>CM076086.1:46917862-47110362 GCA_038088235.1 Zacco platypus | reverse complement strand
AAGAACCAATAAGTCCCGGAGACTAAGTGTGGAAAAAGCCCAAGAACCAATAAGCCCCGGAGACTAAGTGTGGAAAAAAAGCCCAAGAACAAATAAGGGTTTTAAATAACAAAGTGTGGGAAAAAAGCCCAAGAATAAATAAGGGTTTAAAATGACAAAGTGTGTAAAAAGCCCAAGAACCAATAAGTCCCAGAGACTAAGTGTGTAAAAAGCCCAAGAACCAATAAGTCCCGGAGACTAAGTGTCGAAAAAAGCCCAAGAACAAATAAGGGTTTAAAATGACAAAGTGTGTAAAAAGCCCAAGAACCAATAAGTCCCGGAGACTAAGTGTGGAAAAAGCCCAAGAACCAATAAGCCCCGGAGACTAAGTGTGGAAAAAAAGCCCAAGAACAAATAAGGGTTTTAAATAACAAAGTGTGGGAAAAAAGCCCAAGAATAAATAAGGGTTTAAAATGACAAAGTGTGTAAAAAGCCCAAGAACCAATAAGTCCCAGAGACTAAGTGTGTAAAAAGCCCAAGAACCAATAAGTCCCGGAGACTAAGTGTGGAAAAAGTCCAAGAACCAATAAGTCCCGAAGACTAAGTGTCAAAAAATCCCAAGAACCAATAAGTCCCGACGACTAAGTATAGTAAATTTGAGGTGTCGGTCTGAGAACCAGCAGCGCGGTGATCGGTTTCCCGAGGCCCAGAGGGGTCACCCGTCCCGGGCACGTGTCATCACCGGTGGGGGGTGGAGAGCGTAGAAGCCACAAAATCTGGCCATCGCGGTATTGTAGGAGAGAGGTTCAGTCTGGGAAGAACCGGAGGAAACAAAGCGAGGCAGGGTGAGCCTCAGCCCAGACAGCACCGACGCTCCGCGGCGGCGACGACTCTTTCGAATGTCTGCCCTATCAACTTTCGATGGTACGTTCGCCGCCTACCATGGTGACCACGGGTAACGGGGAATCAGGGTTCGATTCCGGAGAGGGAGCCTGAGAAAGGAAGGCAGCAGGCACGCAAATTACCCATTTCCGACATGGAGAGGTAGTGACGAAAAATAACAATACAGGTCTCTTTCGAGGCCCTGTAACTGGAATGAGCGTATCCTAAACCCATGGGCGAGGACCCATTGGAGGGCAAGTCTGGTGCCAGCAGCCGCGGTAATTCCAGCTCCAATAGCGTATACTAAAGTTGCTGCAGTTAAAAAGCTCGTAGTTGGATCTCGGGAGTGGGCTGGCGGTCCGCCGCGAGGCGAGCCACCGCCTCTCCCGGACCCTGCCTCACGGCGCCCCCCGGATGCCCTTAGCTGGGTGTCCGGTCCGGGGCCCGAAGCGTTTACTTTGAAAAAATTAGAGTGTTCAAAGCAGGCCACCCGTCGCCGCTGAATACCGCAGCTAGGAATAATGGAATAGGACTCCGGTTCTATTTTGTGGGTTTCTGGAACCTGGGGCCATGATTGAGAGGGACGGCCGGGGGCATTCGTATTGCGCGGCTAGAGGTGAAATTCTTGGACCGGCGCAAGACGGACGAGAGCGAAAGCATTTACCAAGAAGGGTCGATCAGATACCGTCGTAGTTCCGACCGTAAATGATGCCGACCCACGATCCGGCGGCGTTATTCCCATGACCCGCCGGGCAGCGTGCGGGAAACCACGAGTCTTTGGGTTCCGGGGGGAGTATGGTTGCAAAGCTGAAACTTAAAGGAATTGACGGAAGGGCACCACCAGGAGTGGAGCCTGCGGCTTAATTTGACTCAATACGGGAAAGCTCACCCGGCCCGGACACAGAAAGGATTGAAAGATTGATAGCTCTTTCTTGATTCTGTGGGTGGTGGTGCATGGCCGTTCTTAGTTGGTGGAGCGATTTGTCTGGTTCATTCCGATCACGAACGAGATTCTGGCATGCTAAATAGTTATGCGGTCGGCGTCCAACTTCTTAGAGGGACAAGTGGCGTTGAGCCACGCGAGATGGAGCAATAACAAGTCTGTGATGCCCTTAGATGTCCGGGGCTGCACGCGCCACAATAGGCGGATCAGCGTGTGCCTACCCTGCGCCAAGAGGCGCGGGTAACCCGCTGAACCCCGCTCGTGATTGGGACTGGGGATTGAAACTGTTTCCCATCAACGAGGAATTCCCAGTAAGCGCGGGTCATAAGCTCGCGTTGATTAAGTCCCTGCCCTTTGTACACACCGCCCGTCGCTACTACCGATTGGTTGGTTTAGTGAGGTTCTTGGATCGGCTCCTCGCGGGCTCCTGGCGGGGTTGTCGAGAAGACAATCGAACTTGACCATCTGGAGGAAAGACGTAACTTCTTTCCTCTTGTCTTTTTCAGTTTATTCACCGATCCACAGTGCACACTGCCTGTGTATCATTTACTGGCGGCACAGATATCCCCTAGTCTGAGGCTGCTAACATGTGCGCGACACTTAGTGAGTAGAACGAGTAAATTAGGGCTGAGTCATTTTTAAATACTGTACTAAAAACTCTTAAAGAGGACTCTCTTCTCATTCTGTTACCGCAGACTAGCTAAACTAAATGGATATTTATTCATTGTTTTTTTTTTTTAAATAAACCCACATCTAAAGGAGAGGGGGCTCTAACTCTGACGCTTCCACTATCAACATCTACACAACTCTGAACTCTGTCTTGTTCACGGAAGACGAATGTGAATTCCAGCACAATGCTGTAGTTTTACCTCTGATAAAAGCATTTAATATTTGACAACTGTTTTACCAGAAGAATGTCGAATGACAGACAGTAATATCCAGGGATGGAAGCAACTCAACTTTTAAGAAATTAAATACAAGACTAGAAATGTTTTGTGTTTTCGACATATCACACACATCAGTAAGAGTGAATGTGTGCATATTATAAAACAGCATATTTGCAGATAGTATAAACTGATTACTTCACAACTGCAGTAGGTCGTATTTTACTGTTATTACAGTTATTTAATCCCTTTCCGTTTAATACTTGTGCTATTATAATAGTGATGTGCTGTTATGAGAATTTCAGTCAGGATCCAGGCCTCATCATAGCACAGAAACCGTGCTTGTTAAAATTACACTTACTTACTTTTAGCTTCTAACCAAGGCTGTATCTCAACACTAGTTTTATTTGATCTTAGTGCTGCATTCGACACTATAGATCATAAAATACTCTTAGGTTCACTACAAAATTACACTGGTTTTCAGGGACAGGCATTAAGGTGGTTTAGATAATTTATCAATTCGACTGGCACCATTTTGTCTATTTAAACGGGGAAACATTTAAGATGATGTCAGTAAATTATGGAGTGCCGCAAGGATCGGTGTTAGGCCCTCTGTTGTTTTCAGTATATGAGCTGCCGCTTGGTAATTTTTTAAGATCATGGAATTAGTTTCCACTGCTATGGCGATGATACAGATAAAGATATGTGTAAAAGATCTAAAATATTGCATGACCAGTAATTTTCTTCTATTAAATTCAGATGAGACTGAGGTATTACTTATTGGACCAAAAACCTGTACACAAAATCTTTTAGACTACAATCTGCATCTAGAAGGATGTACTGTTACTTCATCCTCTACAGTTAAAGACTTGGGTGTTATATTAGACAGCAACAGCAACTTCGAAAATCATATTTCACATGTTACAAAAACAACCTTCTTCCGCCTCAGAAACATCGCCAAGCCACAGAACATCTTATCTGTTTCTGATGCAGAAAAATAAGCATTACTAGCTGACGATGGAAAAAAGTGGTTTTACTAGTGCCAGACATGTGGTTTTCAAAAGAAAGATTGCCATCAAAGATCACTTCTACACTTCTCAGTTTCTGCAGATGAAATGACCAAGATAAACTCACATGTGTTTCAATTAGAGTTTTAAAAGAGTTATTTTGCTCAGATTCATCAAAATACCAAAGTCTGCCATCAAAAGCAAAATATCTGATTATGAACTAATTCCTCATCAAATTTTCCCAAGTCCAAAACTTTCTGGTAACCAAATGATATTTCTCTAAATGAACGATTACATTTACAGGTTACTGTATGTTTGCATTAATGTTCACTCATGGATTTAGTTGTAACAACACAGGCAAACATTATACATGTGATTTACTGGCGTTTGAGTCGAATGAACCCTACGATGGTTTTTCTCTTTTAGTTTGATGGGGTAGTTGTGGCCTAATGGTGAGGGAGTCGGGCTTGTAACCTGAAGGTTGCTGGTTCGATTCCCACGCCGGCAGGAATTGAAAGTGGGGATTGTGGATGTGCAGCACTCTCTCCACCTTCCATACCATGACTAAGGTGCCCTTGACCCCTAATTGCCTCACTTGTAAGTCGCTTTGGATAAAAGCGTCTGCTAAATGATGTAAATGTAAATGTAAATGTATTTTATCTGTTCAAACATCAGTGTTTCTGGTTTGATCTGCATAAACAGCTTCTGCTGGAGGTTTGTGGTTGATTCGTGTGTCAGCAGTTTGTGGCTGAAGTGTTTCTTCATTTTCTCTCCTGCTAATCAGAAGCTCACAATCTTCCACTCCACACGAAACATCTTTAAGCTCAAAGTATTCTTCACTTTTTTACACAAGGATTAGTGTACAGTGTGAGTGACGTGAAATTCATCATCAGAATACGTCCGTACTGTACATGCACTGTCGGATTTTTGTAACCAGGGGCGGACTGGCCATCGGGAGCACCGGGACATTTCCCGGTGGCCTGATGGTCATTCTGGCTGGGGATGGGCGGATCGATCCTAGAGTATCGATATTTTCGATACTGGCATTGTATCAAAAGGATCGATTCTCAAATTTAAATATCGATCCTACCTGGGATTTTTTTTAAACAAGTGATTTTAGAATATGTTTATAATAGTAGTAGGCTGTATACACTGTTGACAACTAATTTTCAGAGGAAGTTGCTAAAGGCGGAACGATTTGTTGCTAAAAGTTGCTAAATGCCGCTGTCACGTCGCAACGCAAAACTGCATCTTCATGTAATATACAGAAAACACAATGAGTTTTCTCAAATTTGCTGGCCACCTCAGCAAAAACATTATTTAAAATGTTAATTTAGATTTGTTTGAAAAAATGATATAGGTGTAGTAGGCTATTTGTAAAAGTAATACAAACACAAGACCTTTTTGATCAGATATTTCTATTTGTAAATATGACACTGATATTGAACAGTTACACTCTTTTGAACAATCACAGTTTATGTAGTCTATTTTCTTTTTAACTTGTGAAATTAATAATTAACAACAATTAAACAACAATTAAAGCACTGTATCTGTAGTTAATATGCTACCTAAATGAACAACAATTATACATGTTAATAACAAGGTATCAGTAAATGAACAATTATATCAAACAATTGTAGCCAGCATTTTAACTTGAATGTGATATGATGTGTCTGTTGCTTGGCATCTCTTAGGATGGTGGTTCTTCTTGTCTGGTTAGATGTTCAGTGTTTCCTCTGGCACTTTCTTCATTCACAATGCTGTGTACACTGCCATTGATTCCACTAGTTCCAGAAACTCCATTCTTTGATGATTCATAGGTTAGCAAGCAAATCATCTTCATCGTCACTGTCCAGCTGCTCTGTCAATGAGCTGGTATCAGCAGAAGAGGATGGAATGGCTTTAAAACTGTATGCTGCGGTGGTGCCAAACTGTTGTAGAACGTCATTGGGTAGTTTATGCTGGTAACAAGTATCACCAGCCAGCTTCAGTCCATACCGCACGAGGAGTATGGAGTCAAGAGTGTGCAGCGACAGTCTATTTCTTAACTTTGACTTGACCACACTCATTTGGCTGAACAGCCGTTCAACCTCTGCATTTGAGTGTGGCAAGGAGAGGGCAGCCAGTGCAGCTTTGCACAGTTCTTCAAATGGCTTTGACCCGGAAGCATCTATGTAATTATACACTTCGCTCCAAAACTCAATGGTATTTTCAGTTGATTCCCACCTCAACAAATGTATGTTTCTCCATTGGGAAACAATTGTCTGGGGCTGGTACCCCAGTAGCTCAGCTACATTTATCATTTCAGTGTTGCTTTTATTGTGCTTCATTGTTTCCTTAACACTGAACAGAGCCATGTTTCGTAAGATTTCGAGATTGTCTGGGAGCCTTGCTTGCAGCTCCTTGCTTAGAGCAACAACATAGTTGATGCATCGTCTCCGAATGACCTTTTCATCCTCTGGAGCAAGACTGAGCTGGGACATTGTGCTTTCAAAAAGGTACCCACGATATGGTGCTGGACTGAGATGACCATCAATGGCATCCTTCAGGACATCAATCTTTGCCATAGGATTGACTACTCTGTTGCAAACTGGTGATAAGAGGTGAACCAGACTGTCCAAAAGCTTGACAGGATCTGTATGTTCACCCTCAAATGACTTCACTGCAACTTGTACTTCGGACAGGATTGATTTTAAGAAGGTAAGGTAGACATAGTTGGTCTTGTCCATGTACATGGCATGGAGCACATCTGCCATGTAGCAATGCTCACTGGTCTTGGTCAACTCAAAGTGGAGTTTCAGTTCTTCCCATTGGTCCAATATACGAGTTACTGCAGGCTCAATCGATAGCCAACGTGTGGCACACACTTTGGTGATCTGCAGGGGTTTCTGACCACAATTAATGGTGGCATACACTGCTTTGTATGACTCTCGCCGTTTTGGGGAAATCGAAAACCAGTTGTAGTTTTCCCTGATTAAGTATTCAACACATCTAGGGATGGTTTCTTTGGAAGCTGCACTGACTGCCAGTTGTAAAGAACGGCACACACACCGAATGAGTACCAAATTGGGTAAAGCACATTCTTCTCTTAAAATCTTGTGGACTCCATTGTGCACCCCAGTCATCACAGAGGCATTATCAGTGCCAATACCCTGAAGATTCTCTTTTTTAAGGTTACACTTTTCAAGAAACTCAACTATTGCCTTTGCTATTGATTTTGCATCACCCGCCTCCAATTCAACCAGCCCAAGAAATGTGGATACAAGTGTTCTTTTTTTAGCACTAAAATACCGAATCACCACACCCAGGTATTTTGAGACACTGACATCAGTCGACTCGTCCAAAAGCAGACCGAACTTCTCATCCCCCACATCTGTTGTTATCATTTTCAGAAAATAAGGAGCCAATACTCCCTTAATCATTTCTGTGCATTTGGTGCGGTGCACGTGGAAGTTTGTTGCAGCCACAGAATCTGAAAAGGCAGATTTGCAAGCCATACCTCAATGGTCGCATGCTAGCAGTGAACAATGTTCCGCAATGGCCATTGCCATAGTAGCTTCTGCACTTTTGCAGTTATCCATTTTATTAACTAGCTGTGGTAATGTAGACTGCTTTGCTGGGTTATATGGTTTTGATTCATTTATATGCTTTGCTGTAGTACAATGTTTTTTGATGTCATACATTTTTGCAAGCATATCTGATCTGCAGTATGCTCAGGATGCTCGGCAGTCATCCCCAACTACCGGCTTCAGCCACCCTTTCAATTCAGGGACAGACTCCCACTCTTTTCTGTATTTCTGGCTGTACAGTTTTGATTGAGACATGTTGATAGATGTAGTTAAGTCTCTTACAGATCAAAAATTCATGAACAGCTACATTCACTGAGTTTTAACTGTGGTTGTTGTTTGAATTATTTTCCCCAAATTGTGAAATGCTGCTACTGCTGCTGCAGCTTCTGTGCTATTGGCTATTTAGACCTTGTTTAGCCACGCCCCTGCACTCATTGTCTTCAGTCTTGCGGTTTGTGTTTCTCAGGATCTTAAAGAGTTTATGAATGAATCGCTCATCTTGAGTTAAGTCTGCAGTCACTAGGCTACTGCTCTATAGATTTGAGCCCCTTTTCAAAAGTTGCTAAAAATAGCCAAATAAATTTTAAAAAATTGCTAAATTTGTTGCTAGGTGCTTTTTGAAAAAAAAAGTTGCTAGGGTAGTCTGAAAAGTTGCTAAATCTAGCCACAAAATTGCTAAGTCGGCAACACTGGCTGTATAGTAAATAAATTTACTTAAATATGAAATGGGAACTATTTCTTCTTCCGCTGTGTCTGTGATTATCACGTGTTCATGTCAGCGGCAGAGCGTTGAGCGCCGCGATCTCTCACTCAAAGCACACACAGAGTGCAATGCTGCGCTCATGATGGCGGAAAGAAGAAGCATAATCTGGAGTTATTTCACTCCTCATTGTGAAAATGAAGCAAATCGTCAAATACAACTCACACACGCTGCTTTCTGTATTTTTATAGCACTGAAATGATACAGATATTTACAGATAGATACTCCAAAGCATACAATAACAGAGATAACTGATGGATCCTTTACGCTAATACATATATGGTACAACTACAGTTGAATGCAAATAGTAAATAAAAGATATAGTGAGAAGTAATAGTAAATAGTTTGTTGTATATAATATATATATAGGAAATAGTTTATGTATAATATAATATAGTCAATAATAAAGTGTATAATATTTGTCAATATACAGCAAATAAAATAGTAATGAATAGTATAAATATGTAATAGTATAAGTACAATAATATAATATCACAATAATATATTGATAATACCGGTAGCATATTTATAATACTAACACCGATGGTTTAGCTCCGTCCCTATTCCTGACAGACCTGTCCTGCAGAACAGAGAACTCGCTTGCGGAAAAAACTTCCCTTCCCATAGCTACTTCCCACTGTCTCCTCAACTCTTTGTCTCTGGGAAACCTTCAATGTGTGAGAAAAGTGAACTAGCCAACTAACTAACTAACGTTACAGTAATTCACAGTGTCAGTCACCTCACCGAAACGAGTGCTTGTCTTCAAAGTCGGTTCAGATACATATTTAAATTTCAAGAAATTTAGTTTATAAAATACGCTAGAAATAACTATAATATAAATCATTTAAACTCAACTTTCACAGCTAACTAGTGCCATCGCTAGCTATTTTCTGACTGACTCCGGTGGCCAAATATTATCAACATAATTATATAATGACCAAATACAACCAGAAACAAATGTTCAGCCTTACCTGTGAAAGGTTATTCCCCGAGACCTGTGTTCAATTGTGCGGCGATTTGTACAGCACACGAAAAAACAGGCATTTCTCAATTCCAGTTATGGGCGTTACGGGAACGTTGACCTGCACAATATGGCGGCGCCGTTGACGTACGATCCAGAGGCCAATGAGGCGTCTGTATTTTATTATGTCTATGGAGTTCTCTAGCAGAATCCTTTCAGAGAGGCAGGCATTATCCAGGTACCAAGTGATGATTACATAAATTAATTTTTTTCATAAAATAGTAAAGTCTATTCCTGTTTATTTAATATTAATAAGGTGGCTTTCAAAATGCATTATAAAATCACTCAAAAAAATATTTAATAGAAGTATTGGATCGGTATCGATATATCGATGATACTGATCTTGAAAGTACTTGGTATCGGATCAAAAAGAAAATGATTGGTATCGCCCATCCCTAATTCTGGCCTGCCGCTGTCGATCAGACTGACGTGAAATAGGCTGGTATGCAACTGCGAATTAATTGACGCACTTATGAATCTACGAATCAGGCGATCGCGGAGTGAAAATGACACCACCACATGACCCAACATCAGCGATCACTGCCTAATTGGCTTTATCCAGAGGCAGGCTTTATCTTGGGAAATAGTGCAAAAAATGGAGCGTAAACGCAAAGGAGGAGCAGAGAGGGAACGCATAAAAAGGAGAAAAGTCCAAAATCCCAGCCATGTTCGCCGGTACGGGAACAGGTCGGTCAGAATTACATTCACATAATATTTACTATGGGAAAAAAAAAACAAAAAAAAAAACGATCCGTTCGGTTCTCCACACTCGGTTCTCCACGCGCTCGGACGGTCCGCCGTTCAACTTAAATCTGACAAAGCATCTGTAATATGGTTTACTATAAATAACACGTAAAACAATCAGGGTTCAGTTAATATATGTTTCTGTTGATGGATGAACATTCTGGGTTCCCAGACATTACAACAACAGCGATGAAAAAAACAAAAAACCGAACCGTGAAAAAGTTGAACTGTTCCACCCCTAATATTTACTTAATCATTTGGCAGATGGACGCTTTCATCCGAAGCAACTTACAATAGATAAAATATATTCTTTATAGAAAATAATACAAATATATATAATGATAGAAGTTTTAAAAGCGCATCTTAATGACAAACTAGCACATTGTTTTACACACTGATCTACAGTTAGACTTGGGTGTTATATTAGACAGCAACAGCAACTTAAATCATATTTCACATGTTACAAGAACAACCTTCTTCCACCTCAGAAACATCGCCATGCCACAGAACATCTTATCTGTTTCTGATGCAGAAAAATAAGCATTACTAGCTGACGATGGAAAAAAGTGGTTTTACTAGTGCCAGACATGTGGTTTTCAAAAGAAAGATTGCCATCAAAGATCACTTCTACACTTCTCAGTTTCTGCAGATGAAATGACCAAGATAAACTCACATGTGTTTCAACTAGAGTTTTAAAAGAGTTATTTTGCTCAGATTCACCAAAATACCAAAGTCTGCAATCAAAAGCAAAATATCTGATTATGAACTAATTCCTCATCAGATTTTCCCAAGTCCAAAACTTTCTGGTAACCAAATGATATTTCTCTAAATGAACGATTACATTTACAGGTTACTGTATATTTGCATTAATGTTCACTCATGGATTTTGTTGTAACAACACAGGCAAACTGTAACACTCAGACACAGATGGTAAGGTAAATGACAGGTGTTTATTATCAGAGGATTCAGCAGACACAGGTAAAACGGTATGGTATGGTAAGGTTGCACAGTTCAAGGTAAACAGGTGACTTAGCTAGTTGAATGAAATGTCTCTTTTGTGATTCACAGGTCGGGAGAATGCTGTCCAGCGGTCCGGGTTCACGCCTGATAAAGGATGCCAAGGAAGATCGATGACAGGTAACATCCACAGATCGGGAAAGCAGGTAGGAGAGTCTGTAGTCCGTGGTAAACGAGATCAGACAACTGGTAGAGTGTGAGAGTGAGTTTTATAGGGTGTGACGGTGAATGCGGACAGGTGCAGGTAGTTAGTATTCCGGTGATGATGAGCGTGTGGGTGGAGCAGTGCGGATGGGTGATGTTGACGGTGTGACAGTACCACCCCCCCCCCCTCCACGGGCGGCTCCTGACGCCCGAGAAGTTCGACGACGGGGACGACCCCGTCCACGGGGTCCTGGTCGACCGGGGTGGTCCTGGTGGTACTGCGTGAGGAGAGCTGGATCCAGAATGTCGTCCCGGGATACCCACGATCTCTCCTCTGGACCGTAGCCCTCCCAGTCGACCAGATATTCCAGGCGGTTTCCCCGTCGTCGAGAGTTGAGGATTTCATGGACCTGGTAGATCATCTCTGGGTCTGAGAGGTCAGGAGGAGGAGGCACGTCTGGAACTCCCGGGTCTGTGGGCGGAAACAGAGGATCAGTGACAGGCTTCAGAAGGGATACATGAAAAGATGGTATTATACGATACGTGGTAGGTAAGTTCAGACGGTAGGTCACTTCGTTGAGCTGCCTCTGCACCGTGAAGGGACCTATGTACCGGGGACTCAGCTTACGACAGGGCTGACGCAGACGGATGTCCCAGGTGGAGAGCCACACCTGTTGGCCGGGTTGAAAGATGGGCGTTGGGCCACGGCGACGGTTGGCTTGCCGTTGGTGTCTGCGTACTGCCTGTTGGAGGTGTACGTGCGCTGAGTCCCACACCCTCTCGCTCTGCTCGAACCAGTTCTGGACGGCTGGGACTTCCGAGGGTTCGCCGGACCAGGGGAAGAGTGCAGGTTGATAGCCGAGTACGCACTTGAACGGGGTGAGTTTAGTAGTGGATTGTCGGAGTGAGTTTTGGGCGTACTCGGCCCAGGGGAGGAACTGACTCCAGGAGGACTGGTTCTGATGGCAGTATGACCGCAGGTATCTCCCGATCTCTTGGATCTTCCGTTCTGTCTGCCCATTTGTCTGTGGGTGGTATCCGGAGGACAGGCTGATAGAAATCCCGAGGAGCTGAAAAAAGGATCTCCAGACCCTTGAGATGAATTGGGGACCTCGGTCCGAGACGATGTCCTCGGGGAGACCGAAGTTTCGGAAGATGTGCGTGAACAGTAACTCGGCCGTTTGTAGGGCTGTCGGGAGTCCAGCTCCTCTGATGGAGGAGCGAGAGGGTGCGTTGGCTGCCTGGGTGTCCAGAGCCCGGAAAAGGGTGTACTGATTCCAGGAGGAGCTGACGATGGGTAGGTGGAACGTACATCAGCCCCTCTGGACAGCCCGGCGGAGCAGCGTCGGTGTTCTGGGCCAGGAGGATCTGGTTATCCCATTCCCACTGAATGGGACTGACGATGGCGGCTGGAGGGAATATGGGTTCAGGTTGCGTAGGACCTGGATCGGGAGCGTGAATACGGGATAGGGCATCGGCCTGGATGTTCTTATCACCTCTTCGGTAGGTAACCACGAAGTCAAATCGAGAGCCCAGCGGGCTTGACGAGTGTTGAGACGTTTGGCTTCACGGAGGTATTCTAAGTTTCGGTGGTCGGTTATGACCTCAAACGGGTGATTAGCTCCCTCCAGCCAGTGCCTCCACTCCTCAAGAGCCAGCTTGATGGCTAGTAATTCTCGGTTTCCCACGTCGTAGTTCTGCTCCGCCGGGGACAGCTTATGAGAGTAGAAGGCACAAGGATGAGTACGAGGAGGGTCGCCCTGCCGCTGTGAAAGGATGGCTCCAACACCGGTCTGCGAGGCATCCACCTCGACGATGAAGGGTAGGTTCGGGTCGGGATGCCGGAGGATGGGAGCCGTGCTGAACGCTTCCTTTAGGGTGGTGAAGGCTTCTCCAGCCTGAGGGTGCCAGGACAGGGACTTGGGCCCCTTTTTGAGAAGTGAGGTAAGTGGAGAACTCCGCTGACTGAAGTTACGGATGAACTTCCGGTAGAAATTTGCGAACCCCAGGAAACGTTGGAGCTCCTTCACCGTCTGGGGCTCGGGCCACTTCCGGATAGCGTCCACCTTCCTCTGGTCCATTTTCACCCCTTGCTGGTCGATCACGTAGCCCAGGAAGTGGACCTCGGGGATGTGGAATTCGCATTTTTCCAACTTCAGGTACAGGTGCTGAGCTTGGAGCCTGGCGAACATGGTTAAGGTGGTCAGACAAGGTTTGTGAGAAGATCAGGATGTCGTCTTTGTAGATGATGACAAATTTTTGAAGGAGATAGCGGAAGATCTCGTTCATGTAATTTTGGAAGATGGATGGAGAGTTCGCCAGGCTGTACGGCATCACGAGGTATTCATAGTGTCCCGATGGTGTCACGAAGGCGGTCTTCCATTCATCACCCGAACGGATACGGATCAGATTGTAGGCACTACGGAGATCTAATTTGGTGAACACATGAGCCCCTCGTAGTTGTTCCAGTGCCGCAGGGACCAGAGGAAGGGGGTACCGGAACTTGACGGTTTGGGAGTTGAGCTGGCGGTAATCTATACAGGGCCTCAAACCCCCGTCCTTCTTGGCGTTGAAAAAGAAGCTGGAAGCGGCAGGGGACGTGGATGGCCGGATGAATCCTTGACTAAGGGCTTCGGAGATGTACTCATCCATGGCCTTCTGCTCCGGGATGGACAATGGGTACACCTTCCCTTTAGGTAGAATGGCCCCAGGCAGCAGGTCCACAGCACAGTCCCATGGCCGATGAGGTGGAAGTTGCGTTGCCAGCCGCTTACTAAAAACATCCTGGAACGCCCGGTACTCCACGGGGATGGTCCGTTCTTGCACGGGTTCGGGACTTTCAACGGAGGTGGAGCAAAGACCGAAGGAGGCGTGATTGGAAGTCTGGGTAGGAAGAGAGTCCGGAATTTTCTGTACGGGACGTAAACAGGTCTGGATACAGTGACTACTCCACTTTAGGATCTCTCCGGTGTCCCAGTCGAAGACCGGGTTGTGTTCGGACAGCCACGGGCATCCCAGGATGATGTCCGTGGTGGCACCCTCCAGCACCAGGTGATTCTCTCGCTGTGGAGACAGCCAACGTGGAGTTCGAGAGTTGGTGAATGGTGACTGATGACCCCTCGACCCAGCGGTTTTCCCAGGATGGTGTGTATTTTGAGCAGGTGGGTACGGCGTTTGCGTCGCAGGTCTAGCGACCGGAGGAATTGGTGGGAGATGAAGTTCCCCGTGGAACCTGAGTCAACAAGGGCCTTCGCTGCAACAAAGGAGTCACGAATCAGGAAGTATACTGTAGTGCGTATTAAATGAGATATTTTAGGTTGCACTTGGATGGTACTCACCGAGGGTCGAGTGGGCTGAACAGGACAGGCGAGTAGTTGATGGCCCTCACCGCCGCAGTAGAGGCAGAGATGGTGAGTGAGGCAACGTTGTCGTTCGGCGGGGGTGAGGTGGTAATTGTCCACGTTCATGGGCTCTGGTGCTGGAGTAGCGGCTGGCAAGTTGAGAGGCGGGGACTGCAACACGGGTGGTTGTGGCTCGCAAGCAGACAGTCGCTGGGAGACCCGGACGGTCTTTTGGAGGAACGCTTCCAGCCCCATGGTGTCGTCGTGCACCACCATGAGTTGGCGGATGTCTGGGTTGAGACCAAGGCGGTAAGCAGTAAGGAGAGCGACCTCATTCCAACCGCTGTTAGCGGCGAGGGTCCGGAACCGGAGCGTGTAGTTGCCTACTGACGCAGTGCCTTGACGCAGGTGAAATAACTGGTCGGAAATGGAAAGGGTGGATGTGGTTTGACCAAAGACATCTTTGAAATGACTGGTGAATGCCGGGAGGGAAGACAGAATGGCGGCGTTCGACTGCCAGAGCGCTTGGGCCCAGCGCAGCGCTTTTCCAGTGAGCAGGTTAATCATGAAAGCCACCTGGGCCTTTTCCGTTGCAAACAGGTGCGGCTGAATCTCAAAAAACAGCGAGCATTGCATAAGGAACCCGTTGCAGTCCTCCGCCTCGCCTGAGTAGGGCGCTGGTCGGGCCACGGGACATGCAGAGTCAGCAATGAGCGGCGAAGAAGCCACGGGGTGCGTTGCAGGAAGTGACCCGGAACTCGCTGGGACAGCTTCGGCGCGAGCGCCCGCGGTGTTGGCTTGTGCCACCGAATCCATGGGTTGTTTGTTGGTCTGATCTTCTGTAACACTCAGACACAGATGGTAAGGTAAATGACAGGTGTTTATTATCAGAGGATTCAGCAGACACAGGTAAAACGGCATGGTATGGTAAGGTTGCACAGTTCAAGGTAAACAGGTGACTTAGCTCGTTGAATGAAATGTCTCTTTTGTGATTCACAGGTCGGGAGAATGCTGTCCAGCGGTCCGGGTTCACGCCTGATAAAGGATGCCAAGGAAGATCGACGACAGGTAACATTCACAGATTGGGAAAGCAGGTAGGAGAGTCTGTAGTCCGTGGTAAACGAGATCAGACAACTGGTAGAGTGTGAGAGTGAGTTTTATAGGGTGTGACGGTGAATGCGGACAGGTGCAGGTAGTTAGTATTCCGGTGATGATCAGTGTGTGGGTGGAGCAGTGCGGATGGGTGATGTTGACGGTGTGACACAAACATTATACATGTGATTTACTGGCGTTTGAGTCGAATGAACCCTGTGATGGTTTTTCTTTTATTTTATCTGTTCAAACATCAGTGTTTCTGGTTTGATCTGGATAAACAGCTTCTGCTGGATGTTTGTGGTTGATTCGTGTGTCAGCAGTTTGTGGCTGAAGTGTTTCTTCATTTTCTCTCCTGCTAATCAGAAGCTCACAATCTTCCACTCCACACTAAACATCTTTAAGCCCAAAGTATACTTCACTTTTTTTACACAAGGATTAGTGTACAGTGTGAGTGACATGAAATTCATCATCAGAATACGTCCGTACTGTACACGCACTGCCGGATTTTTGTAACCACGAATATCCACAAGCCGTGAGCTGAGGGCGTTGATTCACAAGGTAGTTGAAGAAAACCTGCATTAACAGAACAGACCGGAACCCATTCAAGCTACAGCGATGATGACGATCACAGACGACAGATTGTGCGAAAAAGTTAGAAAGTACCTTCATTTGCTCAAAACTGCACATGCATCAAAAAACTGTCTATGAGAGTCAAGTGAAGTATACTTTGCAAGGCTGTGAAAAAACTAAGTATGTCCAGGGCTTTACACTGAAATAACGTGAATCTATCAACAGTCACATAAGAGTCACAGGTCAGAGGTCAGATATGATTGACAGCTCACAGCACTAAATAACACACCAGTAAATCCAGATATCTAGAATTTAGAATTTCCATTTATTGTCACATCACCATGGTGAGTGAAATTTTTGAGAGCTTGCTCCAGACAGTGCAAAAAAAAAACAGATTTACATATTTAAACAATATACAAATGACAATAGACAATATACGAGTGACAATAGAAATGTACATTTAGAAATAAAATATATAAAGAAATACAGATATGATATGGATGGACATTGAAGTAGTAGTTATGATATCAGATAATTATTGTATTAAAGTGCAGTGTGTATTGCATTAGAGTCCAGTAACTGCATACGGAGTTAAAGTGCATTAGAGTCCAGTAACTGTATATAGAGTTAAAGTGCATTAGAGTCCAGTACCTGTATATGGAGTTAAAGTGCATTAGAGTCCAGTAACTGCATATGGAGTTAAAGTGCAGTGCATGGCATATAATATAGTGTGTGCTGTGCAGTCTGTCACTTCTGGCTGTTCATGAACCTGATAGCCTGAGGAAAAAAACTGTCTTTCATTCGACTCGTGCGGGACTGAATGCTCCAAAAACATCTTCCTGAGGGCAGCATTGAGAACAGTCCATGGGATGGATGGCTGGAGTCATTGATGATCCTCCTGGATTTCCTTATACAGCGTCTGGTATAGATGTCCAGAAGGGAGGGAAGCTCACCTCCTACAATGGGCCTGGGCAGTTCGCACAACCCTCAGCAGAGCTTTGCGGTTGCCAGCAGTGCTGTTCCCGAACCAGGCAGGATGCTCTCTATTGTGCAGGTGTAGAATGATCTGAGGATGTTGGGGTTCATTTTAAACTTCCTCAGCCGTCTCAGGAAGAAGAGGCGTTGATGTGCCTTCTTCAGCATTGCATCTATGTGAGCGGACCATGTGAGATCCTGAGAGATGTGGACGCCGAGGAACTTGAAACTGTTAACCTGCTCCACAGGTGTCTTGTCGATGGTAATGGGGGTGTGTTCTCTCCGTTGTCTCCTGAAATCCACCACCAGCTCCTTGGTCTTGTTGATGTTGAGTGAGAGGTGATTTGCTTGACACCATTTGTCAGAGTGCACACCTCCTCTCTGTAGGCCGTCTCGTTGTTGTCAGTGATCAGGCCTACCACCGTCGTGTCGTCAGCGAATTTGACGTTGTAGCTGTGTGTAGCTGTACAGTCATGTGTGTACAGAGAGAACAGGAGTGGGCTCAGAACACAGCCCTGAGGAACACCTGTGTTAAGGGTTAGTGCGGATGATGTTTTTTTGCCCATTCTGACCACCTGACGTCTGCCTGACAGGAAGTCCAGGATCCAGCTGCACAGAGATCTGTTTAGCCCCAGGTCTTGGAGCTTTCTGACGAGTTTGGCAGGCATTATGGTATTGAATGCTGAACTGTAGTCCACAAACAGCATTCTCACATAAGTGTTCTTATTTTCCAGGTGGGAGAGAGCAGCATGGAGAAAAAAGCAATAGCATCATCAGTGGAGCGGTTGCTGCGGTATGCAAATTGTAGTGGATCCAATGAGGCAGGCAACACAGAGCAGATGTGGTCTCTGAGTCTTTCTAAACACTTGCTATAGATGTGTGTAAGAGTAAGTGGCCGCCAGTCATTCAAGCAGGAGATTTTAGTTTTCTTTGGTATGGCCACAATGGTGGATGTTTTAAAGCATGAGGGAACCACAGACAGAGAGAGGGAGAGGTTGAATATGTCTGTGAAAACCCCGGCTAGTTGGTTCGCGCATGCACGGAGTACACGGCCTGGGATACCATCTGGACCAGCAGCCTTGCGTATATTCACTCGTCGAAAGGATCAGGTTACATCATCAACCGAAACGGACAGCGTACTAACCTTTTCTGCATCGGCCGCGTGAGCTCTCTCTGTGTGGCTGGTGTTGTGAGCCTCGAAACGAGCATAAAATGTATTCAGCTCGTCCGGAAGAGAGGTGGCAGTGTTCACAGTGACGAGTTTATTCCCTTTGTAGTCTGTAATGTTGTTGATGCCCTGCCACATGCTTCTTGTGTTGTGGGTGTTGAATTGTCCTTCAATTTTGTTCTTGTATTGTTGTTTGGCGGCTTTGATGGCTTTCCTGAGATCGTATTTGGCTTGCTTATGATCGTTTTCGTTTCCGGTCTTAGAAGCAGAGGTCCGAGCTGATAAGGCAATTCGAATGTTGCTATTAATCCACGGTTTTTGGTTGGGATAGATGCGGATTGTTTTTGTCGGCACTACGTCTTCTACACACTTCCTGATGAAGCACGTTACGGTGTCTGAGTAGGCTTCGATGTCGTCATCAGAAGCAGCCCGAAACATCTCCCAGTCAACGCGTTCAAAACAGTCCTGTAGTATAGAATCCGACTGCTCCGACCAACATTGGATCGTCCTGATGGCGGGTGCTTCTCGTTTCAGTTTCTGCCTGTAAACAGGCAGGAGCAAAACGGAGGATTTGCCAAAAGGTGGATGGAGGAGGGGTTTGTAGGCATCTTGAAAAGGAGAGTAGCAATGGTCCAAAATGCGATTGCCGCGCGTGTTGACAGTGATCTATCTAATGACAATATTGTGACAGTGACAATATCTAATCCAATATTTCACTCTTCTGCTATTAGTTTTCATTCAGGCCCAGAATTCATTTGAAAATGGAAGATCAGCAAAAGCTTGTTGATGTTCGTGATGTTGAAGGAGACGGATGTGTGAGCGGAAACTAACTGATGTTGGGGGAGGATTCACACACAAGCAGATAAATATCACAGTTCAGTGTTTCAGATCAATCTGAGGCTTTCACACATTTTGAGAGTCACTATCGTGGGCTTTTCAGTGAAGCGATGAAGAAAATGTTTCTCAAGTTGGTTTTGCTCTGTTTGTGGCGTCTGGTTGGTGAGTTTTAAATGTGTTTTCATGACTTCAGTTGTTTCTGTTCTGGTACCATGTGATCAATTACTGGTTAAATTAGTTCGAGAAGATTAACATTCACTGTTAGTGTCAGCGACGGTGTCTGTAGTGAAGCGCACGACTCAGGAAATAACTCAAAGAACCGTCTTTAATCTAATAATCCACACAATACACAGGAGAATCATGAGGAGAAACACAAGCACGTCATGTAGACGATACCGGACGATGAACTGAACAGAACTCAGGGTTTAAATAACAGGGAGATCATTGGAAGAACAGAAACAGGTCTGGGATTAATGAACTAATGATAGAGAACACAGGAAAATAACAGAGAAAACTAAACCTGAACAGAACAAACACGTTACAGTTAGTCTCGTGTAGAAATAACTCAACTGGGATTTTAGCTCTAAACTCAGTTATTATGGATTGATTGAATAAAATCATATAAATATGAAGCTCAGATACTCAACAGCATTAGTTTTAGTGTGACTTTAAACATTCAAGTGTCTTTTTTAGTTATTGTTCCACATATAAACCTGTTTCTCTTTTCGTTCATCATCTTTTGTCTTTGTGCTGCTGCAGAATATTATTCACGTCACATTTAAATGAATAAAAGTATTTCAGTGAAGCTTCATCAAACCAACATCAAGTGATTTTAGAGCTTTAATCTGTGAAAAACTCTGTTCTTCAGGAGGGTTTGGTGATTCAGTGTCAGTGAATGAAGGAGATTCAGTCACTCTAAACTCTCGTCTTACTGAGATGAAGGATGAGGATGTGATTCAGTGGAAGTTTGAAAACACTTTAATAGCTGAAATCAATGTAACGGCCGACAGATTCACTGTATATGATGATGTTCCTGATGGGAGATTCAGAGACAGACTGAAACTGGACAATCAAACTGGATCTCTGACCATCACAAACACCACAATGAAACATTCTGGACGTTATGACCTACAGATCAATGATAAGAGAGATTATTTCGATCTCAATGTCTTTGGTGAGTTAAATATGAGTTTCACATGTTTTATATTTTAATCATCACAAAGATTCAATTATTAATTCAAACTCAATTTTGCTTTTGTTGTTTAATGATGATTTTCATTTCAAATTTAAAACCATTTACTTTTGTAAATGACTGTCTTAATCTGAGTTGAACCTGTTTCTGTTTGTTCTTCATGTGTGTTTGATGATTCAGTGTCAGTGAATGAAGGAGATTCAGTCACTCTAAACTCTGATCTTACTGAGATGAAGGATGATGATGTGATTCAGTGGAGGTTTAGAGACGGGTTTAGAGACACTTTAATAGCTGAAATCAATAAACAGGAAGACAGAATCACTGTATATGATGATGTTCCTGATGGGAGATTCAGAGACAAACTGAAACTGGACAATCAAACTGGATCTCTGACCATCACAAACACCACAATGAAACATGCTGGACTTTATGAACTATTATTCTTCACTTTCAGAAGGATTTCTTATTTTCATCTCAATGTCTACGGTGAGTTAAATATCAGTTTCACGTGTTTTATTTATTACAGCTGGATCTAAAGAAGAATCTCATCAGGACTAATTAGTTCAAATGACTAATTCTCTTACTTTTACATGAACAGCAGGTTTATATTGAACTTTCTATGAAATTGTTTCAATTCAATTCAATTCAAATTTATTTGTATAGCACTTTTCACGATACATATCGTTTCAAAGCAGCTTTACAGAGAACGGATGTCAACATTACAATTTAAAGAATACAGTTAGCAAATAACAATTTAGTTAATTAATTTACAATCAGATTTAGCAGTTTAACCGAAGTTGGAAGCAAAGAGCTCCCGGAAAATAAATTACATAAACAATTAGGATATAGAATTGGGCAGTGTGCATGTTGATCCAGATGATTGAGTCTTCTGAAGTCCTCGCAGGAACTGGCACCGTCTCTTCACAGGTGATGATCATCTGAGGTCTTCTGAAGAGGCTGGATCTGGACTGAAGCTGATGTGCTCTCTAGTCACCTCGGGGCGGGTGTCCTGAGGCAAAACAGAAAAGCAAAAGGAGAATAATTAGCGTAGCTGCTGTTCATAACTTTAAGCAAAGATAGTCATAATTAGCAAATGATCTGATATAAGATGCATTTATGTGAATGCTTGGCTAAAGAGATGTGTCTTTAATCTAGATTTAAACTGGGTGAGCGAGTCTGAGCCTCTAACATTATCAGGAAGGCTATTCCAGAGTTTCGGAGCCAAATGTGAAAACGCTCTCCCTCCTTTAGTGGACTTAGCTATCCTAGGTACAACCAGAAGTCCAGAGTTTTGTGATCTTAAAGAGCGTGACGGATTGTAGGGCAATAGAAGATCGGTTAAGTACACAGGAGCTAAACCATTTAGAGCCTTATAGGTCATTAGCAATACTTTATAATCGATACGAACTTAATGGGTAACCAGTGTAGAGATGATAGAATTGGTGTTATATGATCATATTTTCTTGACCTGGTAAGAACTCTAGCAGCTGCATTTTGTACTAATTGTAGCTTGTTTATAGAGGAAGCAGGACAACCAGCTAATAATGCATTACAGTAATCTAGTCGAGACGTCATGAAAGCATGAACTAACTTTTCTGCATCAGAAATAGATAACATATTCCGTATCTTGGTATCTTTCACTTTTGATCATCTTGGTTCCTCTGGATGTTTCCTGAATATCTTCATTCATCCTCATTTGTCTTTATTCTCTCATGTTTTCCAGCTCGTCTGCCTGTTCCTGTCATCAGCAGAGACTCTTCACAATGTTCTTCATCATCATGTTCACTGGTGTGTTCAGCTGTGAATGTGAGTCATGTGACTCTCTCCTGGTTCAAAGGAAGCAGTTTATTGTCCAGCATCAGTGTGTCTGATCTCAGCATCAGTCTCTCTCTACCTCTGGAGGTGGAATATCAGGATAAAAACAACTACAGCTGTGTGCTGAACAATCCCATCAGCCACCAGACTCAACATCTGGACATCACTCAACTCTGTCACACATGTTCAGGTACGGCAGCGCTGATGATATCAGTGTTTATTGACTGAGCTGATCTCAGTTTGATGTTTTTACTCCTCAGACTCTGTCCACTGTTGTGGTCCTACTGAAGCTGTGATCCGATTGGTCCTCTCTGCTCTGGTGGGCGTGGCTACTGTCCTTATTGTGGTTTATGAGATCAGATCCGGAAGAGCTGAACGAGATCAAGCACAGATTCACACACCAGGTACATGATTGATGATGTCATTTGTGATTTTGCATATATTAATATGGGTGAGATTTATTAATTTATGGCTTTACATGTTCATCTTTTTCAGGAAGGGCTTAAATCTAAAGCAGAACGCTGAACTTTAAAGATTCTTCAAATGTGTTTTTGTCATAATAAATACTGATGATTATTTGAGCTTCTGCTCTCTCAGTGTCAGACTGTAAAAATCTTATTTGTGAGGCTTTATTGTTTATATTTCTCTCAGAGACACACAGATCTCACTTTACTACGACTGCTGTATATTTGTCATGTGTATTTTACACTGTTGTTGGATGGATCAAATTAAAATCGCTGCTTTTTAATGTGTCTGACGGAGTTCTGAAGTGAATAAATGTACATTTTTAGAAGAAAACATTTTGAGAAAAACCTGTTCGCTTACATGCTTCATTATCTGAGACCTCTGTCTGCAAATATATCAGTTTATAATAATGTGTTGTTAAATAATAAAAACTTACATCTAAAACTTGTTTTGTCCCTTATCTCAATAATTAGTGAGACAAAGTTTTTATTTGTCTTCATGAGTTTTTATTTGTCAAAAGCAAGGAAACAAGGAAGCAGAAACAGAACAGAACTGCAGTGTCACAGTAAAATGGCGACACCTATTGGCAAAATTACTACATGACAACACTCCTGCTTAATTTTACAATTTTACAATTACGCCATTTTAGTAAATTATATTAATACAAACTAGTAAGGTCTTTTCCTTAGTGTTTTTTTCTTCACCACATTAGCAGTTTTACATCATAACAGATTTAACACTAAACAGAATTACATAAGAAAGTCCAATCTCACTCCTGAGATGCTCAAACTTCTGTCTCTCCAATGGTTTAGTCAAGATATCTGCCTTCATGTCATCTGTAGGACAGTCTCTCAGTGGTATTTGTCCATTCTGGACACATTCACAAATGTAATGATAACGAATGTCTATGTGTTTAGTTCTTGAATGATCAGCGGATCCTTGGTTCTCTTTCAGAATCACCACAGGCGTAGCCTCCATTCCAAGATCACTCAGTAGTCGTCTAAGCCAGGCACTTTCCTGAGCCGCTTGACTAAGATCAACATACTCAGCTTCTGCTGTTGAAAGAGCTTCTTACTGAGCAACTCACTGCTCCTCCAGCCAGTAAGAACACATTAGCGGTTGGGGAGCGGCAATCGTCCTGATCTCCAGACTAGTCAGCATCCGAGTATCCGATCAAAGCTCCAAACTCTGACTGCTCACACTTAAGAGCTCCAGTGACCCTTCAAGCACTGTAGAGTTCTCTTCACTGCAGTCAGATGAGCAGAGCTGGGATTTGCATTGAACTTTGACACAACACATGTCAGGTCGTGTCAGCATAAAGTAAGCTACCTACACAGTGTTCCTCCCCTGGTTTGATGCATTCATCTGGTTTCTCCATGTAGATTTCCTCATCCAGGTGTCCATCTAGAAATGCGGTTACCACATCCATCTGGTGCACATGTAGATTATTCTGGATGGTGAAGGGCAGTAACACATGAACTGATCTAAATCGTTCCACCGGTGAGAAAGTTTCATCATAGTCAGCATCATACTTCTGTGAGTGGTTCTTAGAGATGAGTCGGTACTTGTATTTCTCCACTCGTCCATCACTGTGAAGCTGGACTTTGAACACCCATCTAGATCCTATAGCCTTCTGATCACTTGATCCACTAAATCCTAGTCTTATTTTCCAGCAGTGATCCATATTCCAGGTCAGCGCCTCCTGCCATTCCTTTGCATTAGGACTCATCATTGCTTCTTTCAGTGTGCTTGTTCTGCAACACAACAGGCTTTAGTATAAGGATCAACAGCCTCCAGATCGGCAAACTCATCGTATCCATATCTCCAGCGTGGTTTTCTGATTCTCTTCTCTTACAGTTTCACGGAAAGTAGTATTGACTGCTGTTCTCTCCTCAGTTTTCATGATAACTTCCTTCTCTGTACAAGGAATGTTCACTTCTTTTTTCCACCCAAAGTCTGACTCGTTGAAGATCACACTCCAACAAATTAAAATCCTTTTTTGTCTTTGTCGAACAAGCGGAACCCCTTGGCATTGTTGGCATATCCCACGAAACGAAGCTTCACAGCCTTCAACGTTTAAACAAAAAGGATCTTGCGATTAACAAAAATGTAATTTCCTGTGGGGATCCGTTTCTATAATGTCCGATCCGAGCCTGTCACTTTTATAGTCGTACACTGATGGTGCACAAAAGCAAGTATTATATTTGTAGTCCGCTGACGGCTGCATCTTCAGTTTTGCTTGGACACAAAAACATGGGAAAACACAGTCCAGGTTGAAAAATACTTAAGTTTCACTTGAACCGTGCTGTAAATGGGTGGTTTGAGGTCAGAGAGTGCACCTGTTTGGGCGGAAGACCCTGTTCTGTTCTGTATCATAGTGGCTGTAATGACAATAAACAATTATAATAATACAAAAATGTGAATATGAGTCTCCTCCAGTGAACTGCCACCTTATCGTGGTGGAGGGGTTTGAGTGCCCGAATGATCCTAAGAGCTATGTTGTCGAGGGCTATATGCCCCTGGTAGGGTTTCCCAAGGCAAACAGGTCCGAGGTGATGGGCCAGAGAAAGAGCAGTTCAAAACCCCTCATGGATTTAATAAAAACAAAAGCTGTTACGTCGCCCGGTATGGCGCAACTGGGGCCCCACCCTGGATCCAGGCCTGGGGTTGGGGCTCGTAGGTGCTCGCCTGGTGGCCGGGTCTTTCCCCACGGGGCCCGGCCGGGCTCAGCCCGAATGAGCGATGTGGGGCCGACCTCCCGTGGGCCCACCACCTGCAGGAGGAACCATATGGGGCCGGTGCATTGTCGAAGGCAGGGGCCTCGGCAACCCAATCCCCGGACACGGAATCTGGCTCTAGGGAAATGGAACATCATCTCGCTGGCGGGGAAGGAGCCTGAGCTTGTGCGGGAGGTTGAGAGATACCGACTAGAGATAGTCGGGCTAACCTCCACACACAGCTTGGGCTCTGGAACCCAACTCCTTGAGAGAGACTGGACTTTCCACTACTCTGGAGTTGCCTGCGGTGGAAGACGGCGGGCTGGTGTGGGCTTTCTCATAGCCCCCCAGCTCAGCCGCCATGTGTTGGAGTTTACCCCGGTGAACGAGAGGGTCGCTTCACTGCGCCTTCGGGTCGGGGATAGGGCTCTCACTGTTGTTTGTGCTTACGGGCCGAATGACAGTGCAGAGTACCCGGCCTTCTTGGAGTCTCTGGGAGGGGTGCTGGAAAGTGCTCCGAACGGAGACTCTGTCGTTCTACTGGGGGACTTCAACTCTCACGTGGGCAGTGACAGTGCTATCTGGAGGGGCGTGATTGGGAGGAACGACCCCCCTGATCTGAACCAGAGCGGTGTTCTGTTATTGGACTTCTGTGCTAGTCACAGGAATCAACACCAACTCAAAACTTCAACGACCGGACTGACTGGACAGGACTGACACAGAGGGAATATATACAGATGAACACAAGAGGATAACGAGTAGGGCACAGGTGACAGACATGGTGGAGGGTGGAGTCCAGGGCAACGGCCAGGGTGGAGTCAAGGGTGGTGGCCAGGGCGGAGTCAGAGGCGATGGCCAGGGTGGAGTCTTAGGTAGCATGGCCCCCGTGGCCCCTGTCCCCATACCCCAAGTGGACATATGCTTTCCCCCCCCCCAAAAAAAAAAAAAAAAATTAAGGAGAGGAGATCCCACTGGAGCAGGCTCAGGCAGAAGAAGGTCCGGAGCGGGCTCAGGTGGAGGAAGGTCCAGACTGGCTCGTGGAGCACTGGAGCGGGCTTGTGGAGTGCTGGAACAGGCTCAGGGACGACCTTCATGGTCGACTCAGGGCTGACAGAAAGGTCTGAGGCGACCTCCATGGTCACTTCAGGGTAAACAAAAGGTTCATTAGTGATCTCCGTGGTCGCGTTAGGAAAAAAAAAAAGAAGTTCATGGGCGATCATCTCCAAAGTTCAGGTGCGATCTCCGTGATCTGGCCTCTCACGTAGAGGATCTAAACAGAGTGGGACGGACCAATTGGGACGATTTGCGGAGGATTCCGGTCTAAGGTGAGCTGGAGATTCGACATGCTTCCGGGTAGGGACTGGCTGACAATTTATCGTGTCTTCAGTTATATATTTATTGTGTCCTCAGCTACAAAGAACTCTGAATTTCATAAACTGAGGACGGAATTAATAAAATTAGATATGGACATGAAACAATCGCCTGGAGAAACTGAATGATATAGTTTAATACCTCTGAGGAGGGCCCTTCTGACTCAGAGACGGGGCACCCTCTGGCACCCGCGTCAGGACTTCTGAAATCTCCATGTCTGGTCCCTGGACGGGGCGCGGAGGTTCTAGGTGGCCTACCCCAGTCGGTGGTAGACACCATCACTTCTGCTAGAGCTCCCTCTACGAGGCACCTCTATGCGTTGAAGTGGAATCTGTTCGTCGAATGGTGTTCTTCTCACCAGGAGAACCCCCGATCTTGCTCAATCAGGTCAGTGCTTTCTTTCCGGCAAGAGGGCTTGGAGCGAAGGCTGTCTCCCTCCACCCTCAAAGTGTATGTTGCCACTATCGCCACACATCACGATGCAGTTGAAGTTGGGAAGGCATGACCTGATTGTCAGGTTCCTGAGGGGGGCGAGGAGACTGAATACGCCTCGCCCACTCTCTATACCCTCTTGGATCTTGTCCCTGGTACTTACAACTGTCCAGGGACCTCCTTTCAAGCTTTTGCAGTGAGCAGAGTTAAAAATTCTGTTTCTTAAAACAGTTCTCCTGACTGCATTAGCCTCCATTGAGAGGGTAGGGGACCTGCACGCTTTTTCGGTCTACAAATCGTGCCTAGAATTCGAATATGGATATGTCTTCAAGGCTGTCTCCAAGCAGAGGATGGCCCACTGGGTCATGTAGTTGAGTCCTCCACCACCCCTTGCGACTTCGGACATTGCGGAGTGTCTGTTGCTAGGCTTAGTCCAGGGTAGCCTTCCTACGTAAGCCCGTGTCTTTCCCTCAGAAAGAGCGGGCTCTGCTGTCCGTGTCAAATGTGTCTCCCCCTACCTAGGCTGGAGCCATCCCAGGGACTTCATATGTGCACTGCCCACGGCCAGTCCATATGTACATTTCCACGTAAAATTCCTCCATTCGGGTAGGTTGTGGTCTCTGCAGCTTCCCCAGTGGGCACACTTTCCCAGTGTTATCCAAGTCTTACTGAATGGGTCATGCGGAACAGCAGTAGACTTCCCTGGCGTAAGTCCAGTCCCTTCTCCATCCCAAGTGCGCGCTGGGATGCTGCGGCTTACGCTGGGTGCTGGAGTACTCGTATGTCAGTATGTATGTCAGTAACTGTGGCGTTTTATTAGGGATCCCAATTCGTTGGTTCAGTTCTGATGTATATCTCCGTTCCTTCCTTCAGGGAACGAGGGTTACATACGTAACCGAGACGATCTGTTCTTTTTCTGCTTCCTTGTCATTAACTTAATCTCACTGATTCTTGAGATAAGGAACAAAGATGTAGATGTTGATGATGATGTTGTAAGTTTTTATTATTTAACAACACATTATTATAAACTGATATATTTGCAGACAGAGGTCTCAGATAATGAAGGATGTAAGCAAACAGTTTTTTCTCAAAATGTTTTCTTCTAAAAATGTACATTTATTCACTTCAGAACTCCGTCAGACACATTAAAAAGCAGCTATTTTAATTTGATCCATCCAACAACAGTGTAAAATACACACGACAAATATACAGCAGTCGTAGTAAAGTGAGATCTGTGTGTCTCTGAGAGAAATATAAACAATAAAGCCTCACAAATAAGATTTTTACAGTCTGACACTGAGAGAGCAGAAGCTCAAATAATCATCAGCATTTATTATGACAAAAACACACTTGAAGAATCTTTAAAGTTCAGCGTTCTGCTTTAGATTTAAGCCCTTCCTGAAAAAGATGAACATGTAAAGCCATAAATTAATAAATGTCAACAATATTAATATATGCAAAATCACAAATGACATCATCAATCATGTACCTGGTGTGTGAATCTGTGCTTGATCTCGTTCAGCTCTTCCGGATCTGATCTCATAAACCACAATAAGGACAGTAGCCACGCCCACCAGAGCAGAGAGGACCAATCGGATCACAGCTTCAGTAGGACCACAACAGTGGACAGAGTCTGAGGAGTAAAAACATCAAACTGAGATCAGCTCAGTCAATAAACACTGATATCATCAGCGCTGCCGTACCTGAACATGTGTGACAGAGTTGAGTGATGTCCAGATGTTGAGTCTGGTGGCTGATGGGATTGTTCAGCACACAGCTGTAGTTGTTTTTATCCTGATATTCCACCTCCAGAGGTAGAGAGAGACTGATGCTGAGATCAGACACACTGATGCTGGACAATAAACTGCTTCCTTTGTACCAGGAGAGAGTCACATGACTCACATTCACAGCTGAACACACCAGTGAACATGATGATGATGATGAAGAACATTGTGAAGAGTTTCTGCTGATGACAGGAACAGGCAGACGAGCTGGAAAACATGAGAGAATAAAGACAAATGAGGATGAATGAAGATATTCAGGAAACATCCAGAGGAACCAAGATGATCAAAAGTGAAACAATTTCATAGAAAGTTCAATATAAACCTGCTGTTCATGTAAAAGTAAGAGAATTAGTCATTTGAACTAATTAGTCCTGATAAGATTCTTCTTTAGATCCAACTGTAATAAATAAAACACGTGAAACTGATATTTAACTCACCGTAGACAGTGAGATGAAAATAAAAACTCAGACTGAAAGTGTTGATCCATAGGCCATAAAGTCCAGCATGTTCCATTGTGATGTTTGTGATGGTCAGAGATCCAGTTTGATTGTCCAGTTTCAGTCTGTCTCTGAATCTCCCATCAAGAACATCATCATTTACAGTGATTCTGTCGTCCTGTTTATTGATTTCAGCTATTAAAGTGTCTTCTTCTTCAAACCACCACAGAATCACATCATCATCCTTCATTTCAGTAAGATCAGAGTTTAGAGTGACTGAATCTCCTTCCATCACTGACACTGAAACAGATAAACAGATTATAATGGTTTATTAAATTAAATATTTAAACATTTAAATTTGAAATGAACAATACCATAAAACAGGAAAAAGAAACAATTCACTTCAACTTTGTCATTAAAAAATGGGTGAAAACGTTTTTTGAACTCACCAATGACAGTAAGATAGAAATCAACCCTCTGATAGTTGGTCTCTAGTTTATAAACTCCAGCATGTTTCATTGTGGTGTTTGTGATGGTCAGAGATCCAGTTTGATTGTCCAGTTTCAGTCTGTCTCTGAATATCCCATCAAGAACATCATCATATACAGTGATTCTGTCGGCCGTTACATTGATTTCAGCTATTAAAGTGCTTTCATCTCCAAACCTCCACTGAATCACATCATCATCCTTCATCTCAGTAAGATCAGAGTTTAGAGTGGCTGAATCTCCCTCCGTCACTGATATTTTAACTGAATCATCAAACACACATGAAGAACAAACAGAAACAGGTTCAACTCAGATTAAGACAGTCATTTACAAAAGTCACCATTAAACAACAGAAGTAAAAATGAGTTTGGATTAATAATTGAATGTTTGTGCTGATTAAAATATAAAACCTGTGAAACTGATATTTAACTCACCAAAGACAGTGAGATCAAAAAGTTCTCTCTTATCATTGATCTGTAGACCATAACGTCCAGTATGTTTCATTGTGGTGTTTGTGATGGTCAGAGATCCAGTTTGATTGTCCAGTTTCAGTCTGTCTCTGAATCTCCCATCAGGAACATCATCATATACAGTGATTCTGTCGTCCGTTACATTGATTTCAGCTATTAAAGTGTTTTCAAACTTCCACAGAATCACATCATCATCCTTCATCTCAGTAAGATCAGAGTTTAGAGTGACTGAATCTCCCTCAAACACTGACACTGAATCACCAAACACTCCTGAAGAACAGAGTTTTTCACAGATTAAAGCTCTAAAATCACTTGATGTTGGTTTGATGAAGCTTCACTGAAATACTTTTATTCATTTAAATGTGACGTGAATAATATTCTGCAGCAGCACAAAGACAAAAGATGATGAACAAAAAGAGAAACAGGTTTATATGTGGAACAATAACTAAAAAAGACACTTGAATGTTTAAAGTCACACTAAAACTAATGCTGTTGAGTATCTGAGCTTCATATTTATATGATTTTATTCAATCAATCCATAATAACTGAGTTTAGAGCTAAAATCCCAGTTGAGTTATTTCTACACGAGACTAACTGTAACGTGTTTGTTCTGTTCAGGTTTAGTTTTCTCTGTTATTTTCCTGTGTTCTCTATCATTAGTTCATTAATCCCAGACCTGTTTCTGTTCTTCCAATGATCTCCCTGTTATTTAAACCCTGAGTTCTGTTCAGTTCATCGTCCGGTATCGTCTACATGACGTGCTTGTGTTTCTCCTCATGATTCTCCTGTGTATTGTGTGGATTATTAGAATAAAGACGGTTCTTTGAGTTATTTCCTGAGTCGTGCGCTTCACTACAGACACCGTCGCTGACACTAACAGTGAATGTTAATCTTCTCGAACTAATTTAACCAGTAATTGATCACATGGTACCAGAACAGAAACAACTGAAGAAACACATTTAAAACTCACCAACCAGACGCCACAAACAGAGCAAAACTAACTGGAGAAACATTTTCTTCATCGCTTCACTGAAAAGCCCACGATAGTGACTCTCAAAATGTGTGAAAGCCTCAGATTGATCTGAAACACTGAACTGTGATATTTATCTGCTTGTGTGTGAATCCTCCCCCAACATCAGTTAGTTTCCGCTCACACATCCGTCTCCTTCAACATCACGAACATCAACAAGCTTTTGCTGATCTTCCATTTTCAAATGAATTCTGGGTCTGAATAAAAACTAATAGCAGAAGAGTGAAATATTGGTTTAGATAGCTGTATCTTGTAACGGAACACAGACTCACAGAACAGTAGGTTAGTATTAAATGTTTATTAAGCACAAAAGGATCAGCAAACAATGGTGAGTTGTACTTGGATGTATATGGAAATTGTTGATAGGAATACTGTCAGTTCGTTTGTATTGCAGATGGTGTTCTGAAGAGAAGAGAACGCAGCACAGAGCACACACTTCGAGTCCGGGATAGCCAGGCAGGTGAGTTCCAGGAATGGAAGGCAAACGGAGACACAGGAGAACAGCGAAGACGAGGGAGCAGGATCAAAACAGGTGAAGAGATCAGGTAAGTAAGTCCTTTTCCAAAGTCGAGACCGGACGAAGTGCTGAGGTGAAGTGTGTGCTTATGAAGGGTGCTGGTGATGAGGTAATTAAATTCAGGTAGGAGTAATCAGTACTCAGGTGATGGGGTGCATCGTGATTGGATGGTGACAGAGCCTGACTGATCTCTAACAGTACCCCCCGCCCCACGGCCCACTCCTGAGGGCAGAAGACCCCGACGTCGTGGTGGTCGACCTCTTCCTCAAGGTGCAGGACAATCAGGATGATTTTGATGGAAGGTGGTAAGTAATTCGGGATCAAGGATGTCTTTTCTGGTGACCCAGGACCGTTCTTCAGGACTGTATGCTTCAGTCCACCAAGTACTCCAAAAGACCATTACAAGGCCGGGAGTCCAAGATCCCTCTTACCGCGTAGATGGTTCCGTCTTCAGAGATGAGTGGGAGGGGAGGTTCCTCATCCTGGTCAGGCTCTGTTGAGGAAACAGAAACGGGTGAGTGATAAGGTTTCAACAATGAGACATGAAAGGTGGGGTGAATGCAGTAGTGTGGAGGTAATTGTAGTTTGTATGTGAACGGGTTGATTTGTTCCAGGATGGGGAAGGGACCAACGTATTTGGGACTCGGCTTCTTGCAGGCCAGACGCAGTTTGATGTCCCTAGTTGATAACCAAACCAATTGTCCAGGCTCATATGGTGGAGAATCCGAACTGAAAACATCTGAATAGTCCTGTTGTCTGTGCACTGCCCTTTGGAGATGGTGATGAGCTGAGTCCCAAACCCTCTCACTCTCTCGGAACCAATTATCGATAGCAGCAACATCAGAGGATTCTCCAGACCATGGAAAGAGAGGGGGCTGGTATCTGAGTACGCACTGGAAGGGAGTCAATCCAGTAGCTGCCTGACGTAAAGAGTTTTGTGCGTACTCAGCCCAGCCCAGCCCAGAAATTGGCTCCAAGAGTCTTGGTGACCGTGGCAGAAGATTCTTAGGAAGCGCGCTATCACCTGAATCTTCCTTTACGTTTGTCCACTGGTTTGTGAATGGTAACCAGATGATAGACTGACGGCCACAACCCAGGAGCTTGAAGAAACCTTGCCAAACTTGGGAAATGAACTCTGGTCCCTGGTCCAATACAATGTCCTCAGGAATTCCAAAGTAGTGGAAAACATGGTTGAAGAGTAGTTCTGCAGTGGTCATGGCAGTGGGTAATACTTGGAGTGGTATGAGTCGACAGGATTTGGAGAAATGATCTACGATGACAAGGATACAGGTATGTCCATTGGAAGACGGAAGGTCTGTGGCGAAGTCTACTCCTAGGAGTGACCAGCGTTGTTGAGGAATGGGTAATGGAAGGAGTTTTCCAGTGGGAAGATTCCGTGGAGTCCTGGAGATAGCACGCTCAGCACATCCTTGGATGAACCTTCTTACCTCCCTGGCCATATTCGGCCACCAGAAGCCTTCTTGTAGCAGTGAGAGGGTACAATTGGCCCCTGAATGGCCAGTGCCCACTGAGGTATGTACAGAGTGAATTATGGGAATGTGTTGTGGTTTTGGTACATAGGTAAGACCGGCTGGACACCCCGGTGGAGGCGGCTCGTTCGCATTGGAGGAGGCGAGTTCTTGGTCCAAGTCCCATTGGATTGGACATACAGAAATTTGAGTTGGAAGTATGGGTTCAGGAGTGTTTGTGTTTTCCTCTGGAGAATGAATGCGAGAAGCGTCTGCCTTGATGTTCTTACTGCCAGGGACATAGGAAATTTTGAAACAGAATCTGGTGAAGAAGAGGGCCCATCTAGCTTGCCTTGGATTCAATCTCTTAGCATCACGTAGATATTGAAGGTTTTTGTGGTCAGTCAATACTAGGAACTCCTCCTTAGCTCCCTCAAGCCAATGGCGCCACTTCTCCAATGCGAGTTTGATGGCTAGTAGTTCTGGATTGCCGATGTCGTAGTTAACCTCTGCCGGGGTGAACTTTTTGGAGAAGAAGGCACATGGGTGTAGACGAGGAGGTGTCTCCTGCTGCTGTGACAGGATTGCTCCTACTCCGGTAGTTGAAGCATTCACTTCTACTATAAACTGTCTGTTGGGGTCTGGATGGATGAGAAGCGGAGCATTGGTGAAGGCATTCTTAAGTGTCTCGAAGGCAGAAGTATCTGTAGTACTCCAGGTAAGAGATTTAGGTTTTTTTACAAAGGAGGTTGGTGAGTGATGTGGTGATGATGCTGTAATTCTTGATGAAGCGTCGGTAGAAGTTTGAGAATCCAAGGAAACGTTGAAGATCCTTAATAGTAGAAGGTTGTGGCCAATTCCAGACAGCTTCTACCTTCCCCTCGTCCATCTCGATGCCTTGCTCACTGGAATATGGAGGGGGCATTGACCAGGCCATACGGCATAACCAGATACTCATAGTGGCCAGTAGGGGTCACAAATGCTGTCTTCCACTCGTCCCCCTCACGTATTCGCATGAGGTTATATGCGCTGTGGAGGTCCAGTTTGGTGAAGATGGATGTTCCCCGAAGTTGTTCTAGGGCAGCTAGGATGAGGGGAAGTGGATACCGGAATTTCATGGTGATCTTGTTCAGCGCTCAGTAGTCAATACATGGTCGAAGACATCTTTCTTGGTCACGAAAAAGAAGCTTGAACCAACAGGGGACGTAGAAGGGCGTATATATCCTTGTTTTAGGGCTTCTTCTATGTATTCCTCCATGGCCTTCTGCTCTGGAAGTGAGAGTGGATAGATCTTACCATGGGGCGATGGCGCAGTCCCATGGCCGGTGAGGAGGCAATGACTATGCCAGTTGTGGACAGAAGACATCACTGAAAGAGGGGTAACAGTCCGGAATGTCAATAGATTGTTTTTCTTTGAGACTTTCGATGGAAGTAGTATGGACAAGAAGTGGAGATGCTGGACATGGAAGATGTGGAAAACAACCAGGAAAACATTTGTCGCCCCACTTCAGGATTTCTCCATTCCTCCAGAAGATGATGGGGTCGTGTTGCTCCAACCATGGGCACCCCAACACTATACCGACGGTGGAGTTCTCCAGAACTAGCAAGGTGATCACCTCCGTATGTAGAAATCCGAGTTGTAATTGAAGTGGTCCAACCTCATGTTGAATGTTGCGACGATTTATCGGTTTCCCGTTGATGGACTGAATCTGATATTGCTTCGTAATGGGTATCTTCTTGAGTTTGAGCTGGCGGGCAAAGTTCCCCTGATATGAAGTTCCCGATTGAAATAACATGTCCTCCAGCTCCACAATACAAACATGGGTCAGCCTTCTCTGCCGCTCAGCTCTGGAAAGATGAGAATGGTCAGTTTGCATAGGTTCTGGTTCTGGAGAGCCGGTATAGTCTGGCTGGTGAGAATGTGATGGTACTGGCTGGCCCTGCAGATCTTCTAAGCAGGGCTGCATACGAAGATCAGTTCGAATAGATAGTTGGATGAACCGTTCCAAGCCCATGGAATCGTCGTATGCAGCCAGATACATTCGAACCCGTGGATTTAATCCTTGACGATATGTAGTTATGAGCGAGCGTTCGTTCCATCCACTTGCTGTTGCTAAAGTTCTGAATTGGAGAGCATATTCAGATACAGACATGTTATTTTGTGATAAATGATATAATCTCTCATGGACATAAGAATCACCATCTGGAACCCCAAAAACTTCGCAGAAGTGACAGATAAAGTTTGATAAGGTTTGAGTTACCACACCATCTTGTTCCCATATAGTGTGGGCCCATTGAAATGCTCTTCCTCTCAGCAGGGTGATGATATTAGCGATCTTTGCTCTTTCAGTAGTGAAGGGGGTCGACTGCATCTTGAGGGCCAGCGAACATTGTAGAATGAATCCGTTGCAATCCTCCGCCAAGCCAGAGTAGGACGCCGGTGTGGCCACGGGATTGGAGGCCGCAGGTGGTGAAGGAGAGATCGGAGTGGGAAATGCGGAAGTGGTGCCCTGTAGCGTTCTCCGGAGTGAATCACAATATCCTGGAAAGGATCCGTTGTGCTCATGGAAACTGTTTTGGTCCGGTCTTCTGTAACGGAACACAGACTCACAGAACAGTAGGTTAGTATTAAATGTTAATTAAGCACAAAAGGATCAGCAAACAATGGTGAGTTGTACTTGGATGGATATGGAAATTGTTGATAGGAATACTGTCAGTTCGTTTGTATTGCAGATGGTGTTGTGAAGAGAAGAGAACGCAGCACAGAGCACACACTTCAAGCCCGCGATAGCCAGTCAGGTGAGTTCCAGGAATGGAAGGCAAATGGAGACACAGACAGACAAATCGACACTGGAGACACAGAAGAACAGCGAAGACGAGGGAGCAGGATCATAACAGGTGAAGAGATTAGGTAAGTAAGTCCTTTTCTGATCTGTGACTCTTATTTGACTGTTGATGGATTCACGTTATTTCAGTGTAAAGATGTTTTGTGTGGAGTGGAAGATTGTGAGCTTCTGATTAGCAGGAGAGAAAATGAAGAAACACTTCAGCCACAAACTGCTGACACACAAATCAACCACAAACATCCAGCAGAAGCTGTTTATCCAGATCAAATCAGACACACTGATGTTTGAACAGATAAAATAAAAGAGAAAAACCATCGCAGGGTTCATTCGACTCAAACGCCAGTAAATCACATGTATAATGTTTGCCTGTGTTGTTACAACAAAATCCATGAGTGAACATTAACGCAAACATACAATAACCTGTAAATGTAATCGTTCATTTAGAGAAATATCATTTGGTTACCAGAAAGTTTTGGCCTTGGGAAAATTTGATGAGGAATTAGTTCATAATTGTTACGTTCTTGTGGATTAAGGAGGAGCACAACGACCGGATACACAGGAACAATATATAATATTAATAAACAGGAGAATTAACCAAGAGAATGAGCCACACAAGACACTAAACATAAATATAATGAACGACAAAGACTGAACAGAACGTGAGGGTGTATGTGACGAGCAGGGCGGGCGAGAGCCGTGAGGGAACGGCGCGAGGCCGGTGACGCGAGAGATGATGAGCTTCAGCTGCTCGGCGCACCGGTCTCGTATCTCTCACGGAGGAGCTCCGGAAGCATAAAAGAGGAGCGACGACAGTGAAGGATGAGAGAGGACCAGGTCTGGATTTTATGTTGTGTTTTATTTTGTTTGTGTGGGCGGCAGTCGCCGTGAGGAACTGCCGCCCTTTTACTTTCGTTTCATTGTTTGTTTATTTGGAAATTAAAAGTATGTTGAATGTTCGCCGGTTCCTGCCTCCTTCTTCCCATATTTACGAACGGTGTTACATTGGTGCCGAAACCCGGGAGGTAGGAGGGACATGCTGTCGAAGAGCCCTCGCTGCTGAGGGGGATCGCGGTGCTGAGGAGGTCGGACAGCGCGGGAGAGAAGACCGCGAGTTGCTGCCCGAGGCGGTGGTGCTGGAGCGAGTGAGAAACCGGTGGGACGGAGAGCTCGCTGCCGTGCTCCTGGGACGAGGTGGGATGGCTGCCGTCTAGGAGGGAGCCGAGGAGTCGCCGCCGTTCGCCGTGGGCCGGAGCCTGCTGCCTGCCGCCATGATGGGGAGGAGCAGGGAATGGCCCCCGGGGGAGGAGTAAGCGCAGTCTCGGGAATACCCCCAGGCCTTTGAGGGGCGATGGGGGTATGTGACGAGCAGGGCGGGCGAGAGCCGTGAGGGAACGGCGCAAGGCCGGTGACGCGAGAGATGATGAGCTTCAGCTGCTCGGCGCACCGGTCTCGTATCTCTCACGGAGGAGCTCCGGAAGCATAAAAGAGGAGCGACGACAGTGAAGGATGAGAGAGGACCAGGTCTGGATTTTATGTTGTGTTTTATTTTGTTTGTGTGGGCGGCAGTCGCCATGAGGAACTGCCGCCCTTTTACTTTCATTTCATTGTTTGTTTATTTGGAAATTAAAAGAATGTTGAATGTTCGCCGGTTTCTGCCTCCTTCTTCCCATATTTACGAACGGTGTTACAGTGTAAATAAACAACAGAGGAGATAACGAGACTAATAAATTACACACAGCTGATGGGAGTGAACTAATGATGACGGTGGCGGGAACATAAACAAAGAGCACATGTGACAGTCCAAAACAGAGATACACGTGACATTTACTCCCTCCTTCCAGAAGGTGTCGCCTTGTGCAAAAAAGAGTCCAATCTGGGAGGAGGGGCGAGCACCCTGGAGGCCATGGGCAGGAGTAGGTAAGTCAGGTGACCTCCAGGGTGGAGTCCAGGGCGGAGCTGGAACCTCAAGCGACCAGGGTGAAGTCGGGAGCTCAGGAGTCCAAGGTGGAGTGGTCTCCATGGCCTTACCTCTGACCGTCTGCCCTGCCACGGGTATCTACTCCCCCAAAATTTTAAGGGGCGGAGGCCCCACTGGAGCGGACTTAGGAGGGTGCGCTGGAGATACAGGCTCAGACCAGAAGTGACTCCACTTCAGCCGGTGTGCCCATCTTGAGAATGCCGGAGGCTGGTTGAGGGAGTGGCTCTGGTGCAACGGCAATCTCGTGCTGTGATTCGCGCTTGTGTTGTGGCTTGAAGTGGTGGCCGTCTCGCATTGAGACCAGAGAGTGGCGGCCATCTCGTGAAATTGTTATTTAACTCCCTGTGGGGAAGCGCTGACGGACAGGAATGCCCCACACTGCGGATATGTGGAGGGTGTCGGCATGCGGTGAGCGGGAGAGGCAGCATGTGCCTCCGAGGAGACGGGATGCGGATCCCGATCCGTTAGAACCTCCTCGACTTCAAAGTCTGAACCATTTAAATAAATAATAAGGTTAATCGACTCGATGAGGGAGAAATTGCTGGCAGGTTCATCATAATAGCATAAACAAAGAGCACATCTGACAGTCCAAAACAGAGATACACGTAACAATAATCAGATGTTTTGCTTTTGATTGCAGACTTTGGTATTTTGGTGAATCTGAGCAAAATTACTCTTTTAAAACTCTAGTTGAAACACATGTGAGTTTATCTTGGTCTTTTCATCTGGAGAAATTGAGAAGAGTAAGAAGTGATCTTTGATGGCAATCTTTCTTTTGAAAGCACTTTTTTCCATCTTAAAAATGTCTCTAAATTATGAAAATATGATCTGATGATTCAGTCATCATGTAGTGGCCTGATTCACTGATCTCACCCAGAGTCTGATCATTGAGGACAATAATTAGATTTAATAATTTCACATTATAGGAGCCCTAAAATACTACTGCTACTGCTACTACTACTTTGACCTGCTTTAATATTTTGAACGTTTTTAGGTCCTTCAGATCAACTCTGAGCATCACAAAACAAGCTACTAAAGTTTTGATTTGAAGCAGCTTGTGGACTGCTCTACACATATCAAGGGACACACTAGATCTTGTCATCATTCTTGTCACAGTTGTCCTCCTCTAATGCTCTTAAGACTCTTAAGTCTTCAGTGTCATCCTCCGGTTCCCCTGGGACTCAGTTCTCCATCTGCATCTGCAATATTATGATCCCCATTATACTCCAACCAAGTCATCATCATCCTTCATCATCCCTAATCTTCAGTGTAAAGCCCTCGTTACACTTTTTTTTCTTTTACGCATACGCTCACAGTCGAACTCACAGCCTTTCAAAGTATATTTCAGTTGACTCGTACACGTACACAGGCGCTCTCTCGCCATGATTTACAACCCATGTAAATATATTTGTATTCTTTAATGCTAGAGTTGTAAAAATGAGGGTACTTTCTAACCTCTTCACACAATCTCTGGTCTATATAGGCCTCCATTGTCACTCGACTACCTTGTGAATCGACACCCCCAGGGCACGGTTGCCAACTTGAGGATAAACTAATTACTGTATAAAAATTGAATCCGGTAGTGCGTGTACTCTTTTGATATTTGCATCATTTGCACTGTACGCTGACCCTCACATCCGTGATGTTTTGTGTGGAGTGGAAGATTGTGAGCTTCTGATTAGCAGGAGAGGAAATGAAGAAACACTTCAGCCACAAACTGCTGACACACGAATCAACCACAAACATCCAGCAGAAGCTGTTTATCCAGATCAAACCAGAAACACTGATGTTTGAACAGATAAAATAAAAGAGAAAAACCATCGCAGGGTTCATTCGACTCAAACGCCAGTAAATCACATGTAAAATGTTTGCCTGTGTTGTTACAACAAAATCCATGAGTGAACATTAATGCAAACATACAGTAACCTGTAAATGTAATCGTTCATCTAGAGAAATATCATTTGGTTACCAGAAATGTTTGGACTTGGGAAAATTTGATGAGAAATGAGTTCATAATCAGATGTTTTTCTTTTGATTGCAGACTTTGGTATTTCGGCGAATCTGAGGAAAATAACTCTTTTAAAACTCTAGTTGAAACACATGTGAGTTTATCTTGGTCTTTTCATCTGCAGAAACTGAGAAGTGTAGAATGCTACCAAAGTGTGGAAGTGAACTTTGATGGCAATCTTTCTTTTGAAAACCACTTTTTTCCATCTAAAAAAATGTCTGTAAATTACGTCACATGCTCTCAATGTCAGATACAGAGAAGTTTGTGTAACTCTTCAGGTCCTGAGAGATGGTGGTGTCCAGGAACCTGAATGACTCTGTTGCCACAGTGCTGTCCATGATGTGGAGTGAGAATAATGCTGGGGTGTTTCTCCTGAAGTCCTCCATCATCTCCACTGGTTTGAGCGTGTTCAGCTCCAGGTTGTTTTAACAGCTCTTTAACCTCCTGTCTGTAAGCAGACTTGTCACCTGTAATGCTTAGACAGCGGATTGATATCCATGAACAGATTTATTAACAAGCAGGAAGTCAAACAGGCAAAGTAATACTCCAGCAAACAGAAATGTCAGAGGGAAGGCAGAGTCGCTGTCGTTACACAGGCAAATAAGATCGAGGCAGGCAGCAAGAATCACAGTCCAGTAAACAGAGCAGAATATCCAAGGGCAAACCGAGAATAATCGGTACACGGTAGAAACAGGTTTGGACGGGGTCTTTTAGTTGGTGACGTCTTTCAGGCCTTTCCACAATGATACAGCATTGATGGCTGAAAACTGGTTTCTTTTCAGAGTAGTTCCTCTGAGCCACTCTGATCTCCTTTGTCAGAGTGTATTTGGACCGTTTAATCAAGACTCTGTTCCCATTCCTGTAGGCATCTTCTTTGGCCTGATGATGTTGTCTGAGTTTTGCAGGGAACCACAGTTTATTATTGTTGTATGTTAAGTAAGTCCTGGTAGGAGTGCACATATCCTCACAGAAACTGCTATTTAATGTTACAGAATCCGTGAGTTCGTCCAGATCAGTGCAAGTAGGAGCACAGAGGATGCAGTATGCACAGTGCTGCACTCTGCACTCACACACTTGGACAATAACAACAGGTATGTTAGGATGTTGTTTGTTGACTTCAGTTCAGCATTTAACACCGTCATTCCCTCCAAGCTGACCACAAAACTTGGAGACCTGGACATTAACACCTCTCTCTGCAACTGGATTATGGACTTTCTGACCAACAGGCCTCAGCATGTTAGGTCAGGCCACACCCACTCCACCACCACCATACTTGGCACCGGCGTACCACAGGGCTGTGTGCTGAGCCCATTCCTGTACTCCCTCTACACCCACAACTGCAAGCCTGTGCATGGATGCAACTCCATCATTAAGTTTGCAGACGACACCACGGTGATTGGCCTCATCAGTGACAACGATGAGACTGCCCAGGGGAAGAGGTACAGCACCTGGCCACATGGTGCGCTGACAATAACCTGCTCCTTAACACCAGTAAGACAAAGGAGCTCATTGTGGACTTCAGGAAGAAGAAAGGAAGCACGCATGACCCCATCCACATTAACGGGATGGTTGTTGAAAGTGTCTCCAGCTTCAAGTTCCTGGGAACCACCATCTCGGAGGAACTGTCCAGGACCACAAACACCTCCAGCCTGGTCAAGAAGGCTCACCAGCGCCTCTTCTTCCTCAGGACACTGAAGAAGAACCAGCTGTCTTCAGCCATCCTGGTGAACTTCTACCGGTGTGCGATCGAGAGCATCCTGACCAGTTGCATCACAGTCTGGCATGGGAACTGCTCAGTGGCTGACCGTAAAGCACTGCAGAGGGTGGTGAAAACTGCCCAACGCATCACAGGGACACCACTTCCTGCTATTGAGGACATCCAGAGGAAGCACTGTCTATGTCGAGCTCGCAGCATTCTCAAGGACTCCTGTCACCCTGACCATGGACTGTTTAAACTCCTGCCCTCCGGGAGGCGCTTCAGGAGCCTCCGGACAAGGACCACAAGACTCAGGAACAGCTTTTTCCCTACAGCTGTCTCCTTGCTGAACTCTGAACTCTGACACCCCCCCACACCTTACACACAGACTCCTCCCCCTCTTCATTACCACAACTGACTTATTTATTTATTTATTTATTCATTCACAACTATTATAAACAGCAAACTTGTCATTACTTGCACTACTGTCTGTTCATCCAGAAACACTGGATAATGCACTTTACTGTCCATCGCAACAGTGTAAATTATGTTCATATGTTCATAGTTCTGCCTATAGTGTACATACACTTTACATAATCCATCTGTATAGTATATTCATAGTACACCAATCTGTATATCATGTTGATAAGTATTATGGGCATAATTTACAGATTATAAATACTATCTGTATAGTTACTGCACATATTGCATGCTAACTGCATTTCGTTGCCTTGTACCTTACATGTGCAGTGACAATAAAGTTGAATCTAATCTAATCTAATCTAAAAGGCTTTTCACAATTCATATCCTTTCAAAGCAGCTTTACAAAAAATGCATGTCAACATTACAATTTAGGGTTATCTGTTATCAGAGGTGACTCTGTGCAAGTTATGTAATTTCAGAATTGTACATACACAAATCATGCAGTTAGCTAACAATCTATTAATTAAAACAATGTGTTAATTTAAGGCAGAAACAATGAGCTCATTGAAGAAATGAATACATTTTAACAGATGATAAGGATATTGTGACGAGCAGGGCAGACGCGAGTGATAATGAGCGTCAGCTGCGCGCTGCACCGGTCTCGTGTCTCTCACGGAGGAGCTCCAGAAGCATTAAACAGGAGCAATGACAGTGAAGGACGACAGAGGACCAGGCCTGGATTTTATGTTATCCTAGGTACAACCTGAAACCCAGAGTTTTGTTTTGGGATCTTAAAGAGTGTGATGGACAGTAGCAATACTTTATAATTGATACGGAACAGTGTAGAAATGATAATATTGGTGTTATATGATCATATTTACTTGACTAAGTAAGAACTCTAGCAGATGCATTTTGGAGTAATTGTAGCTTCACTGTAAGCATTTGATGTAATTTTTACAATAAATTTTACAACACATTGTATTCATGATTTTACTGTAAATGCAAGTGCATTATGGGAAATTTATGGACAGTATTGTAATATTATTGTAATTACACAGGCAAATCCCCAGGGTTAAATCAACTCTGCTCAGAGTACATATGGTCCCTCTCTAAATAGTGTTACAGTAACACTGAAGCAGAGTGAATTAGTTGCTTAATCATGTTATTTAACTTTAAGCGATGACTGAGCACAAGTAATGAACACCAGTACAGTACAGGCTTGTGGTTCGAAGGAAGCGCACGACGAAGGAATAACTCAAAGACCACGTTAAATGCGATCAATGATATAAACAGAAGAATCACACCAAACAAACCACCTTAAACAATATTAACGCAAGACAAGGACGAGACAGAAACTGAGGGCTGAAATACTGAAGGAACACAAAGAGATAATGAGACTAATTGATGAAACACAGCTGAATACAAATGAACTAATAATGACAGTAACCATAGTAACAAAGGAGTGGCGGGAAAATCAAACAAAGGAACACTAGAAAACCAAAGTCCAAAACACACAGACATGTAACATAAACAAGCAGAATCGCTGAAGAAAAGAGAAACACAAGAACTACAACTTTCTTCAGCCACAGCTGAAATCAACTGAAGATAAAAGACATTAAATCTGTCAAGATCGGATTAAACAACTCCTCTTCTGCTGAAGAGAATTTATTCTCACTCTTCTGTTCTATTGGCAGTTATTGTCCATGTGAACGTGATCATTCTTGTTATTATAGTTCAGATTGTGTATTTCGCTCATCTTCGTCGTCGTGCGCTTTCTACAGCCACCAGAACGAGACGCTCATATGACATTCTTCAAAAATATCTTTCATTTCTGTAGAGCTGGACATTTTAATAACATTTTCAGCTTTGAGTATGAATGAGTATGAGTATGTTCTTCAGTATCTCCATGTTTGAATGTTTCTTCAATCTTCATGTCTGTTTGTTAAATAAATGTATGAGCTGGTGTGTAGCGTCTTTATTTCTTAAGCACTCAAATGTAACGTGCTTTGCTTCTCTAATACTCTTTTATTCCACCCCTATAACCTTGGCTATCTGCCGCTTGTATATTTGGTTCTACTGCCACCTAGAGGACAATAATAGGAACAACAACTAATCACCACAATGTCTTCACTCTCCTCTATAATAAACGCCATCTTTATAATAGTGTGACACTATTTACAACAGTGTGTTCGGACCATAAGATGAGAATAATTAACAGAAAGAAACATAACTCCAAACTAAATCTCCGGGTGTGTCTGAATCAGCTCCCTAGTTCAGTAGTCAGCGCACTGGTAAGGGAGTCAGTCAGAGTGAGAGTTCATGGCCTTAAATGACCTGATTAGCCAAAATCAACTAGAATTTAATAAAGATGAAATTCCTGAAAGAACACAAACTATACGGACACGTAATGTCTAGGCATTTAGGATTTATGTGGCATTTACTGACTTGTAGTTTCTTTCATATAAACTGGTTTGTTAAAGTTGTCATGACATGTTTATTCAGGGGCGTCTGCAGGATTTGATCTCAGGTACGCACAGAACGAGCGCCGTACCCGCCATCGACCCACCACCAACTATAAAGCGCTCGCACACACAAATACTCAAGAAACGCCACTAAATTATTAAAGAGAAGCCTTGATTTCCTGTTTGAAGGTTACTCTCCTCCTGCCGGTCGCAGCGAATTGTTCCCAGCTCACAGGGAACGTTCCCATAACTTTCACTAACGTTGTGTAAATGTCATGTCAGACCTTTATCAGTTCAAACAAATATTCTAGATCTTGTTTCTTCTCACGTGAAATGCTGAAGATGAATTAAAACTCTGAATCAATCCAGATGTGAATGGAGTATCAAATGATCAAATCCATTTTTCTTACAACCCCATTCAATCCCAAACCATTCAAATTTCTCATAAAAAATCTTTTTCCTTTTTAACAATCCAGCATTAAATTTCCAATAAGGACTTTTACATTTAGACTGTCAAAACAATATTGACTGTAATAAAATGCTGATCTGAAAATATTACACCCCATTATTCTGAATTCATCGGTTAATATTCTTGTTTCTCCCCTAACAGACCACAAGGCAATTCTTTTAAGTATGAGATTCTCCTCCTTCTCCACATCATAATTCTTTTTGGAAAATGAATATCTCACACTTAAGGCATGATTCAATTCAATTACAACTTAAAAAAATTATTTCTTTTCATTGGGATTTGGCACAAAAGGAAGGAGCATTTGGTTAAATTTTAAAATATGAAGTTGGTAAATATCTAAGATCATATGGTGTTCTGCTTTCTAAACTAAACAGAATTTCAGAGGAGCAAATTGTATCTGAAATTACCTCTCTCTCTTTGGCGCCTCCTGACAGGCTCTCACCTGAGGAGAGGTTGAGATTGACAAATCATAAATGAGAAGAGATCTATGAACGTAAAGCAGAAGGAGCCTTTGTCAGCTCGAGAGTTAAAGGTTTAGAAAAAGCCGAACAAAGTTGTTCATACTTCTTCAATCTTGAAAGACAGCAGGGTAACCGTAACACAATTCTCCACCTGAATATTAATGGTCTTGTTACTGATGATTATCAAACAATTTCTCACTTAACTTTTATGCTAATCTTCATAAATCTAGCTACTTTGCTGATTCTGCCACTTTCTTTTTGGATTCCTTAGAAAATGTCCATTCAATTAGTTGCTATAGAAAAAGATTTCCGTGATCAGGACGCGTAGAAGATGTAGCTGATGCCATAAAACATCTCAAATGTAACAAGGCAACGATGGCATTACAGCAGAACTCAATAAAAGATATTCTTGCCCCTTTTCTTCTGAAGGTATTTATTGAGAGCATTAAAAATCACAAACTTCCTTCCAGTGCGACTCTTAATAATTTCCCTCATTCCTGAACAGAATAAAGATTTGCTCTTTATTGACAATTGGCACCCAGTAAGTTTATTAAATTGTGATTATAAGGTGTTGGCTCACATACTCTCAATTCTATAATAGATGAAGCTCAATCTGGGTTCATTAATAATAGACACTTTTCAAATAATATGTTTAGTTTTAGATATCTTGGATTATTGTAGCTTAATTTCTGATGATTGTTTTCTTCTCGTTTTGGACTTTTATAAGGCTTTTGACACCTTGGAGCATGAATTTATTCATCAGTGTCTTGAAAGGTTTGGATATGGAGATTTCTTCTGCAGTGCCATAAAAACTTTGTACACGAATGGCAGAATGGTAGTTACGTTTTTCTAAAACATGGTGCAACCCGCCATTTTGAAATTACAAGGGGAATCAGGCAGGGCTGCCCCATCTCGCCTTGCCTTTTTCTTCTCCAGCGGCGCTCCTCTGTACTCATAAACACCAGCAGTCTGAGAGGAACAGCTATTGCTGAAAGAAAGGTGATTTTCAGTCAGCTTGCTGATGACACAACTCTCTTCGTTAGGGATGCTATGCAGATCCCTCTGGCAATAAATGTTATTGATTTTTTTCTCCAAAGCCTCGGGCCTGCATTTAAATATTCAAAAATGTGAACTTCTGGCCATAAAAAGTGCAATGACCTCCTTATTCATGATATTGCTGCAAGAGAAAAGGTTTGTTATTTAGGACTTCAGATAGTGAGGGACCAAAAAGAAAGATGCACCTTTAATTTTCAACCTCTTACGGATAAAGTTCAGAGGAGATTTAACCAGTGAGAGGTAGGGTACTTCTGACAAAGGCTGAAGGCCTCGAGGCTTATTTATGCTGCTCAGTCTGTTCATTTGGAGCAAAAGCTTGGTAAAATTATTGAGCAGAAACTCTATAATTTTTTGTGGAAAGATTCAATTCATTATATTAGAAATCTGTGGTATAATGAACACTACACCTCTGGATGGCAGAACATACCCCGGTGGTCGACTGGAACACGGGCGAAATACTTCAGTGGGGAGAAAAGTGTTTCAGATCCTGCCTATCCCCAGTGACGAAAACTCCTAGCTCTTCATCTTCAGTATCTTCGAACCCGTCCAGCTGTTTTCTCGCTCTGAATTCGACTTCCGTGGAGACCCCCAAAGTCTTCTGTCAAATCCAGATACCTCCTGAATACCGGGCTTTCCAGGACGTCTTCAGTAAGCGGTTGGCCACCTGTCTACCACCTCCTGCCGAAAAGTCGAGTATATCCACTGTCCATCCAGGAACAGAAGGCCATGGAGGAGTACGTCAATGAGGCTCTCCAGCAGAAGTTCATCCGACCATCCATGTCCCCTGCTGCTTCAAGCTTCTTCTTCCTTCGCCAAGAAGGACGGAGGCTTGCGGCCGTGTATCGATTACCGGATGCTCAACTTTCAGATGGTCAAATTCAGTTATCCCCTTCCTCTGGTCCCATCTACTCTAGAACACTTAAGAGGAGCTCATATCTTCTCAAAACTGGACTTAAAGGCCGTCTTCCATTCATCGCCCTCACGAATGCGAATCAGGTTGTAGCCGCTCCTGATCACACCATCTGGCCACTACGAGAACCAGGTTATGCCGTATGGCCTGTCGAACTCACCAGCAGTCTTCCAAAATTACATGAACAAAATCTTCAGGGACCTCCTTAACATCTCCGTCATAGTCTATATAGATGATATCCTCATCTACTCCAGCTCTCCACAAGAACATCGAGTTCATGTACGTCAGGTACTACAGCGTTTCCGAGAACACCAGCTCTTCTTAAAACTCGAGAAGTGTGAGTTCCACATTCCGTTAGTTCACTTCCTGGGATACGCCACAGTGTGTCCATGGACAAGACGTAGCTGGAAGCCACCCGGAACTGGCCCCGTCCTAACTCAGTCAAGGAGCTTCAAAGGTTCATCAAGAACTACATTGTTACCAGCTCAGCCATCACTTCATTACTTCCTTCGTCACCCTAACCCAGAGCTACCATTCTTCGTGGAGGTGGACGCCTCGCTCACAGGAGTCGGAGCTGTATTGTCACAGCGGCAGGGTGACCTTCTACGTCTCCATCCATGTGCCTTCTTCTCAAGGAAGCTTTCCCCGGAGGAGCAGAACTATGACGTGGGTAATTGTTTTGTAGGTGTATATGTATACATGTGTAATTATATGTTTATAATTGTGTGTGTTTTGAAAGCATAGTAAAGACACATATTCTAATTCATTGATGTGATGGACATTGTATTGTTGTTTGTTTTATGGTTGACTACCTAGTGTACTTACACATGTATTTTGTGGTTAACAGGCAGAAGAGAAAGTGTTGTAGATAACTGCTTGTGTATTTTACTGCACAGAGAGAAGAGAGAGTGAAGATGCTGCAATTAAATCACATTTGAACCAGATTTATTGACATCAGAATAACACAACGCAGAGGAACAACTGCTACACAGAAATGAATGGATGCACTTTAGAAATGGTGATCGGAAACAACAGTTCTGTCTTCAACAAGGCTGTTTACGAGTTTTTCACCTTTTAAAAACACCATCACAGCCTTACTCATTCTGGAGTAGCGATGGCTCGAGACCACAATTTTGGCTTCGGTTAGGGTTACCACAATCTAAAACCGAAATACTGATATTAAATCGATGCCATACAGGGTCTAAATTTTGGCGTGGGTATTGTGCATAATTTTACTCATTCTCGCAGGTTTAGAAATATTAATATTTAATATTATTAGATTAATTCATGAATAAATATTTCGTATTTATTAATGAATGAATCAACTCAGATTATCTCATTAAATCAGTAGTTTAAAAACTTTCTTGTGAAGTAATTTCAGCAATGCTTTCTCTCCCAGTACTATATAAGCGCGCTGCGGCTGCGATACTGCGTTTCAGACAACTGAAGGAATTTACTTGCCCACGTCTTTAAAACCCTTGACAATATGCACATCCCAGCGATTTTATCATTCAGTAGTAATGTTCTTGGGAGCTCTTTGAGAGATGCTTTCTTTGCGCTACAAGTCACTTGCTCATCCTGACAGATGTTTGGCAAGGTTTGATGGTTCTTCATCATTTTTATAAGCAAAGTAATTCCAAATTATACGTCCACTACTCTCATTATTTATTAGTTTTAGATGTGTTGAGTGAGATTCAACTGCTTCATTCATTTTGTTCCTTTATGTTGTCACATTTGTCGGTTTCGTCAGTTTGGGGAGCACACTGCCACCTAGTGCTGAACTTCGGCAAGAACCAAAACTCCAACAAATGGAGAAAAAAAACCTTGGGAGAAACCAGGCTCAGTCGGGGGGCCAATTCTCCTCTGGCCTCTCACACCCAGTGGCGGTTCTACACGGAGGCCTGGGGAGGCCCGTGCCTCTGTAGAAATGTCCCTGGCCACCCCTGTGCTGACCAAAAAAAAAAAAAATTATGACTTTATTATGATTTTACACGCGAGCGCCAAAAGCGGAACTAACGCGACGGAACGTTCTACACGGGTAAATTAGAGCCGCGTAAGTGACTCGTATCTGTAAGTATCTGGTTGTTCCTGCACAATGTTGTGATGTTAACCACGTAAGTTCATCTGTCTTGGCTGTTGTATTGCGATAAGATACATTTGAGTAAAGTAATCAACAGGTTTGATTGCCCATGTTAAGTAGGGAGGGATGGTTAGGCAACGAAATGTAATGCACGTTTTTTTTCTTCCGATAGTTATCTTGAAACGAGGAAGGGACATATAATTTCATTGTTGGCCTGCTGTATGTCCTTAAAATGGTGCTTTCTCCTGTAAATAATTTTGTCAATATGGATCTAATGTTTCTTTTTTTTAAAGTAAATACTAGGCCTACATTTTGAAATACATGCAGATATTCACAACCAGTCAAAAGTTTGGAATACTATTTTGATTGTTTTTGAAAGAAGTCTCTTCTGCTCACCAAGGCTGCATTTATGTTATTAAAAATACAAAAAAAGCTCTAAAATTGTGAGATATTATTAAAATGTAAAATAACTGTTTTCTGTGAATATATTGTAAAGTGTAATTTATATCCTGTGATCAAAGCTGAATTTATCATCATTACTCCAGTCTTCAGTGTCACATGATCCTTCACAAATCATTGATAATAATCATCAACATTAATGAACCTTTTTTGCACCTGCACTCACTCTTGTACAAATGGTGCAATAAATGTTTATATGATTGTAAAGTAATGTAGTTTATAATCTTTAAATATAATTTGTTACCATTTTTAATGTGCCCCTCTGGTTAAACACTGGCCCCCCCTTGACCCCCCTAGTAAAAATACACATACAGAGAGAGAGAGAGAGAGAGAGAGAGAGAGAGAGAGAGAGAGACAGAGAGAGAGAGAGAGACTTTTTTTTTTATTCAACTTTCAAGACACAAACATACAATAACATTTAACATAAGAAAAGGAAGAAAAAAGAGAGAAAAAAAAAATAGATTGGGGATACATATAACAGATCTTACATCAAACATGGTAAAATATTAAAATCTGTAAATTACTTTTTTCAATAGAAGAGAAGTTTTTATACATTTCTTGTTTTTGCTGATTGAAATCAAAGAGTCATAAAATATTTCAAGGTCTTTACAGAAGAAATTAAATGAGGGTGTAATAGACATTACATTAGCTTTATGTATGTGAAACTTCCCAAGAAGAATAATTAACTTTAATGTATTATCAATTATCTCACTGCCAGTATTACAGTCCAAGAAGATGATCATAGATTCATCTATTTTAACTATTTTGTAGAATGTATCAAAAATCATCATAGAAACCTGTTTCCAAAAGTCTTCTGAATATTTACAATTGCAAAATAAATGTGTGAGAGTTTCAGATTCAAGATTACAAAAAGAACATTGTGGTGAGATATCTTCTTTGAATTTGTTAAGAAAAGCCTTACATGGATAATACCTGTGTAGTATTTTAAAATGAATTTCCTTTACCTTATTTGGTAATAAGAACTTATTACTTACTGACCAAATTTTTTCAGTTGATAGTACAGAGAAAGATTGTTTCCATTTCAAAAGTGCTGTTGGGTAACAACTGTTGTCTCGAGTAAGACAGTTCCGAATGTAAGAGTTATTACACTTCTTATCCAAGATATTAACACCTCCAATAACAAGTTCTGGAATCTGCCGGCACACTGAATTGTAACTGAGATGCTTTTTCATAAGGTGGAGTAATTTAATGGAAATGCTTTTCACAACCATTTGGAAATCTTTATATGAAGACTTAATTCCTGAGAGAGAAAGAAATTCCTGATAAGTATAAATCTCACCAACACCATTTAGTAAGTCTGAGATGAATATAATTCCTTTATCAAACCATTCTCTTTTAAATATACTCTTTCTTTTAGATAATACATATTGGTTATTCCATAATATGCATGAGTGTGGAGAGAAATTATGTTTAAAGGCAATTTTCCATGCATCTAGAGATCGTTTGTGAAAATTAGATAATTTGATGGGAAGTTTAGTACATTTGAAGTCACATGATAATAAAAACTTTAATCCACCACATTTTTCAAAGAACAGATTGGGGATATCAAACCATATAGAATTATTTTGGGCTAAGCAATGTTTTATCCAATTGACTTTAAAAATTATATTAAGAGTGCTGAAATCAAGAACGTTAAGTCCACCCTCTGAACATTTTCGAATAATTGTTTTTCTCTTTACATATTCAGTTCTGTTTCTCCAAATGAATTTAAATAAGGCCCTATCAATATCTGAGCACATTTTGGGATTAACATACAATGAAAGAGCAGGATATACCAGCCTTGATATTCCCTCTGCCTTAGAAAGCAGAACACGGCCATGGATAGACAAGTTCCTCTGAGACCAGCAATTAAAAACTGTTTTTGCTTTATGTAAACACATAGAAAACTTATTTTCAACTCTTTCATATACACATTTACTTATTATAATACCAAGATATCTAACTGTTTGTTTTACCTTAATTCCACATACATCTGGAATATTAGATTGATGAATTGTCATAATCTCTGATTTACTCTGATTAACAGAAAGGCCAGAAGCATCTGAAAAGAGTTTTAATGTCTCTAATATAATGGGCACCTGTCTTTTATCCTTCATGAAGATACATGTATCATCTGCCAGTTGACTGATTAAAATAGTGCGGTCTGCTATTTGGATACCTTCAATATTCGAACAATGCACTATATAAAGGTTAAGAAGCTCTGCAATTAACAAAAACAAAAAAGGAGAAATGGGGCATCCTTGCCTGATGCCTCTCCCAATGACAAAGCGAGGAGAAGTTCCACTAGACAAGGATACATTACTATTGATGTCTCTATACAGGGTCTGTACAGTTTTCACAAATTTTGGACCAAAGCCAAATCGTCTTACAGCATCGTACATAAAGGCATGCTCAACTGTATCAAATGCCTTGTAAAAATCTAAAAACAAAATAAGTGCATCATCATTGACCAACTCTGAGTAATCTAAAAGATCTAAAACAAGACGAATATTATTTGAAATGTGTCGACCCTTCATGAAGCCAGATTGTGTGGGTGAGACAACTTCTTCTAAGCAGGGTTTTAGTCTCCTGGCAAATACTGCAGCTAATATTTTATAATCAGAATTAAGCAACGTTATAGGGCGCCAATTATCCAAAACATTTTTATCTTTATTCGGTTTAGGAATTAAAGTAATAAGACCTTGCTTCATTGATTCCGATAATTCTCCTCGATCTAAACACTCCTTGAAAACATCTAAAATCAAATATTTTATTTTACCCCAAAATGATCTATAAAATTCAAATGGAAAACCGTCAGGACCTGGACTCTTATTAAATGGGGTCTTTGTAATTAAAATGTCCAGTTCTTCCACAGTTATCTCACCCTCACAAACGGCATAACTATCTTCACTTATAGTTGAAATAAATGTATCTACCTTAGAAAAAAAAAGATCGGTAAAATCAGAATGAAAAGAAGAAGTATAAAGTCGTTGATAAAAGTCAGCTACAAACTTTGAGATTTTGCTTTCATTGGAAGTGAGCTTGCCGTTAATATTAAGGGTTGAAATCCTTTTTAACTCACCTCTTTTTTTTTCTAAATTAAAAAAGTATGTAGAGTTCCTTTCTCCAAATTCTAACCATTTTGCCCTTGACCTGACGAATGCACCTTTGGCCTTCTCTGCATAAAGAACATCAAGATCCTCCCTCAGTAAATACAACCTCTCCTTGTCCCGTTCACTAGGAGAGGACAGACATAAAATATTGTTTATTTCCTTTATGATTGCAGAGCTTCTCGACTGCTTTGCCTTAGAGAGTTTTTTACTAAACTGCATAGAAAACTTTCGGCACTCGTATTTAAGAAGTTCCCATTTTGCTGTAGCAGAGTCTGAATTAACTTTAAATTTCATAATAATGTTCTTAATGCCTGCACAATATGAAGGAAGTTTTAAAAAAGAAGTATTCAGTTTTCAGTATCCTGGTTGTCTCTGGAAACTTGTATGCCCTTCGGATAATTCAAGATCAATACAGGCATGATCAGTTAGAGGGGCAGGAGAAATAGTACAGGACTTAATAAAGGAAACTAGTCGGTCAGAAATAAACCAGAGATCTATTCAAGATTTTTGTGACATGTCTGCTTTAAACCATGTAAATGAGGAGATACTGTTTCCATGGACGTGTCTGTAAGCATCCAGCAAAGAAAGGCTGTTACAAAAATCATTTATAACTAAATTAAGGCAATTAACATTGAGTCTTGGGGGGAATCTATCTAAATGCAAATCTGGAGCTTCGTTAAAATCCCCTCCCACAATAAATGCTGCTGAAGGAAATTTTTGACTTAGAGCAAGCAATCTTGTAGACAGAGATTGGAAAAGAATATGGTTTAAATCCGAGCTGTTAAAGCCATATACATTACATAAAATAAAAACAGCATCTCCGGACTGAACAGCGGCTATTATCCATCTGCCCTCTGAAGAGCAGTGTGACTCAAGAATTTTTCCACTAAAATTATGGTTAAATAAAATTACAACTCCCCCTGAGTGAGTAGATCCATGTGAAAATAAAGTTTTACCTCCCCACTGTGCTGACCAAAAAGACTCATCATTAATATTAGAATGAGTTTCTTGTAAAAAATAAACATCTCTTCTTTTAGAATTACAAAATAAAAATAATGCTTTTCGTTTAGTAAGATCATGGATCCCCCGAACATTAAGAGAACAACAAGTAAAATTAAAAGACATTGAATGGGAACAACAACGATTGCCTTAAAGGGCAAGAGTTGACTAGAGGCGATAAATGAACAGAGTCTCCTTAACCTTCCATATCAAGCATCAAATGGCCATAGAAAATATCAAAAATACCAAAACTCATAAAGTAACTTGCTGCATCCAAAAGAAAATACCATAACAGAACAGAGCGACACAATCTTTGCAAAGAGGTTACGGCCGTGCTTGTGGATAAATTTCAATGTCAGTTTTTTGGTCCTCAAAAAGGTAATGGGCAAATGTTAACATAATTCACATATTGTCCGCAGTAATCTTCTTTCCATCAATAATGGCAAACGATCCCTTGAACCCAGCTCGTTTTCCATCTTTTCTGGCTTGACTTACCGACGGCCATAGTTTATTCCGTGCCTCCCTCGTCCGTTGAGTCAGATCTTCTGTTATTTTGATGCCTTTCTGTTTGAGGACTTCAGAGTTTTTCGCGTCCAGCCAGATGCGATCCCGATGAGTGCGTGACAAAAACTGCACAACAATCCGCCGTGGAAACGCACCTTCTGCTCTTGGGCCGATTCTGTGTGCAACATCAATGGACGTCTGAAGAACATCTCTCAAACCCGGCGAGACTCGAGAGAAAATATCCATTGCGATCATTTTCACATTTTCTCCACCCTCTTCCGGAATACCAGACACTTTCAAATTCCATCGCCTTTTATATGCATCCAATTCATCGACTCTTTCCCACAGTTGTTTGTTTTCAGAGGTCACCACCGACACTTGAGCAACCAATTCGTCAGTTTTAGTTGCAGCTCTCTCCGTCTTATCGGTAACTAAATTAACTTCGGTGGCAAGTTCAGAGATTCGGGTCGAGTTGGCTGCAACAGACCTTTCAATTCCCAGTAACTTCTCCATGAAGTCATCTTGCTTTCTTCCCAACCTCTCAATTGCTTTCAGTATATCCGTATTTGAGGGCTCAGATAGGCCTATCTGTCGCCGCATTTTCGGAAGAGGGCTGTTGGTCGGAGTTTCTGAAGATGGTAAACAGTCCATACTTAAATCCTCTTCGAGAGTGGGTTTAGCATAATCGTGCACACGCTTTACATTTTCCGCCATTTCTTCCATTTATCTCAAGTTATGTTTCGGCGCAAGTTTCATCAGTAACGTTACACTCAGCAGGCCGCGATAGTTTAGTTCTAACGGTCACAAAATAAGGTAAATATCTTCAACTCAGGTTTAAAATGTCGTAGAATCATTCAGAATATAATGATATATGTGTAAGTAACGCAAAAAAAATCAAGGAAGAAAAAAGAGATTAGGTTTTGCACGAAAGTTTATGAGCGACAAAAAAAGTTCAGCTATACTGACGCCATCTTGGCGCTGACCCATTCAGAGAGAGAAACTGAATCATTGATGGAAAATGGAGAAGCGAAAAGGTCAGGAAGTACTGACTTTATTAAAAAAGGAGAAATTGTTTAAACTAGAGAGGTCAAAGAGAGATATAATGACAAAACTGAAAAGAAAAGAGAAAGATCTCCTCGTGCACAACCTCATGACCCTTCAGAGAAGCAGATGTCTCGTGTTTGTTAGATGTGGTGAATAAAACAAGTCTGACCACCAGATGTCGCTAATGCACATTGTGTTCAAAGCTTCGAGTAATGAACCGTTTTCAGCACAATTTGATGAAAGCTTCAAACACTTCACAAAGTTTCGGTTTCCCATCACTAGTAAACGCTGTAAAGTTGTCTGGAGGGATTGCAGTGATTTAAATACTTTAAAATATTTAAAATGACAAACCTCTGTTCAGCCGAATCACAACAGAGGCAGGAGCGCGGCGCAGTCTTATGACGTCACATCCCCAGACTAAAATAAAAGTCCTGTGGTAGTTTGAACTCTTGGTGAAACTCCTATTTAAGTTATTGTTGTCCATGATGGGATGGAAATATTAAAAACTACTAATAAAAGAGCATGAGACTATGTCTTGGGTTCAGAAAGCATTTATATCCCAATATTAAACTAGGAGTTGATAAAGAATGATTTATACATAATCTGGGGATCTGTGAGAAAGTCCTATCATGCCCCCTAGTGGTGTGAAGCATTTTGCAACCCAGTCAGAATCGGCAGCTGAATGACGTTTAGGTCGTTACACGCTTCCTGATTGTCATGTTGAGAATACGCAATGATCGTGCGATTTGCTTATCATTGTCTGTTTAATTATGTGTGAATATAATCGCCATGCAGTGAAACCATGAATGTTAATTTATATGTTCCTCAATGACTGAATAATTTGGTAATTTACTGATATATTTACAACTGTTTTCCTTGTTTCTCTTCTGTTTATTACAGACCACATGTGTGAACTAACATATACAAACCTCCTTTGATTAAACTAATTCAACTGGGATTCCCTCTCCTGTTTCTCTCACTGGAAACACACACTTCCCATCTTTGCTGTACTACACCTGAACCCACTGAGCGTCCCATCCTTCATTAAAAAACATGGTTCCTCTCATCTGAACCCTGAGATTTTTCACACTTTAGGTCTCTGAAGATCAGGAAATTATTGAAATGAATGAGTGACTACAATTGTTACAGAGACTCTGACAGGAGGATGTTAGTGAACCCAAAACACAAGACACAAGTGTGCAGGAATGAAGTGATCATGAAATGGCAGAATTATGGCAAGTATAGAAGTCCAACTTAATCTCCCTGATTCTTGAGATAAGGGACAAAACAAGTTTTAGATGTTAGTTTTTATTATTTAACAACACATTATTATAAACTGATATATTTGCAGACAGAGGTCTCAGATAATGAAGCATGTAAGCGAACAGGTTTTTCTTAAAATGTTTTCTTCTAAAAATGTACATTTATTCACTTCAGAACTCCGTCAGACACATTAAAAAGCAGCGATTTTAATTTGATCCATCCAACAACAGTGTAAAATACACACGACAAATATACAGCAGTCGTAGTAAAGTGAGATCTGTGTGTCTCTGAGAGAAATATAAACAATAAAGCCTCACAAATAAGATTTTTACAGTCTGACACTGAGAGAGCAGAAGCTCAAATAATCATCAGCATTTATTATGACAAAAACACACTTGAAGAATCTTTAAAGTTCAGCGTTCTGCTTTAGATTTAAGCCCTTCCTGAAAAAGATGAACATGTAAAGCCATAAATTAATAAATCTCGCCAATATTAATATATGCAAAATCACAAATGACATCATCAATCATGTACCTGGTGTGTGAATCTGTGCTTGATCTCGTTCAGCTCTTCCGGATCTGATCTCATAAACCACAATAAGGACAGTAGCCACGCCCACCAGAGCAGAGAGGACCAATCGGATCACAGCTTCAGTAGGACCACAACAGTGGACAGAGTCTGAGGAGTAAAAACATCAAACTGAGATCAGCTCAGTCAATAAACACTGATATCATCAGCGCTGCCGTACCTGAACATGTGTGACAGAGTTGAGTGATGTCCAGATGTTGAGTCTGGTGGCTGATGGGATTGTTCAGCACACAGCTGTAGGTGTTTTTATCCTGATATTCCACCTCCAGAGGTAGAGAGAGACTGATGCTGAGATCAGACACACTGATGCTGGACAATAAACTGCTTCCTTTGTACCAGGAGAGAGTCACATGACTCACATTCACAGCTGAACACACCAGTGAACATGATGATGATGATGAAGAACATTGTGAAGAGTTACTGCTGATGACAGGAACAGGCAGACGAGCTGGAAAACATGAGAGAATAAAGACAAATGAGGATGAATGAAGATATTCAGGAAACATCCAGAGGAACCAAGATGATCAAAAGTGAAACAATTTCATAGAAAGTTCAATATAAACCTGCTGTTCATGTAAAAGTAAGAGAATTAGTCATTTGAACTAATTAGTCCTGATAAGATTCTTCTTTAGATCCAACTGTAATAAATAAAACACGTGAAACTGATATTTAACTCACAGTAGACAGTGAGATGAGTATAAAAACTCCGAATGAAAGTGTTGATCCATAGTAGATAATATCCAGCATGTTTCATTGTGATGTTTGTGATGGTCAGAGATCCAGTTTGATTGTCCAGTTTCAGTCTGTCTCTGAATCTCCCATCAGGAACATCATCATATACAGCGATTCTGTTGATCCGTTTATCGATTTCAACTATTAAAGTGATTCCAAACCTCCACTTAATCACATCATCATCCTTCATCTCAGTAAGATCAGGGTTTAGAGTGACTGAATCTCCTTCATTCACTGACACTGAAACAGATAAACAGATTATAATGATTCATTAAATTAAATAGTTTAACATTTAAATTTGAAATAAACAATATCATAAAACAACAAAAAGAAACAAACTGGTGTATGAATTCACTTCAACTTTATCATTAAAAACAGGTGAAAATGTTTTTGAACTCACCAATGACAGCGAGACGGAAATAAAACCACTGATAGTTGATCCATAGTTGATAAACTCCAGCATGTTTCATTGTGAAGTTTGTGATGGTCAGAGATCCAGTTTGATTGTCCAGTTTCAGTCTGTCTCTGAATCTCCCATCAGGAACATCATCATATACAGTGATTCTGTCGGCCGTTACATTGATTTGAGCTATTAAAGTGATTCCAAACCCCCACTGAATCACATCATCATCCTTCATCTCAGTAAGATCAGAGTTTAGAGTGACTGAATCTCCTTCATTCACTGACACTGAATCATCAAACACACATGAAGAACAAACAGAAACAGGTTCAACTCAGATTAAGACAGTCATTTACAAAAGTAAATGGTTTTAAATTTGAAATGAATATCATCATTAAACAACAGAAATAAAACTTGAGTTTGAATTAATAATTGAATCTTTGTGATGATTAAAATATAAAACATGTAAAACTGATATTTAACTCACCAAAGACAATGAGAAAGAAAGAAACTCTCTTATCATTGATCTGTAGATCATAACGTCCAGCATGTTTCATTGTGGTGTTTGTGATGGTCAGAGATCCAGTTTGATTGTCCAGTTTCAGTCTGTCTCTGAATATCCCATCAGGAACATCATCATATACAGTGAATCTGTCGGCCGTTACATTGATTTCAGCTATTAAAGTGCTTGTAAACCTCCACAGAATCACATCACGATCCTTCATCTCAGTAAGATCAGAGTTTAGAGTGACTGAATCTCCTTCCTTCACAAACACTTTTGTAACACCAAACCCTCCTGAAGAACAGAGTTTTTCACAGATTAAAGCTCTAAAATCACTTGATGTTGGTTTGATGAAGCTTCACTGAAATACTTTAATTCATTTAAATGTGACGTGAATAATATTCTGCAGCAGCACAAAGACAAAAGATGATGAACGAAAAGAGAAACAGGTTTATATGTGGAACAATAACTAAAAAAGACACTTGAATGTTTAAAGTCACACTAAAACTAATGCTGTTGAGTATCTGAGCTTCATATTTATATGATTTTATTCAATCAATCCATAATAACTGAGTTTAGAGCTAAAATCACAGTTGAGTTATTTCTACACGAGACTAACTGTAACGTGTTTGTTCTGTTCAGGTTTAGTTTTCTCTGTTATTTTCCTGTGTTCTCTATCATTAGTTCATTAATCCCAGACCTGTTTCTGTTCTTCCAATGATCTCCCTGTTATTTAAACCCTGAGTTCTGTTCAGTTCATCGTCCGGTATCGTCTACATGACGTGCTTGTGTTTCTCCTCATGATTCTCCTGTGTATTGTGTGGATTATGAGATTAAAGACGGTTCTTTGAGTTATTTCCTGAGTCGTGCGCTTCACTACAGACACCGTCGCTGACACTAACAGTGAATGTTAATCTTCTTTAACTAATTTAACCAGTAATTGATCACATGGTACCAGAACAGAAACAACTGAAGTCATGAAAACACATTTAAAACTCACCAACCAGACGCCACAAACAGAGCAAAACCAACTGGAGAAACATTTTCTTCATCACTTCACTGAAAAGCCCACGATAGTGACTCTCAAAATGTGTGAAAGCCTCAGATTGATCTGAAACACTGAACTGTGATATTTATCTGCTTGTGTGTGAATCCTCCCCCAACATCAGTTAGTTTCCGCTCACACATCCGTCTCCTTCAACATCACGAACATCAACAAGCTTTTGCTGATCTTCCATTTTCAAATGAATTCTGGGTCTGAATGAAAACTAATAGCAGAAGAGTGAAATATTGGATTAGATATCTGGATCTACTGGTGTGTTATTTAGTGCTGTGAGCTGTCAATCATATCTGACCTCTGACCTGTGACTCTTATGTGACTGTTGGTGGATTCACGTTATTTCAGTGTAAAGCCCTGGATATACTTAGTTTTTTTTTTACAAGCACAGTCGAATCACAGCCTTGCAAAGTAGACTTCACTTGACTCTCATAGACAGTTTTTTGACGCATGTGCAGTTTTGAGCAAATGAAGGTACTTTCTAACTTTTTCACACAATCTGTCGTCTGTGATCGTCATCATCGCTGTAGCTTGAATGGGTTCCGGTCTGTTCTGTTAATGCAGGTTTTCTTCAACTACCTTGTGAATCAACGCCCTCAGCTCACGGCTTGTGGATATTCGTCTTTACAAAAATCCGGCAGTGCGTGTACAGTACGGACGTATTCTGATGATGAATTTCACGTCACTCACACTGTACACTAATCCTTGTGTAAAAAAGTGAAGTATACTTTGAGCTTAAAGATGTTTAGTGTGGAGTGGAAGATTGTGAGCTTCTGATTAGCAGGAGAGAAAATGAAGAAACACTTCAGCCACAAACTGCTGACACACGAATCAACCACAAACATCCAGCAGAAGCTGTTTATCCAGATCAAACCAGAAACACTGATGTTTGAACAGATAAAATACATTTACATTTACATTTACATCATTTAGCAGACGCTTTTATCCAAAGCGACTTACAAGTGAGGCAATTAGGGGTCAAGGGCACCTTAGTCATGGTATGGAAGGTGGAGAGAGTGCTGCACATCCACAATCCCCACTTTCAATTCCTGCCGGCGTGGGAATCGAACCAGCAACCTTCAGGTTACAAGCCCGACTCCCTCACCATTAGGCCACAACTACCCCATCAAACTAAAAGAGAAAAACCATCACAGGGTTCATTCGACTCAAACGCCAGTAAATCACATGTATAATGTTTGCCTGTGTTGTTACAACTAAATCCATGAGTGAACATTAATGCAAACATACAGTAACCTGTAAATGTAATCGTTCATCTAGAGAAATATCATTTGGTTACCAGAAAGTTTTGGACTTGGGAAAAGTTTATGAGGAATTAGTTTATAATCAGATATTTTGCTTTTGATTGCAGACTTTGGTATTTTGGTGAATCTGAGCAAAATAACTCTTTTAAAACTCTAGTTGAAACACATGTGAGTTTATCTTGGTCATTTCATCTGCAGAAACTGAGAAGTGTGGAAGTGATCTTTGATGGCAATCTTTCTTTTGAAAACCACTTTTTTCCATCTCAAAAATGTCTGTAAATTAAGTCATATGCTCTCAATGTCAGATACAGAGAAGTGTGTGTAACTCTTCAGGTCCTGAGAGATGGTGGTGTCCAGGAACCTGAATGACTCTGTTGCCACAGTGCTGTCCATGATGTGGAGTGAGAATAATGCTGGGGTGTTTCTCCTGAAGTCCTCCATCATCTCCACTGGTTTGAGCGTGTTCAGCTCCAGGGTGTTTTAACAGCTCTTTAACCTCCTGTCTGTAAGCAGACTTGTCACCTGTAATGCTTAGACAGCGGATTGATATCCATGTACAGATTTATTAACAAGCAGGAAGTCAAACAGGCAAAGTAATACTCCAGCAAACAGAAATGTCAGAGGGAAGGCAGAGTCGCTGTCGTTACACAGGCAAATAAGATCGAGGCAGGCAGCAAGAATCACAGTCCAGTAAACAGAGCAGAATATCCAAGGGCAAACCGAGAATAATCGGTACACGGTAGAAACAGGTTTGGACCGGGTCTTGTAGTTGGTGACGTCTTTCAGGCCTTTCCACAATGATACAGCATTGATGGCTGAAAACTGGTTTCTTTTCAGAGTAGTTCCTCTGAGCCACTCTGATCTCCTTTGTCAGTGTGTATTTGGACCGTTTAATCAAGACTCTGTTCCCATTCCTGTAGGCATCTTCTTTGGCCTGATGATGTTGTCTGAGTTTTGCAGGGAACCACAGTTTGTTATTGTTGTATGTTAAGTAAGTCCTGGTAGGAGTGCACATATCCTCACAGAAACTGATATTTGATGTTACGGAATCCGTGAGCTCGTCCAGATCGGTGGCGGCAGCTTCACAAACACTCGAAACAGGCTTGTAAATCCTGCTCTGCTTCAATAGTCTATGTTTTTCAGTCCTAATTACAGGTTAAATACTTGTAACAGTTCATTGTTCAGGGAAGGAGGCGGGAACTGGCCAACGTAACTTAACAATATAAAACAAACAAACACCAAACAAAAGTAAAATGGCGGCAGTCCCTCACAGACGAATAACAAACATAATAAAAACAGCAAATCCAGGCCTGCTCCTCTCTCGTCCTTCACTGTCGTCGCTCCTCCTTTATGTTTGCGGAGCTCCGCCCTGCTTGTCACAATATTTTACCTGAAAAATTAGACAAAATTTACTGTCATTATTAGTTCATTTTGTATTCAGCCGTGTCTCGTCAATTCTCCTTATCTCCTGGTGTTCAGTGTATTTAAGCCCCATGTTTCTTTCAATCCCTTGTCCAGCGTTAATGTTGTTTAAATGGTATTGTGTGTAGTTATTCTCCTGGTTTCCAGTAAAAGTTAAATGTTCAAGAACTTCCTTGTCATGCGCTTCTTCCCTGGATACACATACCGGAACAGAATGCAGGACCAAGACCGAAAAGGACAACATGATCGGGACAGAGGATCGCCTGTGGAGATTACGGCAGAGTGCCGTCCTTTGGAAAGGTCTGTGGAGTTCACCGAACATTCCCATCAGGTGAGTTGAGACGACGCTGTTCTTAATGTGTGCTTCTGTACGGGTCTGGATGAGAATACGATCCGTGACTATGAACCTATTAGTCAATTTTCCCTAGTTGAGTCAATTAATCTTATGTAAACCACAATTCTTTCATCTTTTCAATCAACCATTCCCCCTTTCGATGCGGCTTTTCCCATGCATCGTCTGAACATAATGAGGAAAGAAGTGTCGAGGTAAACAAGTCTTGCCATCACAGCTCATCCACACCATATTCCAGTTTTCAGCAAACGGAGAAAAAAACCTTGGGAGAAACCAGGCTTAGTCGGGGGGTCAGTTCTCCTCTGGCCAACAGTGAACACTTGTCCGATACTCAGGCAGAGTTACAGGTCATTAAACCGATTTGGAATCGCAACAGTCAAAATATTTAATCTAGTTCCATCTAGTTTAAGATCTTTTGATCGTCACAGAAGAAGCGACCTTGTTTTGGCCTGTTTGAGGATCTCTGAAAGCCAAACCATCCACAAAGAGGACCTTCTCACAGTTTTCGAACGGCGTATCTTAAAGGTCAGGTCGTGGTCTACAGACAATTTCAAATTCGGTCAAACAACAATGACGTTCCTCCCCATCCTCCCCGTCGGAAGGAGGGTGGCAGGATTCAAGACTTTACAACGCTTAACAATAATATCCTTGCAATATCAAGCGAGATATTGTGGCTTCGTCGCCATCGAGCTGTCGATAAATTCTATATTTTCTGTTCTTACAACATCATGGACACTGCGTGTGGAATCATCAACGTCAGGTCAGAGTAACCTCCAAATCCATTACGGCCTGTCCAGCAGACGCCACTGACCTCAGACACCGTGGCAGACCTGCTGCTATTGAGTCTAATTTACTTGAACATATGCCACAGGTCGCAGCTGGTCACCATGATGTTGCAACAACACAGAAGTCATGAACCTGTTTTTTCTCATCCACCATCTGAACAAAAGGTTTTGTTGGTACCACTTTTATAACTCGGACTCTTTTGTCAGACATAGACTTATTATTACAGATTATGACCTTACCCAAAAATGTAACCCTTCCAAGTGCTTCAGGAGAGTCACAGTGTCAGTTACACACACAGACTCATCACACACACACACACACACACACACTGAAGCAGAGCTGTTCCAGCGGTCAGGATCAGAGGTTCCAGGCTCCTTCTGAGTGCCCCATTATAACTTGTCGGAGACTCACAATATCCCTGGCAGAATCTTGTAAATGTATAACTTTTCCCAGTAAATTTGAATGCAAACCAGAGTTCATTATCTCTATCCATTGGCACACTGAAAAATGCGTTAGTCAAATTTATCACTGAATAAAATGTTTCATCTTGTGTACTTTTGACAAGATTGTGTATGAATTTGGAACAGACGGAGCCTGTTTGCCTGACAGCTGCATTCACTACTGGTAAATTTCGGACAAACCGCCACTCTGTTGGTTGTCCCTTGTTTCTTATCTTTTTCACAGGAAAAATTAGAGTCCAAACAGCAGAATCATTGCGTGGCCTAATGACACCCTACTCAAAAACTGGTGTGATATCCAGTATTGCCTCTGTTTTGAGAGGATACTACTCTTGACACGGTCTGTAATCTGATTTTGCAGTGATTACAACCGGCTCACACTCCCTAATCAATCCTCATCATATTTGATCTTTAGCCCATAACTCAGGGACCGCCTCTGCCAAGGCAGTGTCTGACGCACAAATATCTGCCATGCAATAAGTCTCCTTTTTGTGACATTGTCAATTGCATTTATAACTCTTTCCACCTCAATTTCATGCTTGCACTCTGACATAAATGTCCCTAATCTCTCCCTGTACATCAAATCATCTTTTTCTCTCCCTCCAAACTGTTGCTTCAACACATTTTCTCACAAACTTCCCTACTTAAAATAAAGCCTGTTTTTCTGTCGGATCGAAGCCGCACACACATTCTCTGTCCAATACAGTTTGTCAAACTTCAATGTCTCTCTCTTTTCCCCTTTGAACCAGTCACTCTCATATTTTCACTAATCTCTTTCAGTTGCGACATGTGACGTGTAATGTACATTGTCAGGCATCATAACTTCTGTATTGAGTGGCTTAGTTCGGATCTGAGCAATTTCTCATGTCCTCTTAGCCCACTCACCATCTGTTATGTGCCACTCATATGCCCACTGCGGCTCTGATTGCAAACAACACATTTGTTCGTCCTCTATCACTTTGACACCAGAGGAGTCTGCAACAAGCGTTACATTTAGTTTGAACATCAAATCCCGACCCATAAGGGTGAAGGGGTGATTCTGGAATCCACTGCCGCTTCAATATATATATATTTTGAGTGATTTATCACGAAATTATCTTTCTAAATGTTGAATTATTTAGAATGATTAACTTTAACTTACGTTAAAGCCTTTAATTTCATTTTCATTTTCAAACACTAGAAAATAATGATGTATATTGTCTGTACCTCTGACTGAGAGAAAAGTACAACTTATCAGAATGTTTTGGGAAAGTTTCCTGTTCAGAGCAGAGCTCAGATCAACTACAGCCTTGAAGAAGCTGTGAATCATGTGTATCTTTGTGTGTGCGCTCAGTGTTCTGTTCAGGTCTGTTATGGGCACTGGAGGACTGTTGTCATCTGGACTGGAGACCTGAAGACGCCTAGGCCTGACCTAGAAGGACATTCTGTGCCTAACTTCAGGGTCCGATCGTCAGCATCATGATGGAAGAAGATATGCTTCTGACTATCTGTCCATGTGTGGAAAATTACCAGTTTTGTCTAGTGTTCTTAACCAATCAGTATCTTAGTAATGACGTAGTTAGTGGACTCTGTTAGAGTATAATTGTTCTGGAAATGTGAATGAGGAAGAGAGAGGGAGAGAGAGAGCAGCCGACGAACTCCTTGTGAGACTTGAAGCTGCTTCTGCTGATGAAACTGCAAACTATTCTTTATTAAAATTTTCTTCAAATTATTTTTTTAAACTCTGACTCCGGGTCTTCATTCATCATATCTGGTCTTTTGGGTCTTTAACTGTAAAATCCCCTACAAGGGGCACAGGGCATTTCATTGAATAGATGAATTCATGTTTTAATTTTCGACCCCCTTCTGTCTCACAAGATAAGGGTACAGTAAATTTTTCAGAAATTCGATGCCCCGATGCAGAAATAGATTCATTTATACTGTTTGTCATTGACGGTTGACATGGCAGGTCACATGGTCGCACAGAGGATCTGTTTGCTCCAGAATCCACTAAAAATATGCTTAAAAACCCCTCGCTTTCATACATCACTAAACATTTATCAGACACATCACATTTTTCATCAAAGACACACAGAGAAATGCAAGTGTTTTCTTCATTGCAGAGAGCAGTATGTAAATCAGCGTATGTGTTTGTGTCTGTGGTTAAAAAATGTTCACTTCCCTTTTCAGTGGCTGTCGGCTGCTCGCCCAGGGCGCCTCCTCTCTGCTCTCCGCTCTCCTCACTTCAGTCTTTCTTGCGCTGGTCTTCTCGGCATTCTCTGGCCCAATGACCATCTTTCTTGCACCGTCTGCACTTGGTGCATTCTCTCGTCGCATGGTCATCAGTTCCACAGATCCAGCATTTCCACCACCTTGCAGTTTCCCTCACTCCTCTTGAGGAGCCTTCGCTGCGTCCTCGTCCTTTTCTTGCCTTCACCTGCTCAGGCCAGGATGCAGACTGACCCTCGGGTCTTGACTCAGCGTTCACTTCGGTCAGCTGCCAGTCTTTGTCACCTCTGACTTTACCTCTTTCTCTTCTTGCCAGCTGCTGTTCTTCTGCATGCAAAGCATGTTCTAAGATGTCAGTTAACGGTCCGTTCCTCCATTCAGTGCAGCTGGATTTTAGCCGTGGCACAATTTCTGGTCTCAGTCCATTCAAGAACCAGCCCAAATAACACTCCCAGATTCCTTGTTGATTTCCCCTTTCTTCCGGTTCTGGCACACCACTGTATTTGTTGAACACCTCATACAGCCGGTGATAAAAGTCTCGAACAGACTCTTCTCTGGTCTGGCAACAGTTGTCAATCTTTACTGTGTCTATACGTGCTGGAAATGTCACTCTCATGACTTCGGCCAGTTCTGCAACAGCTGCGCGATACTCCCTGTTTCCTTCAACTTCGATCCTCTTCTTTCAACTTCCCACTCACTTTGTTCCAGTTCAAAGCCCCCAATTTCACTGCAAGCAGCCTTTTCAGTTCGTGCATAGTGGGTCTGAACACTTGACAAAACGTGATCAGTTCTGCAGAAAACTTGTCGCCCGCTTCGTCCGGTTCTGGCAAGTGAGCCATTGCTCCTTTCATGTCAGCCACAGTCCATGGTTTAAAAATCATCAGCAGCCCATCAGGCCCAGAAACTTCCACCATTGGAGCTGTTATACTCACACTCTCTTCTTTCACTTGTTGTCTTGTCTTTTTTTTGTTTGTTGGGGGAGCTCTGTGCGCTGTCTCTTCCTCTTCATTCTGGGTTTCAGGGACCACATCGAGATCTTCGTCTGGCCCCTGTGTGAAGGGTTGGGAGGTGTTAGGCTGTGTTTCTTGCTCCTCTCTCCACTCTGCCTCTGCCCACGGCGCTGTTGGTCTTCTCGGCGGAGAGCGATCGAGGTCGGGGTCCACTTTCAGGGCTCGCAACTCAGCCACAGGACAGTGATGGTATGGCGGTTGTGCATGTGAAAAGACACAGACAAAAGGATTAGTAAATTCATGTGGTGCAGTTACTTTTCTTACATCCCATTTACTTTCTTTTTCTTTTCCATCCCTACATTCTAATTCCCTCTGTTTTGTCCTTCTTTCCCCCTTATCTGCCTCCTCCAACCAACAATTCACTGTTTGCTCACAGTTCTCACACAAATGCTTCTCACAACACCCTTTCTGCCTTTTGCTTCCCTCTTCCACTGATTCCTTCTCAACACTCAATCTTGCAACACTCCTTGTCCCCTCTTCTGGAAAATCATGATACTTCTCTAGCTTTCCTATATTTTGCATGCATTTCTGGCCATACTATTTTCTCATTTGAAAGAACACTGGTGTATCAAATTTCGCGAGTTTACTTTGGGACTTCCCCATTTTGGTTTATTTCTCTCTGTGGCCCTAATTCGACTCGTCTAATAATCTATTGGACGTCTCCAAATAGACCCGATTTACCCCCAAAATCGGCTGGGTAGCGTGTTAGCGCCCAATGAAGATCCGATTTACCCCCAAAATCGGCTGGGTAGCGTGTTAGCACCCAATGAAGATCCGATTTACCCCCAAAATCGGCTGGGTAGCGTGTTAGCGCCCAATGAAGATCCGATTTACCCCCAAAATCGGCTGGGTAGCGGGTTAGCACCCAATATACTATATAAACGTAACGTCAAGTTTCCTCCTATTTTGATCCCTCTGCCTCGGCAGTGCAACGTCAAGCTCCTGAGCTTCCTTGATTACACTGCCTCGGCTCGAGAGATCTCAAGTGTCGTTTCTTTCCACTGGTTACGCTGCCACAGAGACAAATTCACCACTATGGTTTATCCCCCTTTATACCAAACTTCCAATTTTCCGTTTCAAAATCTCAAAAACCCCTTTTTCTATGAAATTTTGATTTGTCTCTTACCAGTAAAATCTCTGATGCCACCCGGATTCTTTTCTAATTCCAGTGGTGTCCACTCCGGCCCCGGCGGTCGGCCCCTCGACCCTCAAACTTTGTTCGGGGTAGGGCTGTGACTCAGAGTCCAGGATGATCAGTGACCGTCCGCTCTCGGGCCCAGAGGGCACATCCAAGGAATCCCACTTCTGACACCAATTGTTGTGGCAGAAATTTTACTCATACTGCTTAAGAGACAAACTCAGTGAAAATTGTCTTTATAAAGAATTTATTTCTTGCAAGAAAGGTCAAACAGTCATACAGCAACTCAGGTTTCTGCAGAGTGCGACCTAGAAGGACGGGTTTCCACAGCTTTTATACCCCTCGCGCCCTTCAAGGTTACAACTCTTAACATCAGTACTTTTCCACTCATGGTAAAAAGAAAAGACACTGTACCATGACAAAAGGCCTACACCTAAGACAGGATGACCTTTTAGGCCTCAGATCATAAATTTAAGACAGAATTAGGACCGGTTGACCCCTCAGGTCACCCTTAGGCTCCGGTCATCTTTGCAGCTGCTGTTCTCTATCATTTGGTTACCAGAAAGTTTTGGACTTGGGAAAAGTTTATGAGGAATTAGTTCATAATCAGATATTTTGCTTTTGATTGCAGACTTTGGTATTTTGGAGCAAAATAACTCTTTTAAAACTCTAGTTGAAACACATGTGAGTTTATCTTGGTCATTTCATCTGCAGAAACTGAGAAGTGTAGAAGTGATCTTTGATGGCAATCTTTCTTTTGAAAACCACATGTCTGGCACTAGTAAAACCACTTTTTTTCCATCGTCAGCTAGTAATGCTTATTTTTCTGCATCAGAAACAGATAAGATGTTCTGTGGCTTGGCGATGTTTCTGAGGCGGAAGAAGGTTGTTTTTGTAACATGTGAAATATGATTTAAGTTGCTGTTGCTGTCTAATATAACACCCAAGTCTAACTGTAGATCAGTGTTTCTCAAACTTTTTCAGCCCAAGGATCACTTTATCTTCCAATTTTTTTCTGAGGACCACCTAACAGAATCCCACTCTAACACACCCCCAAAAACAACAAAATAGGAAGGATAAACTAAATTTAAGTTTAATATGCAACCGTTTCAAGTCAAAAACTAATTATTCAAACACAAATGCAATGATATGATCAGAAATTATTATATGAATTTTATTTCATTTGAAAAAGTAAATGTGAAATGAGCTGCAGCTTAATATGAACAACAAACTGCACATGTGAAAAAAAACTGGATGTATCTCACAAAACACAGAAGATTTGCCTCGTTACTGATGTCTGTGGACTCGTCCAGCTGAAGAGAAAAGAAGGGACTCTGGTGTAATCGTGTGATCAGCTGCTCTTGGACATTTTCGGACATTGAAGTTATGCGTCGCTGGTAGGGGTGGCACGGTTCACAAAACCCACGGTTCGGTTCGTATCACGGTTTTAGGGTCACGGTTTTCGGTTCTGTACGGTTCTTGTTGTTATTTTTTCTTTTAATCTTTAACACTCCATAAATTTCCTTCAGCATATGATATATAGCCTATTAGCTTAATTATCCACAATTTAGGATACAGTATTAACATTTTTGTAATGTAATCGTGCACTAACTGAATTGGACTTTAAGCACATTATTGGGACCATCTCTGAGTAAAAGCTGGTGAGATTTTGATACAGCAAGAGAGAAGACATTGATGATGACATGCTTTTCGTTTGTTCGGCATAAAAAAGAGCATGTGTGTTGTTATCTCTACAGGAACTCCATATATTATGTAATAACATAAACATCCCCAATGCTTTAGTTATCACTGAGAGGTTTCTTAAATGCTGCGGACAGTAGAAGTTGTTTCCTGTTTGTGCTCATCGATCATTGGCTGATGTCTTCTCAAACGAACTGTCATATTAGAAGTGTTTCCATTAGCATATTGAATGCATTTTGCACAATGCTCGCACACAGTCGCAGTTCTAGCTACTGTTTTATTTCCGTTGTCATTTCATTACCAAGTAACATGAAATTCAAAATGTTCCCAAACACCGGATTTGAACGACACGGGTTCACATATCGCACCTAAAAAAACGCAGAAAGCGCGGCAGCGTTGCTTCCATTTTGAGCGCGCTTGCCGCGCACCTACATAGGAAATCATGAATATGTGCGCGCAAAAAACGCGATATGTGAACTTTTCCACTTTTACTGTCAATATGTATGTTCGCGCGAAACTGTCTGAATACGGAGCTACAGTCGTGGACAAAAGTTTTGAGAATTACATAAATATTAGTTTTCACAAAGTTTGCTGCTAAACTGCTTTTAGATCTTTGTTTCAGTTGTTTCTGTGATGTACTGAAATATAATTACAAGCACTTCATACGTTTCAAAGGCTTTTATCAACAATTACATGACATTTATGCAAAGAGTCAGTATTTGCAGTGTTGGCCGTTCTTTTTCAGGACCTCTGCAATTCGACTGGGCATGCTCTCAATCAACTTCTGGGCCAAATCCTGACTGATAGCAACCCATTCTTTCATAATCACTTCTTGGAGTTTGTCAGAATTAGTGGGTTTTTGTTTGTCCACCCGCCTCTTGAGGATTGACCACAAGTTCTCAATGGGATTAAGATCTGGGGAGTTTCCAGGCCATGGACCCAAAATTTCAACGTTCTGGTCCCCGAGCCACTTAGTTATCACTTTTGCCTTATGGCACGGTGCTCCATCGTTGTCACGCTTGCCGTGTAGGTGGTGGGAAGAAGACGGAGAAACATCCAAATGTAGAAGTCACAATAACAGGTTTTAATACAATAGATGAGAACAGGTACACATACACGAACATAAACGAGAGCCGACCAGGAGTGAGGGAAACACAGGGACTAAATGCAGTAACTGATGACTGGGGACAGGTGCAGGGAATGACTAATTAACACAAGCAGCTGATGACAATAGTGACAGAGTGACAGAGTGACGGGAGCAAAACCAAAACAAGGAACACGTGGAAAACTCGACAGGACTATATGTGACAATCGTGCTGGAAAATGCATTGTTCTTCACCAAACTGTTGTTGGATTGTTGGAAGAAGTTGCTGTTGGAGGGTGTTTTGGTACCATTCTTTATTCATGGCTGTGTTTTTGGGCAGAATTGTGAGTGAGCCCACTCCCTTGGATGAGAAGCAACCCCACACATGAATGGTCTCAGAATGCTTTACTGTTGGCATGACACAGGACTGATGGTAGCGCTCACCTTTTCTTCTCCTGACAAGCCTTTTTCCAGATGCCCCAAACAATCGGAAAGGGGCTTCATCGGAGAATATGACTTTGCCCCAGTCCTCAGCAGTCCATTCACGATACTTTCTGCAGAAGATCAATCTGTCCCTGATGTTTTTTTTGGAGAGAAGTTGTTTCTTTGCTGCACTTCTTGACACCAGGCCATCTACCAAAAGTCTTGGCCTCACTATGCGTGCAGATGCGCTCACACCTGCCTGCTGCCATTCCTGAGCAAGCTCTGCACTGGTGGCACTCCGATCCCGCAGCTGAATCCTCTTTAGGAGACCATCCTGGCACTTGCTGGACTTTCCTGAACGCCCTGAAGCCTTCTTTACAAGAATTGAACCTCTTTCCTTGAAGTTCCTGATGATCCTATAAATGGTTGATTTAGGTGCAATCTTAGTAGCTACAATATCCTTGCCTGTGAAGCCATTTTTATGCAACGCAATGATGGCTGCACGCGTTTCTTTGCAGGTCACCATGGTTAACAATGGAAGAACAATGATTTCAAGCATCACCCTCCTTTTAACATGTCAAGTCTGCCATTCTAACCCAATCAGCCTGACATAATGATCTCCAGCCTTGTGCTCGTCAACATTCTCACCTGAGTTAACAAGACGATTACTGAAATGATCTCAGCAGGTCCTTTAATGACAGCAATGAAATGCAGTGGAAAGGTTTTTTATGGGATTAAGTTCATTTTCATGGCAAAGAAGGACTATGCAATTCATCTGATCACTCTTCATAACATTCTGGAGTATATGCAAATTGCTATTATAAAAACTTAAGCAGCAACTTTTCCAATTTCCAATATTTATGTAATTCTCAAAACTTTTGGCCACGACTGTACTGCGATATTGAAATGGGTGAATGTGTGTGTAGTGCATTGTGGGAAGTGAAGTCCAAGGTGAGAGTGAGTGTGTGTGTGTGAGTGTGTGTGTGTGTGTGTGTGTGTGAGTGTGTGTGTGTGTGTGTGTGTGTGTGTGTGTGTGAGTGAGTTTGTGTGTCTGGAGTGAAGTGCCCTCTAGTGATTTCTACGGGCACTTCAGCTGACAATCGTGAAACACCCAGATTCTAATCGTCGAGGACAATAATTACATTTAATAATTTCACATTATAGGAACCCTAAAATACCACGGCAAGAAATTTTGACCTGCTTTAATATTTTGAACGTTTTTAGGTCTTGATGCAGAAATTTGGACAGGATCACGTAGACTCACACAGACATCAAGATTCAGCGTATGAACCTCAACAATGGTGACAATCAACAAAATATTCAGATCAACTCTGAGCATCACAAAACAAGCTACTAAAGTTTTGATTAGAAGCAGCTTGTGGACTGCTCTACACATATCAAGGGACACGCTAGATCTTGTCATCATTCTTGTCACAGTTCTCCTCCTCTGACTTAGGATTGTCTCATCACTTTGCTATTTTTTTTAATACGGAATTGTCACATTCTAACACTTCCTCTTCCCGTGCTGTAAATTATCACAAATGGAAATCCATCGATCTCCATGACTTCTCTGCCTGTGTTGAGTCCTCATGAAGTGTTTTCTCTCCATCTGACCCTCTGGAGGACAAAATCTCTTTGCTAAATACTGTTCTTTTGTCTGGTTTGGACTCCTTTGCACCTGTGAAATCTGTTGCCTTTGTGTGTTCTGCTCCCTGATATAATGACGAGCTGCGCTCTATGAAGATGGAGCAAAGATGGCGTCTTTCTGGCCTGAATGTACATCACCAAGCTTGGAAAGACCATATTCTTGAAAATAAGGCAGAGATTGTTTCAGCCAGGTCTCAGTATTTCTCTCAGATAATTGACAGTAATCAAAGTAACCCCAGAAAATAGTTTCATGCCATTAACAAACTTCTCAAAGGTAACAGTTCCTCTAATGTACCTACCTCAGCTCATCTTTGTAACAGGTTTCTTGATCATTTCAGTTCTAAGATTGCCAAGGCTCGCAAATGCATTACTTCTGTCTCATCTGTTTCTGTTCTGAGTATCTCTCATTTTTCTGGCACCTTTTTTTCAAAATTGTCCTCACTTGATCTCTCTTGGTAAGGAGGTTTCACAAATGAAAGCTGCCACTTCTATAGTTGATCCCATTTCTACTGGTTTGTTTAAATCATGTTTCGCTTCTCTATGCCCTGTTGTCCTGAATATAATAAATGACTTTCTGCACATGGGTGTTCTGCTTGCTGCACTTAAAATCACTGCTGTTCCAAAAAAGACTAAGATAGACTGGGACAACCTCAATAACTTTCGTCCCATTTCCAATCCTCCCTTTCTTGCTGAATTGCTTGAGTGAATTGCTTCTCAATTATACTCTCACCTCACTTACAACAATCTTTTTGAGACCCTGGTTGGGGCATACTGTCACCAGCTCCATTAACCATGCCTGTCTCCTCAGCACTACACTTCCCAGAATCCTCCCTGCTCACCACCTGCACACACTCACCATCACCTGCACCTGCCAGCAATTACCCTCATTATCTCATCCTATATCAGCAGTCACCATCTATACCACAATTGTCTGGTCTCGTCGTTGCTAACGCCCAATGACCTACCTGAACTACTGACCAGTGGTTACTATCATCCGTCTTAAGTCTTCAGTGTCATCCTCCGGTTCCCCTGGGACTCAGTTCTCCATCTGCATCCCCATTATCCTCCAGCCAAGTCATCCTTCATCATCCCTCGTCTTCAGTGTAAAGCCCTCGTTATACTTCGTTTCTTTTTTTTTTACGCATACGCTCACAGTCATACTCACAGCCTTTCAAAGTATATTTCAGTTGACTCGTACACGTACACAGGCGCTCTCTCGCCATGATTTACAACCCATGTAAATATATTTGTATTCTTTCATGCTAAAGTTGTAAAAATGAGGGTACTCATCATTTCATCAGAAACGCTTCTGCCACAAACTGCTGACACACAAATCAACCACAAACATCCAGCAGAAGCTGTTTATCCAGATCAAACCAGAAACACTGATGTTTGAACAGATAAAATAAAAGAGAAAAACCATCACAGGGTTCATTCGACTCAAACGCCAGTAAATCACATGTATAATGTTTGCCTGTGTTGTTACAACAAAATCCATGAGTGAACATTAATGCAAACATACAGTAACCTGTAAATGTAATCGTTCATCTAGAGAAATATCATTTGGTTTCCAGAAAGTTTTGGACTTGGGAAAATTTGATGAGGAATTAGTTTATAATCAGATATTTTGCTTTTGATTACAGACTTTGGTATTTTGGTGAATCTGAGCAAAATAACTCTTTTAAAACTCTAGTTGAAACACATGTGAGTTTATCTTGGTCATTTCATCTGCAGAAACTGAGAAGTGTAGAAGTGATCTTTGATGGCAATCTTTCTTTTGAAAACCACATGTCTGGCACTAGTAAAACCACTTTTTTCCATCATCAGCTAGTAATGCTTATTTTTCTGCATCAGAAACAGATAAGATGTTCTGTGGCTTGGCGATGTTTCTGAGGCGGAAGAAGGTTGTTTTTGTAACATGTGAAATATGATTTTCGAAGTTGCTGTTGCTGTCTAATATAACACCCAAGTCTAACTGTAGAGGATGAAGTAACAGTACATCCTTCTAGATGCAGATTGTAGTCTAAAAGATTTTGTGTACAGGTTTTTGGTCCAATAAGTAATACCTCAGTCTCATCTGAATTTAATAGAAGAAAATTACTGGTCATGCAATATTTTAGATCTTTTACACATATCTTTATCTGTATCATCGGCATAGCAGTGGAAACTAATTCCATGATTTCTTAAAAAATGATCAAGCGGCAGCTCATATACTGAAAACAACAGAGGGTCTAACACCGATCCTTGCGGCACTCCATAATTTAATGACATCATCTTAAATGTTTCCCCGTTTAAATAGACAAAATGGTGCCAGTCGAATTGATAAATTATCTAAACCACCTTAATGCCTGTCCCTGAAAACCAGTATAATTTTGCGTCAGAGTTAGAGCCCCCTCTCCTTTAGATGTGTGTTTATTTAAAAAAAAAACAATGAATAAATATCCATTAGTTTAGCTAGTCTGCGGTAACAGAACGAGAAGAGAGTCCTCTTAAAGAGTTTTTAGTACAGTATTTAAAAATGACTCAGCCCTAATTTACTCGTTCTACTCACTAAGTGTCGCGCACATGTTAGCAGCCTCAGACTAGGGGATATCTGTGCCGCCAGTAAATGATACACAGGCAGTGTGCACTGTGGATCGGTGAATAAACTGAAAAAGACAAGAGGAAAGAAGTTACGTCTTTCCTCCAGATAGTCAAGTTCGATTGTCTTCTCGACAACCCCGCCAGGAGCCCACGAGGAGCCAATCCAAGGACCTCACTAAACCACCCAATCGGTAGTAGCGACGGGCGGTGTGTACAAAGGGCAGGGACTTAATCAACGCGAGCTTATGACCCGCGCTTACTGGGAATTCCTCGTTGATGGGAAACAGTTTCAATCCCCAGTCCCAATCACGAGCGGGGTTCAGCGGGTTACCCGCGCCTCTCGGCGCAGGGTAGGCACACGCTGATCCGCCCATTGTGGCGCGCGTGCAGCCCCGGACATCTAAGGGCATCACAGACCTGTTATTGCTCCATCTCGCGTGGCTGAACGCCACTTGTCCCTCTAAGAAGTTGGACGCCGACCGCATAACTATTTAGCATGCCAGAATCTCGTTCGTGATCGGAATGAACCAGACAAATCGCTCCACCAACTAAGAACGGCCATGCACCACCACCCACAGAATCGAGAAAGAGCTATCAATCTGTCAATCCTTTCTGTGTCCGGGCCGGGTGAGCTTTCCCGTATTGAGTCAAATTAAGCCGCAGGCTCCACTCCTGGTGGTGCCCTTCCGTCAATTCCTTTAAGTTTCAGCTTTGCAACCATACTCCGCCCGGAACCCAAAGACTCGTGGTTTCCCGCACGCTGCCCGGCGGGTCATGGGAATAACGCCGCCAGATCGCGGGTCGGCATCATTTACGGTCGGAACTACGACGGTATCTGATCGTCTTCGAACCTCCGACTTTCGTTCTTGATTAATGAAAACATTCTTGGCAAATGCTTTCGCTCTCGTCCGTCTTGCGCCGGTCCAAGAATTTCACCTCTAGCGGCGCAATACGAATGCCCCCGACCGTCCCTCTCAATCATGGCCCCAGGTTCCAGAAACCCACAAAATAGAACCGGAGTCCTATTCCATTATTCCTAGCTGCGGTATTCAGCGGCGACGGGTGGCCTGCTTTGAACACTCTAATTTTTTCAAAGTAAACGCTTCGAGCCCCGGACCGGACACCCAGCTAAGGGCATCCGGGGGGCGCCGTGAGGCAGGGTCCGGGACAGGCGGTGACTCGCCTCGCGGCGGACCGCCGGCCCACTCCCGAGATCCAACTACAAGCTTTTTAACTGCAGCAACTTTAGTATACGCTATTGGAGCTGGAATTACCGCGGCTGCTGGCACCAGACTTGCCCTCCAATGGGTCCTCGCCCATGGGTTTAGGATACGCTCATTCCAGTTACAGGGCCTCGAAATTGACCTGTATTGTTCTGTATTGTTCTCCATGTCGGAAATGGGTAATTTGCGTGCCTGCTGCCTTCCTTGGATGTGGTAGCCGTTTCTCAGGCTCCCTCTCTGGAATCAAACCCTGATTCCCCGTTACCCGTGGTCACCATGGTAGGCGCCGAACGTACCATCGAAAGTTGATAGGGCAGACATTCGAAAGAGTCGTCGCCGCCGCGGAGCGTCGGTGCTGTCTGGGCTGAGGCTCACCCTACCTCGCCTCGTTTCCTCCGGTTCTTCCCAGACTCAACCTCTCTCCTACAATACCGCAATGGCCAGATTTTGTGGCTTCTGCGCTCTCCACCCCCCACCGGTGATGACCCATGCCCGGGACGGGTGACCCCTCTGGGCCTCGGGAAACCAATCACCGCGCTACTGGTTCTCAGACCGACACCTTAAATTTACTATACTTAGTCGTCGAGACTTATTGGTTCTTGGGATTTTTTGACACTTAGTCTTCGGGACTTATTGGTTCTTGGGCTTTTTCCACACTTAGTCTCTGGGACTTATTGGTTCTTGGGGTTTTTCTACACTTAGTCTCTGGGACTTATTGGTTCTTGGGCTTTTTTCCCACACTTTGTCATTTTAAACCCTTATTTGTTCTTGCTGTAGCCCTTATTGGTTCTTGGTGTAGGACACTTTGTCGTTGTTTTTTTTTTTGTTTTTTTTAATTCAGATCTCGGGGACCCAGAAAGCTCTCCACCCAGGCCCGGGTTCAGGCCCGCGCCTCCAGATGACCGGGCCACTGGTCACCAAAAATCAAAGCAGACCACTGGTCACCCAAATTCAACTTAGGTTTTGGCCGCTCGCTGCCGACGAGCCACCTCAGGGGAGGCTCTCGGCCGGCTTCCCACCCGCCGAGGAGAACCAGGCCTCCTGCTGCTGCTGCTGCTGCTCTGCGCCACTGGGACCCCGGGAAGATGGTAAAAAAGTACCTCCCGTGGCAGAGTCGAAGAGGGGACGCCGGGCATGGCCAGGCCCCCGGCTCGGCTGGGTGGTTGGTTCCGGCCGACAGAAGGTTGGATCTAGGGCTTACTTTCAATGGATCGCAGCGATGGAGCTGCTCTGCCACGCACGAAACCCCGACCCAGAATCAGGTCGTCTACGAGTCATTTTGCACCGGGTTGTTCCACAAACGTGAGGTGCGTGTAAGGAGTGCTCTTTCGCTCTTTCGGCCGCCCCCGGTTCCGGTCTCGAAAGGCACTCCTCGCCGGAGCCCGAAGACTCCGGCTATCCGTGCCCAATCGGTTTCCCGCGGAGCTGTGGTATCGTTGCTTTTAGGCGGGATTCTGACTTAGAGGTGTTCAGTCATAATCCCACAGATGGTAGCTTCGCACCAGTGGCTCCTCAGCCAAGCGCATGCACCAAATGTCTGAACCTGTGGTTCCTCTCGTACTGAGCAGGATTACTATTGCAACCAGCCACCCACCCGACCCGTCTTGAAACACGGACCAAGGAGTCTAGCACGCGCGGGAGTCAGAGGGTGTCTCCGAGCCCCCACGGGCCCTTCCTGGCCGAACCGGAGCCGGTCGAGGAGCACCGCCGCGGAGGAAGTGCGCCCGACGGAGGCCGGGTGGCGGTCCCCGGGAGAGGGGATCCGCGCGCACCCGCCGGGTTGAATCCTCCGGGCGGACCGTGCGGACCCCAACCGTTTACCTCTTAGCGGTTTCACGCCCTCTTGAACTCTCTCTTCAAAGTTCTTTTCAACTTTCCCTCACAGTACTTGTCTGCTATCGGTCTCATGCCGGAATTTAGCCTTAGGCCACGGGCTAAGCCTCCATCAGAAGGACTTAGGCCCCCGGCCCACGCCAAGAGAAAACGGTCTTCTGTACACCACAATTCCCTCACCCCGCTCGGGAGACGGGGATTCAGCGCTGGGCTGTTCCCTCTTCGCTCGCCGCTACTGAGGGAATCCTTGTTAGTTTCTTTTCCTCCGCTTAGTAATATGCTTAAATTCAGCGGGTCGTCTTGTCTGAACTGAGGACGCGTGCGGATGGAAACCCCCCCCACCCACCCCCACCCCCCCACGGAGCGACCCGCCGACTGTGTCCCCCCGGCACCATCTCCCCCCCCCGCCTGGCCAGGTGCGAGCGAGGCCCCCATGACGAAGGCCGCCGGCAGCCGCGGAGGAGGTCACCCTGGCGGACAGGAGGTAGGGACGGGACGGGTCGCCGGACGGTCTGCACTTGAGAGGACGGAGGGGTGGGCCCCTACGAACCTCCAGCCGCGGGTGCTCGCCCGAAGGCGGGCCCCGATCGATTGCAAAGTGACCCTCAGACAGACGGAACCCGGGGCCGCAAAGTGCGTTCGAAGTGTCGATGATCAATGTGTCCTGTATTTCACATTAGTTCTCGCAGCTGGCTGCGTTCTTCATCGACGCACGAGCCGAGTGATCCACCGCTAAGAGTTGTACTCTTTTTCTGTTTGACAGGGGGACTAAACCACGACAGAGAGGTTGCTTAAAAAAAAAAAGGGTTTTGCGGCGAGACTCCGGACGGGCGCCGGCGCTCCCCCCGAGAGGGGAGCGGAGGTCATTAAACCCACGGTCCCATCTCCGCGGGGTATGGGGAGAGGAGCCTACGGGTGCCCGCCGGGAGGTGACTCTCGACCGCCTCGGTTCACCGAGTGGTTCCTGTCCGATTCCTACCAAGGGTGGGGCACGCCGGAGCGGCCCCAGGCTTTGGGGGTCAGGCCGATTCGTGTCTCGGGCCCAGGCCGACCGTTAATGATCCTTCCACAGGTTCACCTACGGCAACCTTGATACGACTTTTACTTCTTCTCTGTAGTTTGTCCAATTACCCATTAAAGTTGGCAAATGAGCTGGGGACCCCCGCCCACCTGCCAGGTGCGCAAAGGCATTACATTCACCAGAGTATCGAAAACAACAGTTCTGTCTTCAACAAGGCTGTTTACGAGTTTTTCACATTTTAAAAACACCATCACAGCCTTATTCATTCTGGAGTAGCGATGGCTCGAAACCACAATTTTGGCTTCGGTTAGGGTTACCACAATCTAAAACCGAAATACTGATATTAAATCGATGCCATACAGGGTCTAAATTTTGGCGTGGGTATTGTGCATAATTTTACTCATTCTCGCAGGTTTAGAAATATTAATATTTAATATTATTAGATTAATTCATGAGTAAATATTTAGTATTTATTAATAAATGAATCAACTCAGATTATCTCATTAAATCAGTAGTTTAAAAACTTTCTTGTGAAGTAATTTCAGCAATGCTTTCTCTCCCAGTACTATATAAGCGAGCTGCGGCTGCGATACTGCGTTTCAGACAACTGAAGGAATTTACTTGCCCACGTCTTTAAAACCCTTGACAATATGCACATCCCAGTGATTTTATCATTCAGTAGTAATGTTCTTGGGAGCTCTTTGAGAGATGCTTTCTTTGCGCTACAAGTCACTTGCTCATCCTGACAGATGTTTGGCAAGGTTTGATGGTTCTTCATCATTTTTATAAGCAAAGTAATTCCAAATTATACGTCCACTACTCTCATTATTTATTAGTTTTAGATGTGTTGAGTGAGATTCAACTGCTTCATTCATTTTGTTCCTCTATGTTGTCACATTTGTCGGTTTCGTCAGTTTGGGGAGCACACTGCCACCTAGTGCTGAACTTCGGCAAGAACCAAAACTCCAACAAATGGAGAAAAAAAACCTTGGGAGAAACCAGGCTCAGTCGGGGGGCCAATTCTCCTCTGGCCTCTCACACCCCACACTTCTGCTCCCAGCATGCAATACACATACAGAGAGAGAGAGAGAGAGAGAGAGAGAGAGAGAGAAACTGAATCATTGATGGAAAATGGAGAAGTGAAAAGGTCAGGAAGTACTGAAAAAAGGAGAAATTGTTTAAACTAGAGACAGGTCAAAGAGAGATATAATGACAAAACTGAAAAGAAAAGAGAAAGATCTCCTCATGCACAACCTCATGACCCTTCAGAAAAGCAGATGTCTCGTGTTTGTTAGATGTGGTGAATAAAACAAGTCTGACCACCAGATGTCGCTAATGCACATTGTGTTCAAAGCTTCGAGTAATGAACCGTTTTCAGCACAATTTGATGAAAGCTTCAAACACTTCACAAAGTTTCGGTTTCCCATCACTAGTAAACGCTGTAAAGTTGTCTGGACGGATTGAATTGATTTAAATACTTTAAAATATTTAAAATGACAAACCTCTGTTCAGCCGAATCACAACAGAGGCAGGAGCGCGGCGCAGTCTTATGACGTCACATCCCCAGACTAAAATAAAAGTCCTGTGGTAGTTTGAACTCTTGGTGAAACTCCTATTTAAGTTATTGTTGTCCATGATGGGATGGAAATATTAAAAACTACTAATAAAAGAGCATGAGACTATGTCTTGGGTGCAGAAAGCATTTATATCCCAATATTAAACTAGGAGTTGATAAAGAATGATTTATACATAATCTGGGGATCTGTGAGAAAGTCCTATCATGCCCCCTAGTGGTGTGAAGCATTTTGCAACCCAGTCAGAATCGGCAGCTGAATGACGTTTAGGTCGTTACACGCTTCCTGATTGTCATATTGAGAATACGCAATGATCGTGCGATTTGCTTATCATTGTCTGTTTAATTATGTGTGAATATAATCGCCATGCAGTGAAACCATGAATGTTAATTTATATGTTCCTCAATGACTGAATAATTTGGTAATTTACTGATATATTTACAACTGTTTTCCTTGTTTCTCTTCTGTTTATTACAGACCACATGTGTGAACTAACATATACAAACCTCCTTTGATTAAACTAATTCAACTGGGATTCCCTCTCCTGTTTCTTTCACTGGAAACACACACTTCCCATCTTTGCTGTACTACACCTGAACCCACTGAGCGTCCCATCCTTCATTAAAAAACATGGTTCCTCTCATCTGAACCCTGAGATTTTTTCACACTTTAGGTCTCTGAAGATCAGGAAATTATTGAAATGAATGTGTGACTACAATTGTTACAGAGACTCTGACAGGAGGATGTTAGTGAACCCAAAACACAAGACACAAGTGTGCAGGAATGAAGTGATCATGAAATGGCAGAATTATGGCAAGTATAGAAGTCCAACTTAATCTCCCTGATTCTTGAGATAAGGGACAAAACAAGTTTTAGATGTTAGTTTTTATTATTTAACAACACATTATTATAAACTGATATATTTGCAGACAGAGGTCTCAGATAATGAAGCATGTAAGCGAACAGGTTTTTCTCAAAATGTTTTCTTCTAAAAATGTACATTTATTCACTTCAGAACTCCGTCAGACACATTAAAAAGCAGCTATTTTAATTTGATCCATCCAACAACAGTGTAAAATACACACGACAAATATACAGCAGTCGTAGTAAAGTGAGATCTGTGTGTCTCTGAGAGAAATATAAACAATAAAGCCTCACAAATAAGATTTTTACAGTCTGACACTGAGAGAGCAGAAGCTCAAATAATCATCAGCATTTATTATGACAAAAACACACTTGAAGAATCTTTAAAGTTCAGCGTTCTGCTTTAGATTTAAGCCCTTCCTGAAAAAGATGAACATGTAAAGCCATGAATTAATAAATCTCACCCATATTAACATTAAATTTTATATGCAAAATCACAAATGACATCATCAATCATGTACCTGGTGTGTGAATCTGTGCTTGATCTCGTTCAGCTCTTCCGGATCTGATCTCATAAACCACAATAAGGACAGTAGCCACGCCCACCAGAGCTGAGAGGACCAATCGGATCACAGCTTCAGTAGGACCACAACAGTGGACAGAGTCTGAGGAGTAAAAACATCAAACTGAGATCAGCTCAGTCAATAAACACTGATATCATCAGCGCTGCCGTACCTGAACATGTGTGACAGAGTTGAGTGATGTCCAGATGTTGAGTCTGGTGGCTGATGGGATTGTTCAGCACACAGCTGTAGTTGTTTTTATCCTGATATTCCACCTCCAGAGGTAGAGAGAGACTGATGCTGAGATCAGACACACTGATGCTGGACAATAAACTGCTTCCTTTGTACCAGGAGAGAGTCACATGACTCACATTCACAGCTGAACACACCAGTGAACATGATGATGATGATGAAGAACATTGTGAAGAGTTTCTGCTGATGACAGGAACAGGCAGACGAGCTGGAAAACATGAGAGAATAAAGACAAATGAGGATGAATGAAGATATTCAGGAAACATCCAGAGGAACCAAGATGATCAAAAGTGAAACAATTTCATAGAAAGTTCAATATAAACCTGCTGTTCATGTAAAAGAAAGAGAATTAGTCATTTGAACTAATTAGTCCTGATAAGATTCTTCTTTAGATCCAACTGTAATAAATAAAACACGTGAAACTGATATTTAACTCACCGTAGACATTGAGATGAAAATAAAAACTCCGACTGAAAGTGTTGCTCCATGGGTGATAAAGTCCAGCATGTTTCATTGTGGTGTTTGTGATGGTCAGAGATCCAGTTTGATTGTCCAGTTTCAGTCTGTCTCTGAATCTCCCATCAGGAACATCATCATATACAGTGAATCTGTTGATCCGTTTATTGATTTCAGCTATTAAAGTGTCTCTAAACCTCCACTGAATCACATCATCATCCTTCATCTCAGTAAGATCAGGGTTTAGAGTGACTGAATCTCCTTCATTCACTGACACTGAAACAGATAAACAGATTATAATGGTTTATTAAATTAGATAGTTTAACATTTGAATTTGAAATAAACAATATCATAAAACAACAAAAAGAAACAAAATGGTGTATAAATTCACTTCAACTTTATCATTTAAAAACAGGTGAAAATGTTTTTGAACTCACCAATGACAGCGAGACAGAAATAAAACCTCTCATCATTGATCCATAGTTGATAATCTCCAGTATGTTTCATTGTGGTGTTTGTGATGGTCAGAGATCCAGTTTGATTGTCCAGTTTCAGTCTGTCTCTGAATCTCCCATCAGGAACATCATCATATACAGTGATTCTGTCGTCCTGTTTATTGATTTCAGTTATTACTGTGATTCCAAACACCCACAGAATCACATCATCATCCTTCATCTCAGTAAGATCAGAGTTTAGAGTGACTGAATCTCCTTCATTCACTGACACTGAATCATCAAACACACATGAAGAACAAACAGAAACAGGTTCAACTCAGATTAAGACAGTCATTTACAAAAGTAAATGGTTTTAAATTTGAAATGAAAATCATCATTAAACAACAGAAATAAAAATTGAGTTTGAATTAATAATTGAATCTTTGTGATGATTAAAATATAAAACTTGTGAAACTGATATTTAACTCACCAAAGACAATGAGAAAGAAATCACGTCTCCTATAGTTGATCTCTAGTTGATAATCTCCAGTATGTTTCATTGTGATGTTTGTGATGGTCAGAGATCCAGTTTGATTGTCCAGTTTCAGTCTGTCTCTGAATCTCCCATCAGGAACATCATCATTTACAGTGAATCTGTCGGCCGTTACATTGATTTCAGCTATTAAAGTGCTTTCATCTCCAAACCTCCACAGAATCACATCATCATCCTTCATCTCAGTAAGATCAGAGTTTAGAGTGACTGAATCTCCTTCATTCACATACACTGAATCACCAAACACTCCTGAAGAACAGAGTTTTTCACAGATTAAAGCTCTAAAATCACTTGATGTTGGTTTGATGAAGCTTCACTGAAATACTTTTATTCATTTAAATGTGACGTGAATAATATTCTGCAGCAGCACAAAGACAAAAGATGATGAACGAAAAGAGAAACAGGTTTATATGTGGAACAATAACTAAAAAAGACACTTGAATGTTTAAAGTCACACTAAAACTAATGCTGTTGAGTATCTGAGCTTCATATTTATATGGTTTTATTCAATCAATCCATAATAACTGAGTTTAGAGCTAAAATCCCAGTTGAGTTATTTCTACACGAGACTAACTGTAACGTGTTTGTTCTGTTCAGGTTTAGTTTCTCTGTTATTTTCCTGTGTTCTCTATCATTAGTTCATTAATCCCAGACCTGTTTCTGTTCTTCCAATGATCTCCCTGTTATTTAAACCCTGAGTTCTGTTCAGTTCATCGTCCGGTATCGTCTACATGACGTGCTTGTGTTTCTCCTCATGATTCTCCTGTGTATTGTGTGGATTATGAGATTAAAGACGGTTCTTTGAGTTATTTCCTGAGTCGTGCGCTTCACTACAGACACCGTCGCTGACACTAACAGTGAATGTTAATCTTCTCTAACTAATTTAACCAGTAATTGATCACATGGTACCAGAACAGAAACAACTGAAGTCATGAAAACACATTTAAAACTCACCAACCAGACGCCACAAACAGAGCAAAACCAACTGGAGAAACATTTTCTTCATCGCTTCACTGAAAAGCCCACGATAGTGACTCTCAAAATGTGTGAAAGCCTCAGATTGATCTGAAACACTGAACTGTGATATTTATCTGCTTGTGTGTGAATCCTCCCCCAACATCAGTTAGTTTCCGCTCACACATCCGTCTCCTTCAACATCACGAACATCAACAAGCTTTTGCTGATCTTCCATTTTCAAATGAATTCTGGGCCTGAATGAAAACTAATAGCAGAAGAGTGAAATATTGGATTAGATATCTGGATCTACTGGTGTGTTATTTAGTGCTGTGAGCTGTCAATCATATCTGACCTCTGACCTGTGACTCTTATGTGACTGTTGGTGGATTCACGTTATTTCAGTGTAAAGCCCTGGATATACTTAGTTTTTTTTTACAAGCACAGTTGAACTCACAGCCTTGCAAAGTAGACTTCACTTGACTCTCATAGACAGTTTTTTGACGCATGTGCAGTTTTGAGCAAATGAAGGAACTTTCTAACTTTTTCACACAATCTGTCGTCTGTGATCGTCATCATCGCTGTAGCTTGAATGGGTTCCGGTCTGTTCTGTTAATGCAGGTTTTCTTCAACTACCTTGTGAATCAACGCCCTCAGCTCACGGCTTGTGGATATTCGTCGTTACAAAAATCCGGCAGTGCGTGTACAGTACGGACGTATTCTGATGATGAATTTCACGTCACTCACACTGTACACTAATCCTTGTGTAAAAAAGTGAAGAATACTTTGAGCTTAAAGATGTTTAGTGTGGAGTGGAAGATTGTGAGCTTCTGATTAGCAGGAGAGAAAATGAAGAAACACTTCAGCCACAAACTGCTGACACACGAATCAACCACAAACCTCCAGCAGAAGCTGTTTATCCAGATCAAACCAGAAACACTGATGTTTGAACAGATAAAATAAAAGAGAAAAACCATCGCAGGGTTCATTCGACTCAAACGCCAGTAAATCACATGTATAATGTTTGCCTGTGTTGTTACAACAAAATCCATGAGTGAACATTAATGCAAACATACAGTAACCTGTAAATGTAATCGTTCATTTAGAGAAATATCATTTGGTTACCAGAAAGTTTTGGACTTGGGAAAAGTTTATGAGGAATTAGTTCATAATCAGATATTTTGCTTTTGATTGCAGACTTTGGTATTTTGGTGAATCTGAGCAAAATAACTCTTTTAAAACTCTAGTTGAAACACATGTGAGTTTATCTTGGTCATTTCATCTGCAGAAACTGAGAAGTGTAGAAGTGATCTTTGATGGAAATCTTTCTTTTGAAAACCACATGTCTGGCACTAGTAAAACCACTTTTTTCCATCGTCAGCTAGTAATGCTTATTTTTCTGCATCAGAAACAGATAAGATGTTCTGTGGCTTGGCGATGTTTCTGAGGTGGAAGAAGGTTGTTTTTGTAACATATGAAATATGATTTAAGTTGCTGTTGCTGTCTAATATAACACCCAAGTCTTTAACTGTAGAGGATGAAGTAACAGTGCATCCTTCTAGATGCAGATTGTAGTCTAAAAGATTTTGTGTACAGGTTTTTGGCCCAATAAGTAATACCTCAGTCTCATCTGAATTTAATAGAAGAAAATTACTGGTCATGCAATATTTTAGATCTTTTACACATATCTTTATCTGTATCATCGCCATAGCAGTGGAAACTAATTCCATGATTTCTTATAAAAATATCAAGCGGCAGCTCATATACTGAAAACAACAGAGGGCCTAACACCGATCCTTGCGGCACTCCATAATTTACTGACATCATCTTAAATGTTTCCCCGTTTAAATAGACAAAATGGTGCCAGTCGAATTGATAAATTATCTAAACCACCTTAATGCCTGTCCCTGAAAACCAGTGTAATTTTGTAGTGAACCTAAGAGTATTTTATGGTCTATAGTGTTGAATGCAGCACCAAGATCAAATAAAACTAGTGTTGAGATACAGCCTTGGTTAGAAGCTAAAAGTAAGTAAGTGTAATTTTAACAAGCACGGTTTCTTTGCTATGATGAGGCCTGGATCCTGACTGAAAAGAGCACAACACTATTATAACAGCACAAGTATTAAACGGAAAGGGATTAAATAACTGTAATAACAGTAAAATATGACCTACTTCAGTTGTGAAGTAATCAATTTATACTATCTGCAAATATGCTGTTTTATAATATGCACACATTCACTCTTACTGATGTGTGTGATATGTTGAAAACACAAAACATTTCTAGTCTTGTATTTAATTTCTTAAAAGTTGAGTTGCTTGCATCCCTGGATATTACTGTCTGTCATTCGACTGTCAGAGATCGGTCAGGCTCTGCAGTCAGCCAACCACAATGCTCATCATCACCGGAGTATTAATCACCCACACCTGAAGTTCATCACCTCATCACCAGCACTAGTTATAAGCACACACTTCACCTCTGCACTTCGTCCGGTCTCGACTTCGGTTAAGGACTCATTACCAGCGCTACTTGCCTTGATATGTTCCTGCTCCCACATCTTCATAGTTACCCTGTGTTTCTGTTCCATCGTCGTCTGTCTGTGTCTCCAGCCGTCATCTCTCCCAGGAATCCTCCTTCACTTCCATCCCGGACGCGAAGTGTGTGCCCTGTACCTCGTCATCATCTGCTCATCCATCCATCTGTTAAACAGAAAGACTGTCAGTATATCGCTCCATCTCCTCATACTCAATTACATTCCTACTTACCTGTGTCTTTGGATCCCGTGTTGTTCAATAAACCTGTTTCATTGATATACTTCTCTGTGAGTCTGTGTTCCATTACAGAAGACCGGACCCGCAACAGTATAATAATGAGCACGCCAGATCCATTCCAGGATGTTGTCAATGCTCTCCGTCGAGCGTTACAGGGCACCACTTCCGCATCAGCGATCCCCGTCACTCCTTCACCACCAGCGGCCTCCAGTCCCGTGACCACACCTGCGCCCTACTCTGGCTCGGCGGAGGATTGCAATGGATTCCTTCTCCAGTGTTCGCTGGCCCTGGAAATGCAATCGGCCCGGTTCACCACGGAGAGAGCCAAGATCGCTTTTATTATCACCTTGTTGAGGGGACGAGCGCTTCAATGGGCAAACACAATTTGGGAACAGAATGGTATTGCTACCCTAACGCTATCTAATTTCGTCAAATACTTCCGTGAGGTTTTCGGAATACCTGACGGAGATTCATCCATTGGTGAGAGTTTATATCATCTTACCCGAAGCAGTATCAGATCCAGGCCATCACCGGGAAACCCATAAATTGCCGGAACGTCCGACATGAAGTGAGACCCCTTCAGTTACAACTGGGCCGACTTCATCTAGAGGAAATAACCCTTCTGGTTCTGGAGAACTCCACAGCTGGCATCATGTTGGGGCGCCCGTGGTTGGAGCAACACGACCCCGTCATTTCATGGAGAAACGGCGAGATCTTGAAGTGGGGCGACAACTGTTTCCCAGAGTGCTTTCCACATCTTCCATGTCCCGCCACTCCTCTGCAAGTACAGTCAACATCTATAGAAAGCCCCATTGAACAGCAGTCTACTGACATTCCAGAGTGTTACGCCCCCTTCAGTGACATCTTCTGTCCACGACGGGCGTCGTCGTTGCCTCCACACTGGCCATGGGATTGTGCCATCGATCTCCTTCCGGATGAGCCAGTGCCCCACGGCAAGATCTATCCTCTCTCACTTCCAGAGCAGAAGGCCATGGAGGAGTATGTGGAAGAGGCCCTCCAGCAAGGTTACATCCGCCCTTCCACGTCCCCTGCTGCATCCAGCTTTTTCTTTGTGGCGAAGAAGGACGGAGGCTTGCGGCCCTGCATTGATTACAGAGCTCTCAACAGAATCACCGTCAAATTCCGGTACCCTATTCCTCTCCTCCCAGCCGCCTTGGAGCAACTTTGTGGGGCTACCATCTTCACCAAATTGGACCTCTGCAGTGCCTATAACCTCGTGCGAATACGTGAGGGTGACGAAAGGAAGACCGCTTTCGTGACCCCTACTGGTCACTATGAATACTTGGTAAAGCCGTATGGATTGGTCAACGCCCCCTCCATATTCCAAGACTTTATGCACAAGGTGCTCCGGGAGTTCCTTCATCGGTTTGTGATTGTCTACATCGACGACATTCTGATTTTCTCCCGGAGCCTAGCCGAGCATTGCTCACACGTTGCGGAGGTCCTCCAGAAACTCCGGGAATATCACCTCTACCTCAAAGCTGAAAAATGTTGCTTCTACCAATCCACCACTCAGTTCCTAGGATACCATATCAGCAAACACGGTATCAAGATGGACGAGGAGAAGGTAGAGGCTGTCCGGAACTGGCCACAACCTACGACTGTCAAAGAACTCCAGCGCTTCCTTGGTTTTGCTAACTTCTACAGAAGGTTCATCAAGAATTACAGTACAATTACTGCTCCACTTACTAACCTCCTCCGCAACAAGCCCAAGTCTCTGTCCTGGACCCCAGCTGCCACCACCGCCTTTGAAACCCTTAAGTCCGCTTTCACGAATGCACCTCTCCTTGCCCATCCAGATCCCAACAAGAGGTTCGTCGTGGAAGTTGACGCCTCAACTACTGGAGTTGGGGCGGTATTGTCACAGCAGCAGGGGACACCTCCTCGTCTACATCCATGCGCCTTCTTCTCTAGGAAGTTCACCCCGGCGGAGGTCAACTATGACATCGGCAACCGAGAATTGTTAGCCATCAAGCTCGCATTGGAGGAATGGCGTCACTGGTTGGATGGTGCGAAGGAGGAATTTCTGGTGCTGACAGACCATAAAAACTTACAGTATCTCCATGACGCCAAACGATTAAATCCACGCCAAGCTAGATGGGCTCTCTTTTTCACCCGGTTCCATTTCTCCATCTCATATCTTCCTGGTAGTAAGAACGTGAAGGCTGACGCTCTCTCCCGACTTCACACTCCAGAAGAAGACAACGAGAACCCTGAGCCCATCCTACCTACCCAGATCTCCGCCTATCCAATCCTGTGGAACCTTGATGAAGAACTCGCCTCCTCCAATGCTGATGCACCACCTCCACCGGGGTGTCCTCCCAACCACACGTATGTACCAGGACCCCAACGCACTCAAATCATTCACACAGTACATACTTCAGTGGGCACTGGCCATCCAGGGGCCAACCGCACCCTCTCGCTGCTACAAGAACGCTTCTGGTGGCCCAACATGGCCAGGGATGTTAGGAGGTTCGTCCGAGAGTGTGCAGAGTGTGCTATCTCCAGAACCCCAAGAAACCTTCCCTCCGGAAACCTTGTTCCTCTGCCCGTTCCTCAACGGCCCTGGTCACACCTGGGAGTTGACTTCGCCACAGACCTACCTCCTTCTGAAGGGCATACCTGTATCTTCGTCATAGTGGATCGTTTCTCTAAGGCCTGCAAACTCATACCCCTCAAGGGTTTACCTAACGCTATGACCACGGCTGAATTGCTATTCAACCATGTCTTCCGCTATTATGGAATTCCCGAGGATATCGTATCCGACAGAGGACCCCAGTTCATTTCTCAAGTTTGGCGTGGGTTCTTCAAACTCCTGGGTGTGGCCTTAAGTCTATCTTCAGGATACCACCCACAGACCAACGGGCAGACGGAGAGGAAGAGATAGCACGCTTCCTACGAACCTTCTGCCATGGCCACCAGGACTCTTGGAACCAATTCCTTGGCTGGGCCGAGTACGCACAAAATTCCCTGCGTCAAGCATCTACGGGACTGACTCCCTTCCAGTGCATACTCGGGTACCAGCCACCACTATTTCCATGGTCTGGAGAGTCTTCGGATGTCCCATCTGTGGACCATTGGTTCTGAGAGAGTGAGAGGGTTTGGGACTCAGCTCATGACCACCTACAGAGGGCAGTGCGCAGACAGCAAATCCAGGCTGACGTCCGACGCTCCGATCCACCGCCTTACCAACCCGGACAGCTAGTTTGGCTCTCGACCAGGGACATCAGGTTGCGCCAGCCCTGCAAGAAGCTGAGTCTCAAATACGTTGGTCCCTTCCCCATCACTCGTCAAATCAACCCGGTCACATATCAGTTACAATTACCACCACGTGTCACTGTTGAAACCTTGTCACTCACCCATATCTGTTCCACAGAGCCTGACCAGAATGAGGAACCTCCCCTTTCACTGATCTCGGAGGACGGTACAATCTACTCGGTACAGGATATTCTGGACTCCCGGCGCCGTGGTGGCCTGTTGGAATACCTCGTGGACTGGGAAGACTATGGTCCAGAGGAAAGGTCCTGGGTCGCCAGGCGGGACATTCTGGATCCAGAACTGCTGACCACCTTCCACGAAAACCACCCTGACCGTCCTGCACCGCGAGGAAGAGGAAGGCCACCACGACGTCGGGGTCCGCGGCCCTCAGGAGCGGGCCGTGGAGGGGGGGGTACTGTCAGAGATCGGTCAGGCTCTGCAGTCAGCCAACCACAATGCTTATCATCACCGGAGTATTAATCACCCACACCTGAAGTTCATCACCTCATCACCAGCACTAGTTATAAGCACACACTTCACCTCTGCACTTCGTCCAGTCTCGACTTCGGTTAAGGACTCATTACCAGTGCTACTTACCTGGATATGTTCCTGCTCCCATGTCTTCATAGTTACCCTGTCTTTCTGTTCCATCGTCGTCTGTCTGTGTCTCCAGCCGTCATCTCTCCCAGGAATCCTCCTTCACTTCCATCCCGGACGTGAAGTGTGTGCCCTGTACCTCGTCATCATCTGCTCATCCATCCATCTGTTAAACAGAAAGACTGTCAGTATATCGCTCCATCTCCTCATACTCAATTACATTCCTACTTACCTGTGTCTTTGGATCCCGTGTTGTTCAATAAACCTGTTTCATTGATATTCTTCTCTGTGAGTCTGTGTTCGGTTACATCAACATTCTTCTGGTAAAACAGTTGTCAAATATTAAATGCTTAGCTGCTGCTAGAAGAAAATACTTTCGATTTCATTGCTCTTGATCTATTAATGTGGTATAATTATTTTCTCTTACTCTAACTCGTGCACATGCAAACACTGACCCCTCCCCTCTCCCTCCCTCAAAAGAAAACAACATACACTGAGAAACGCAATTCTAAAACGCTTTTAAACATATCTGACGTGGACTCAATATCAGAAGCGGAGCTAGGGGCCTTTGGCCTACCGTTGGCCTAAGCTTGGCCACCCCGCTCACAACTGCTGTTTCTGTTTTCCTTTATTCTTTACATGAACGACATTTATTTAAATGCAGAACCGTCTCTTTTAGACCACAACAACGGGAGACTTTTCAGACTTGCGCTGCAATTTCTCCTCACCGCCAGGCGCAAGTCAAACGCGTGCAGAAAGGATACAGGTGCCAGTGGCGGAGCCAGGAATTTTTCATAGGGGTGGCCCAGCAGGGGACAGCAGTTACTCTGGGGTGGCACAGAATATTTATACTTTTATATAAAACCAACATAAAAGCAACTAGTTACTTAAATGTTTGCATCACATTATATACTTCATGATAAAAACCCCGTATACTCAGAAATAACATGACAATAGTTCTAAGCATCCAAGTCAGTTAATGTGAAGCTAACATTAACCGGTTCCTAAGGCCCCGATCACACTGAATGCGTTTTGTGCAGCGAGAGGCGCCTTTTTTGAATCGTTTTCTATGGCAGTGAGCGTTCTGTGCTCTGTTTATGCGCCCCGGGTGCCTCGTGTAACCATCTGCTGCGCCTCGCATTTTTGCAGGAGCGCTCAAGTAGTGCTCGCTGCAGCGTTCTCTGGAGCTCAAGGGTGGAGCGCAACCTGTTTAATGGGTGGAGAGATAGGGTTATGGGTAGGGTTAGGGTGTGGTTGGGGGATGCAGCTCCACCCATCATGTCCATAGGTCAAGAGAGGGGGGAGCTGGAGGTTATGGCTCCTCTCGCCTGAAGTTGACAAAAAAATCAACTCAGCAGAAAAGCGACCAACGTCATTTTTTCCATTGGCCAATCGAATAAATGGAGAAATGGCTTTGCGTCGTGCTGACGAATGTTTACTGTACTTTGGACACTGAAAAGATGGAGCCCTTTGCTTGTAACGTGTTTTTTTTTATTTTTTAAGTTTCTCCTAATATTACAGTTTGCAGTTTAACAGCAAACCAAAGAGCGCTCGCGCTACACTGACAGGACAGCTGATTCAGTGGTTGCCTAGCAACATGAATAACCGCTGCGCACTGCTCTTTTTTCGAAAATCAACAAAAAAGGATAGTGCGGTGCGCCTCGCGTTTTCAGACCTGACGTTCAGTGTGATCGGGGCCTAACTGTTTACACGGGACATTGATAAAACTTTTGTTTTATCTGATGCTGTTATCTCTAAAATAATTTAAAGGAAATAAAATATTTTTTTCTGACTTTTAATAACTGACCTGAAAAGATGTGTTGGAGTTGATTCAGACACCGAAGCGAAGCTGCACTCCCCAACTCCCCTTTTTTATGAACGCTGAAAACGCGCTATAGAAACTCTCGCGATCGCATGTTTGTCTACGGGATTACAGGTGAGTGTCGCGAGAGTTTCGCAGTCCGAACGTTGTCAAATAAACATGATCGAGGTCCTCCTAGATCAATATATCTAAGAAATTATTTTTGTCTTTTAAAAATGCAATTACGATCGGGATTATATCCTGGCTCCACCACTGACATACTGTTATTTTTTTATTTACTTACTCTGTGTTTGTTTATTATCTTTGTCTCTGTGTTTGGGTTGACTACAGATGAGGTCTTCTTCCCATTTAGGACTGGTTTTCTGTAAAGCTGTGTCGAAACAAAATATTCAAATGCATTATACAAACAATATGTGACTTCATTGCATAAAAGTACACCAGAAACAGTTCAATACAATGTTTACTGTCCTTATATGCGTTGCTATGCTAACAGATATTAGCCGCGAGATTTTACCTCAGTTACCTGAATATGAGGTGTGTGTATGTAAAACACGGGGAAATGTAAAAAATAAATAGAATAACTTGAACAAATATTACACAGTACAGTATTATAATGGGTAGAAAAACACTTTAAATATTTTCCAAATAGGCTGTATTTTACAGATATTTATAATAGACTACTTGTGCATTATACATAAAACTTTTTACGCTTTATGATGGTGGTCCCTCGCATGATAATGATCATGAATGGGAGTCTGTTGCATCTAAAATCCCCTGATACCCAAATTCATGTACCATGGTATTTATTTACATGGCATTCCAGGGTATTTCCAGTAATATCACAGTAATGGTAAAAATCACCATTGGTACTTTTTGTACGTGGTAAAATACCAAGGAATATATCCAAAAATCCTGATTGTACCATCCTACTTTTTTGTTGTTTTGGCTGTTGTAGTTTCCGGATCTCTCCACATGGTGGCAGGAGTTTCACACTGATGGAGATTGAGTGCGTGCAGCTCTCATTAGCTTCATTAACTAACCTATTCATGGACTCTGGAGAGGTTAATAACTCATAGTTTGAGGCAGAAGGAATTCCTCGCCGTGACACTGACCTTCATGCTTTACTAGATGTGGTGAATGTGTAACAGTCCAGACCCCAAGCGGAGCCCAACACAGACGCAGGGACTTCCCAATGACTTATATTGGTTTACTTATTCAGCTTATTTTGATAACAACCCAAAGCAAGCCCTACATTGACAACTTCATGTGAAAATAAAGCATCGTGTAATTTGCAGTGCATCACATTTATAGGAGTTTTTATATAAAGTGAATCATCATGGCTTCAGACCACCTTATTAATTTTTAAAAAAAATTTAGGCTGTCACTAAAGAGGTTTTCTCAGGTTTAGCTTCCTTTGGAGAACTATTTTGTCACCAAAGCACCAGGAGATGAATATAAAAACATGCGTTAAGTGTGACCTTTTAAAATATGACCTTTGTAACGCTGATCTGACCCTGTTTTTCTCTCTCCCACACAGGTGATTATTTATTTATGATCTTATCTCGCTTCTGTAGAAATCAGCCATGTCTTAAGTCTGAAAACAAAGAGCATATTTATTCGATCACATTCACAGCATGTTCACTGGAAAAGATATACTTTATATTAGAAGTTATATCAGTGAGGATCTAAATCCTCTTCAAAAAGCTGTGAGGACATTTTCTAAAGTTCTACACTCATGACTGATGGAGCTGTTCACACTTTCTCCTCCATTGAGTGTTCAGTCAACATTGATGCGAGACAGGTAAGTGGGCGGACGTGGGGTGACAGACGCCTCCGCTCATGGAAAGTCATTTATCTTCATTCAAACCTGCTCACTTGCATTCCAAGATGTCTTTTCTTCAGAGTTCATCCGTGTGACGTCGACAAGAAACGGAAAAAGATCTGCAGTGATGAGAGGAGGGAAAATGTGACATGGAAAAACCTAATTATGGATCTTGCGCATCACACGAGTAGCTGCTATTTTTAGTAGTGAAATGCGTAAAAATAGAAACAGAAAAGTGCAAACACTTACGCATGATTACCATTCATATATGTGTGGTGGTTTTTACTCTGAGGTAGAATTGTAGTGAGATACTAAAAAAATGGTACTGCCATGGGTGTTTACATCATGAAATTCATCCACAGCAACATAAGTGTGTTTACCATCACCTACATCTACTACAAAAGCACTCGGCCGTGTACGAAAGACACAAAGCAAACACACACAGAAACACACTGCTGCAAACCGAAACCTGTTATAAAGTTACACGCAAACATCGACAGTAAATATTGACCGAAATGACTTCATCCCTCCAGGTCTAGTTGAGAGAATGAGTTAATGTGTGTGTGTGTGTGTGAATTGCCACAGTATTTGCTCGCGTTTATCTCTGAATTTATGTTAGCTGCCTTGTCATGTTTCAAGTTCATGTTTCAAGGTCTGAAAAGCTATTCTAAGGAAAAAAAACGAAAGGGTTGAGTGGCCGAGCGAGAGAGCGAGATTCGCTGGAATTCCCCCTCCCAGGAGAATGTGCTCACCTGGCCACGCCTCCTCAGGTATGTCTCAGCCTATATAAATCCGTCAGAAGCGGCAGGTGCATTAGCAAACCTTCTGATTCTCTCAACGCCGAACCTGAGGATAAACCCTCACAGACGACTGGATTATTACTTAACCGACACTCAAATTGGGATTTTATCTGGAAAGCAAGCTGCCTTTGGCCACCACAACAGGTAAATAATTTGCATTTGAAAAGTTCCAAGCAAAAATAAAAAAGTGTTATTTTGAATTCAGAACATATACTTTTGATTTGCATTGCTATATTGGAATTGTTGGATTTTTTTGTCTTGTAGAATGGCGTCAAGCGAACTTAGTCTAATTCTCAACAATGCAAATGCCAACTTGTACCCTGAACCGCAGTCACACTTGTTGAGCATGACAGTGCCCGTGTCCAGACCACCACATCTCTCCGAGATCAACTTCAGCAGCAGCAACACAATGGGTAAGAGTTCATGACATCCCTCTCTCAGATCTTACTTAATGTTACGGGATGTTTCCCATCGCCCAACCGACAGCCCAGACCTCAGTTTCTGATTCTTAAAATCATTAACCGAGGCAATGTTTAACTTGGCCCGCACAGGAATGCTTTCTTTACGCTCTTTCAGCAGTGCAGTCATTGTTGACACTGTGATCAAAACCTACAGGGTGTCAACACAACCGATAGTTAAACACACAACAGAAGCTCCGGCCCTGGAGACAGTCAACCTGAGCGGCTATTCTTCTATTGTTAGCAACACAGATCTCTGTGGTGACCACATGACATGTCAGTGTCTGTGCAGGTACTGTGAGGCTAAACATACTTTGAACCTGTTCTCCAGCAGGCCCCTGGGAGCAGGTGAATCCGCAGATGTGGACCAGGCAGAACGTTCTGGAGTGGATCGCCTTTCATGTGGAGGACAGCAGGTTTGATGCCAGTCTGCTGAATATGAACTACTGCAACATGGACGGGCTCACGCTCTGCGCAACGTCCAAGGAAACGTTGATGGGCATGTTTGGACAGAGGCTTGGTGAACGGCTTCACCAGAGCCTTGAGAACCTGAAGGCCAGATATGGTGAGCAACTTGTTTAAACAAACCATTTAAACAGTTTGAAGTTGTGCCACTTGAATGCATTTACACCCTTGATTTGTTTGTATCTACAGCTAATGACCTGTCTGATAACACCGTTCTAAGTGAATCTGAGTTAGATATACTGGAAAACATACTGCAGGACTCATTTCCCTTCATGCACGGACCAAACCTTGGACCACTGCTGGAAACCGTAGTGGTCCAAACCTCAATCCCAACAGGTGAGGAGCAAATTCCACTTTCTGACCTTTCAACACAAAACCCAAACCGTTGAGAGCAGTACCCATCTACCCAAACTGGAAATAACATTGAAATTCTGTTTGCACAGACAATTCAGAGAGCAAGTACAGCTACTTTGACGAGTACACCAACCAGCTGACTCCCGAGAGTGACCACGGCTATGACTCTCTAACCGAGAGTTTTCAGAGTTCTCACGCTGGTATGTGCCTCCACTAAACTCTACTGAACAATTCCAGTATTTCAATCTCTGTCAAAGAGCATCCCAAGGTTCTCCTGAAGTCTAAACTCTCTGTTCTTTGGTTTTGTCCTCTTCAGGCAGCTTCCTGAACCCGAGCTCACCCGAGTCCAACAGCAGCGATTCTGACCCCGAATACTCTGAGATACCTTACTCCGTTGGCACCAGTAAGTTCCTCCGAAGCTGAACATTGCTCCTCGAGGCCTGCAGAGACTAGTCAAACACACCTGAACCAGCTAATCAAGGTCTTTGAGATTACTTGACAATTAAAGACAGGTTGAAACTAAACTCTGCAGGAAAATGACCCTCGAGGAGCCACCAGTAGCTGGAATGATAGTGCGAGTACCCCAAATGACCCAAGGATTAGTTATCTAACATTTGGGTTGTGTTTCTTTTCCACAGAAATCTCTGTAAAACAAGAGCCAGTAAAGAACCAGAAGAGAGGCAGAGGGCGCCCTCCAAAGCTCAGGGATAGTGAGGGATATGACCACTTCATTCAGTCCAAAAAAAGCAAACACGGTAAGCACACAGAACTCTGTTTGAAGAGGTACTTGATGGTGAGATCAAGTGGCGTCTACCTCTAGTTACCACAATACTAAACAAGACTCTTCTGGTCCATTGCAGCTCCAAGAGGAACCCACCTTTGGGAGTTCATCAGAGATATTCTGATACATCCAGAGCAGAACCAGGGTCTGATGAAGTGGGAGGACCGCAGGGACGGCGTCTTCAAGTTTCTGAAGTCCGAAGCTGTTGCTCAGCTTTGGGGGCAGAAGAAGAAGAACAGCAGCATGACGTACGAGAAGCTCAGTAGAGCCATGAGGTAAAAGACGCAATTCTGGGATCAAGAGTTTTGGGGGGGATTTGACTCGTTGGAGCCTGGGATGGAGGAATAATTGAAACTCTTTCCTGCAGGTATTACTACAAGCGAGAGATTCTGGAGAGGGTGGACGGACGCAGGCTCGTCTACAAGTTCGGGAAGAACTCCACCGGTTGGAGAATGGAGGAGACTGGATACTAAAGAGGGTTGCTTCAAGTCAAACGTAGAGACTCTGGTCTCCAGCTAATGAGGACCTTTAGGCTGAGATTGGAGTTCCTCGCTTTAGAAACACACTCTTCCCAGAGGGAAAAGGTTTCACAGAAACTGTAAGCCAGTGTTTTGGCTAAAGTAGGTTTTATGAACCGCTAATAAAATGTCTAGTGAAGGTTGTCTGGTTGGCATGGCACGCGGGCGTGACCGGGATCAGACGGCGTCGCAGCACACTTAAAGACTCTGTAAACACATGTTCTACACAATGGTTGAACTGTGAGAGATTGTAAAGCTTTGTAAAGGCTCTTTGGTATTGGGAAATGAAGTTTCATGTGTAACACGTCAAGGTTATTTGTTGAGTAACCGGAGAACTTGATGGTGGAATGAAGTGTTTGTAACGTCCTGTACAGATTGATATCTGTTCTACTGTATATAAATGTATGTAAGAACTATATATTCTTCACAACACTTGTCAATCGAGTACAAATCAGATATATCATTGAAGATTCTACTCAATTTTTCTGTGATTTAAGTCACTGGATAATGTGTATGAGGATTTCCCTCGCAGATTGTATACTTATTACTATTATGTATGGCATATATTTGCTGTTTCTTTTGTATGAGCCTTTTCTAAAATAAAATTTCTGATGAAAACCGATGCGTTTATCTCGTATTTGTGCCTCGCCCTCTTGAACTATGTTCCACTCCAACTTATTTCAACATTTACTTTATATTTGCTCAAGCCTTGTTACCAGAGATCAGAGATGTGTTGAAATGTGACACTTCCGTGTTAATTTCAACACAAACGTACGCAGAATGTGGGCCAAACTCTACTCGAGCTCTTGCGCATCTCCGCCATCCAGCACAAACATGTTAAATGTGGGTCAGATATCAGTGCAAATCAAGAACTCACTTGCTGGATGATTCAGCTGATATTTTTTTCACTCCAAAATGTATCCACATTTCTTCATGACGTTGGAAGAGTTTGAATCAGGTGATTTTTAGTGCACATATAAGGTCACCTTCATCTCAAAATATTTTGCCATTTCAATTTATTTAATAAAACTCAGTTTTAAATACGATTTAAGAGCGCAAATGTTTTTGTGTGACTGTTATTGCATGCCAAGAATTTCCAAACGACACATCTGATGCAGCCGACCTTTGCTTGAACTGAATCGCATTTTTCATAGCAGGTTTAGTTTTGCATTTTAGAGCACAATGCGACTGTTTTTTAGAGGTCTGGCATTCAAATACACGCACATATACGCCGCATTGCATTTGAATTTTGGATCCGCATGCAAATAGAAGCGGGCAAGAAAGAGAACCATCGTCCGAATTCAAAGCAGTAAATAGTATTTGAATTGGAACATCTCATGTGTCTGGAATCACACACCATTTAATCCCTGTGAGAGCTGCACAAAACACATTTAGAAAAGAGTTTTCATGAGCTCAAAAACTCTTTAAACTGCACGGGAATTATGGTTATCGGAGACGGCTAATCTGGTCCTGTTAAACCGGACTTATCTTACACTGGAATCAATCAAACCATCTCAGATGACTTGATCACTAGTTACTAAAAACAGAAGTTTCACTCTGGGATCTTCACACCATTGTCGTGTTTTTTGTGTGTGTGTTCGGATATTATGAGCTCTTACTTCCACAAACATGAACTAAATGGAAAAAGAATTATTTTGTGTATCACATAACCGTATTTCAAGAAGTGTTTCAGGTGTGCGCACTTTCATTTTTGAACAATACACAAATATGCACACCGTAAACATCAGGTGGATTGTCAGTTTGAACGTGACTGTCGTGACTAATATTCTCTGTGCACTCCTAAAAGAGCTTTAGTCAAAGATGAAATTACAGATACAATAATTATTCAGGTCAAGTATGTTTTGATAAGCCATGCCCGAAAGAAAGGTGGAAACGTCATTAAAGTCATCGCCCTGTTAACTGGGAACGTTCTGGCAAGGTTCTCCCAAAGTAATGTGCAAACGTTCGACCAGTAACGCTGACGGAATGTTCATTCAACGTCTTTAATAATGTTCTCAAAACTTTAGCACAAAAACATTATTCATACATCATTCATGGAGTGTTTTTTTTTTTTGGTTGGACGTTCATGTAAACTACTACTTGTATTGGAACGTTCAGAGAACGTTGAAGAGTAACATCCTCCTAACGTTCCCTTAACGTTCACATACTTGCGAAAGAAACTTTTTTAAAACATTCAAATTTAAAGATAACTTAATGGGAACATTGGCAAAGGATTCTTAGCTTTCTTTCACCCTTACATATAATTGTATTCACATGAATTTTAATTTTATGATGCGTAATGATGTCATTTAAATGCTTTAAGATACACTACGTACGATAACTATATTAGCGTCCACACCAGCGTACGATAACTATAACGATAACTATATTAGCGTCCACACCAGCGTACGCTAACTTTAACGATAACTATATTAGCGTCCACACCAGCGTACGTTAACTGTAACGATAACTATATTAGCGTCCACACCAGCGTACGCTAACTTTAACGATAACTATATTAGCGTCCACACCAGCGTACGATAACTGTAACGATAACTATATTAGCGTCCACACCAGCGTACGATAACTATAGCGATAACTATATTAGCGTCTCCACACCAGCGTACGATAACTATATTAGCGTCCACACCAGCGTACGATAACTGTAACGATAACTATATTAGTGTCCACACCAGCGTACGATAACTATAACGATAACTATATTAGCATCCACACCAGCGTACGATAACTATAACGATAACTATATTAGCGTCCACACCAGCGTATGATAACTTTAACGATAACTATATTAGCGTCCACACCAGCGTACGATAACTATAACGATAACTATATTAGCGTCCACACCAGCGTACGATAACTATAACGATAACTATATTAGCGTCCACACCAGCGTACAATAACTATATTAGCGTCCACACCAGCGTACGATAACTATAACGATAACTATATTAGCGTCCACACCAGCGTACGATAACTATATTAGCGTCCACACCAGCGTACGATAACTATAACGATAACTATATTAGCGTCCACACCAGCGTACGATAACTATAACGATAACTATATTAGCGTCCACACCAGCATACGATCACTATAACGATAACTATATTAGCATCCACACCAGTGTATGATCACTATAACGATAACTATATTAGCATCCACACCAGTGTACGATCACTATAACGATAACTATATTAGCGTCCACACCAGCGTACGATCACTATAACGATAACTATATTAGCGTCCACACCAGCGTACGATAACTGTAACGATAACTATATTAGCGTCCACACCAGCGTACGATAACTATAGCGATAACTATATTAGCGTCCACACCAGCGTACGATAACTATAGCGATAACTATATTAGCGTCCACACCAGCGTACGATAACTATAGCGATAACTATATTAGTGTCCACACCAGCGTACGATAACTATAACGATAACTATATTAGTGTCCACACCAGCGTACGATAACTATAACGATAACTATATTAGCGTCCACACCAGCGTACGATAACTATAGCGATAACTATATTAGCGTCCACACCAGCGTACGATAACTATAGCGATAACTATATTAGCGTCCACACCAGCGTACGATAACTATAGCGATAACTATATTAGCGTCCACACCAGCGGACGATAACTATAACGATAACTATATTAGCGTCCACACCAGCGGACGATAACTATAACGATAACTATATTAGCATCCACACCAGCGTACGATAACTATAGCGATAACTATATTAGCGCCCACACCAGCGTACGATAACTATAGCGATAACTATATTAGTGTCCACACCAGCGGACGATAACTATAACGATAACTATATTAGCGTCCACACCAGCGGACGATAACTATAACGATAACTATATTAGCGTCCACACCAGTGTACGATAACTGTAACGATAACTATATTAGCGTCCACACCAGCGTACGATAACTGTAACGATAACTATATTAGCGTCCACACCAACAGACGATAACTATAACGATAACTATATTAGCGTCCACACCAACAGACGATAACTATAGCGATAACTATATTAGTGTCCACACCAGCGGACGATAACTATAACGATAACTATATTAGCGTCCACACCAGCGTACGATAACTATAACGATAACTATATTAGCGTCCACACCAGCGTACGATAACTATAACGATAACTATATTAGTGTCCACACCAGCGTACGATAACTATAGCGATAACTATATTAGCGCCCACACCAGCGTACGATAACTATAGCGATAACTATATTAGCGCCCACACCAGCGTACGATAACTATAGCGATAACTATATTAGTGTCCACACCAGCGGACGATAACTATAGCGATAACTATATTAGCGCCCACACCAGCGTACGATAACTATAGCGATAACTATATTAGTGTCCACACCAGTGTACGATCACTATAACGATAACTATATTAGCATCCACACCAGTGTACGATCACTATAACGATAACTATATTAGCGTCCACACCAGCGTACGATCACTATAACGATAACTATATTAGCGTCCACACCAGCGTACGATAACTGTAACGATAACTATATTAGCGTCCACACCAGCGTACGATAACTATAGCGATAACTATATTAGCGTCCACACCAGCGTACGATAACTATAGCGATAACTATATTAGTGTCCACACCAGCGTACGATAACTATAACGATAACTATATTAGTGTCCACACCAGCGTACGATAACTATAACGATAACTATATTAGCGTCCACACCAGCGTACGATAACTATAGCGATAACTATATTAGCGTCCACACCAGCGTACGATAACTATAGCGATAACTATATTAGCGTCCACACCAGCGTACGATAACTATAGCGATAACTATATTAGCGTCCACACCAGCGGACGATAACTATAACGATAACTATATTAGCGTCCACACCAGCGGACGATAACTATAACGATAACTATATTAGCATCCACACCAACAGACGATAACTATAGCGATAACTATATTAGTGTCCACACCAGCGGACGATAACTATAACGATAACTATATTAGCGTCCACACCAGCGTACGATAACTATAACGATAACTATATTAGCGTCCACACCAGCGTACGATAACTATAACGATAACTATATTAGTGTCCACACCAGCGTACGATAACTATAGCGATAACTATATTAGCGCCCACACCAGCGTACGATAACTATAGCGATAACTATATTAGTGTCCACACCAGCGGACGATAACTATAACGATAACTATATTAGCGTCCACACCAGCGTACGATAACTATAACGATAACTATATTAGCATCCATACCAACAGACGATATTGTTTTGTTTATTGTGAGCGGTGCAGTTTTGTCGTCTGCCACTTTAAATGCTTAAGCTCGTTAAAGCCGGATGGATTCTGATTGGCTGTCAATGTTTTTATCGTTCATCAGCTGGAAAATAATATTGTTTTAAAATGATATTGTTTCTCTGTGTTGTCGTTACTGTCGTGGTGTGAACTCTCCTTCGTTCTTTTATACTTCAAACGATTTTTAGAACTGTATCGTTATTGTTTTTGTCCAAGGTGTGAACGGGCCTTCGGTCTTGCCGAGAGGTCAAGGTTCAAGTGGATCTGCAGTTCTCGTTCAGATCCGAAACGACTCCCGAAGAGAAGCAGCGGATGATTTATGACGACATGCATCAGATAAGAGTGTGTTTACTGCATTTCTCAGACTCATGTCGAGTCTTGTATGTTTGCAACGCCACATTCTTCCACAGTTCTCTGGAAACGGTGCTGGTCAGTGTGTATGATATGATGTTTATGCCGAGTCAACCAAAACTCGTGACTACAGTATAAACTTCACTGAATTATTACTATATATTGACAGGATTGTTGGTGTGTTCGGGTGTTTCTCCTGAGTAATTCACGTCCAGTAACTGAAATGATGTCACAGTCACATGACTAACCAGGTCAGAATCCAAACTTAACAACGAGAGACTTGATGTGTTACTGTGGAATCAGACTCGTGTAAAATTAAAGAAACTATTTTCTTACATTCTCTTACAAAATGATCTGCACAACCTGCTTCTTCTATGAAGTTCCTAACTAATATTGTTCATTCTGCTTCATAACAATCCAAAAGTGTCGTTTGTGAGTCATGTAATAGTGAAGCTGTAGCACAGGTTCTGATGTGTGAGGCTGGTTTCTGTGCAGATCGTGAAGCTCCGCCCACATCCTGTCTCTCCCATCATGATCTCACTGAGCTGATTTGCATAAGTATGCAGGGATTTTCCCGCCTTCTCCCCTTCAACTTCCAAGTAAAATCCATGTAGATCACCAGCCCACACACACACACATCATCTCACACACGCCTAGAGAACAAACTCAGCAGCGAGATGTTTTGATCCGAACGTAAAACTTTAAGATTGCATCTGTTCTGGTGTGTGATCCTTTGTTAATAATTTAATTTCCAGTCAATATTCGGCACTGATCGAGTGAAACGCCCGACACACTTACGTAAAGAGATCAACACAGGCCAATTATTTATTAGTCATGTAACAGTGGCTTTTGTTCAAGGACTGAAACTCTTTGTTTGGTTTTTAGTAACTTGTACAGTAAAAACACACATATTTTGACAGTTGGAGTTTAAAAAATTAGCATGTGAAAAAGTATTATGTGTGTGTGTGTGTGTGTGTGTGTGTGTGTGTGTGTGTGTGTGCGTGTGTGTGTGTGTGTGTGTACAGGGTTGGGGAGAAACGAAATACAAAATTTGAGCAACTGTATTTCATATACCTCACATAACAGATGTTTACATCCTCCACAAGACAAAATGACTGAATTTATAAAAAATTGCCCAATTCAAAATTGTACATATTGAATCTTTACTGTCCTTCAACAGTTTTCATGTTTTGCGATAGTGGTTTGTGAGTCCCTTGTACTTGTAAAAAAGGTCATTGTGACTTTTTATCTCACAATTGGGAGATTTGAACTCATAATTGCAAGTTAAAAACTTGCAATACTGAGTTTTTCTTGCAATTGCCAATTTATACCTTGCAATTCTGACTTTTCTCAATATTGTGAGTTTATAACTCATAATTCTGACGTTTCTCAATATTGTGAGTTTATATCTCATAATTCTGACTTTTCTCAATATTGTCAGTTTATATCTCATAATTCTGACTTTTCTCAATATTTTCAGTTTATATCTCATAATTCTGACTTTTCTCAATATTGCGAGTTTATATCTCATAATTCTGACTTTTCTCAATATTGCGAGTTTATATCTCATAATTCTGACTTTTCTCAATATTGTGAGTTTATATCTCATAATTCTGACTTTTCTCAATATTGCGAGTTTATATCTCATAATTCTGACTTTTCTCAATATTGCGAGTTTATATCTCATAATTCTGACTTTTCTCAATATTGCGAGTTTATATCTCATAATTCTGACTTTTCTCAATATTGCGAGTTTATATCTCATAATTCTGACTTTTCTCAATATTGCGAGTTTATATCTCATAATTCTGACTTTTCTCAATATTGTCAGTTTATATCTCACAATTTTGACTTTATAACTTGCAACTGCAACTTTATATCACGCAATTCTGAGAAAAAAAAAGTCAGATAAATTAATTGTGAGAATAACTTTTTTCTGTGTGTGTTACTTATTAGTATTCCAAACTATTCTAAAGTATTTAGATTAAGTTACAAAACTTGGGTAATGTAATGAAATATATCACAAATAGCACATAGAAACACAAAAACGAGCATGTATTTTGTAATCTGTAGTGAAATACATTTTAAAAGTAACATTTAAAAAATGTTTTATGTTGCATTGTGGGACAGATTGTTTGGCAGACGAACTTGTCTCCAGTGATGTCAAACATAGATGTGTAGTCTGTCGAAATGATTTTGCAACTTTATACTCGTAAAGGAAAAATTCCATATTCATAAACGTGTTTTATATCTCTCAAGAGAGGATTTGAACATGATATCGACTCATAGAAGCAAAAAAGCAGTTAAAACTTCGATATTTTCATGTAGATTTAAATTAAGCTCCCTCTAGTGTACCTTTGTTTGTTACATATTTAATGTTATACATTGTATTTTGACGCTTCTATAACACCTTTTCTAATTAATAATAATAATAATAATAATAATAATAGAACGTAATGAAATAAAAAGAAAATGCAGGCGACATTTACATCACAGATATTTCACTATATTGCAGTAGATGATTCAGCTATCCTCATAAAGACGTCGAGATATTTGCGATGATGATTCGGAGCTTGTGTGTAAAAGAGCAGCGTGAACGTTCGGCTAAATATCTGCGCTTTTGTTCCACGGGGAAAAATAAGTCATACAGGTTTGGAATGACATGAAAATCCGAACGATCATTTCCAGGAGACTATTTGATTGAAGTGAAGTGAGCACTGTGCTCATAATCTGATGATGATGATGATGAAGAGGATGAAGTAACACACACAGACGGCGGACGGGATTCCCAGAGCGAGTGTTGGTTTACACGCAGTGTCAGGGAAGCGGCAGGATTGTCACGCCCGCCACTGTTCGGCGGTTATGTCACAGACCTACAGGAAGCCAGCGCATCATTTCCTCACAGCGGGGAGAATAATGGCAGATTTTTACAGAAATCCACACAATGCATTTCATCATGATAGTAGTGATATTTGAGACATTGGTGCATATTCAATAAATGTATTTAAAAAAACTTTTCCCCATAAAACTATTGATCATATGTGATGTCATCAGGAAGTGACACAATGACACAAGAGATCTGAATTCATATAAAAGGAAAATTTGCTCTGCATACATTACCGTTCAAGAGATTGTACGTTTTTATTCTAAAGAAGGCTGCGTTTATATGATCAATAAAACAGTGAATATATAGTGCAGTGTCATTTATTCCTGAATGTTCAGCATCATTACTCCAGTCTTCAGAGTCACATGATCCTTCAGAAATCATTCTGATGATCAACAAACATTATGATTATTATCATATTTTTGTGGATTCTTTTTAACTCTTGATCCGTAGAATGTGTCCTTGGTGAATAAAAGGATAAAAAAAATGTCAAACTTCAGTGATAGTGATGGAGAAATGCGCATTGAAAAGAAAACAGCGCATTATATAAGAGCCTATTAGAGTCGGTAATGTGAGTGGAGAATGTGTGTGATTGTGTGTTTCCGTCAGTGACCCGCAGGTGTTGATGAAATGCCTGTAATGTGGTTTTCTGGATGTTTGAGACTGGTTCGTCTCGTCTGATGTAATGCGATCTCTTCATGTCTCCATCACTCAAACGGCTCCAGTTCCATCAGTTTTGATTGTGCTTTTCTCTCCTGGATGGTAAATTGCTCCACCCTTTCAGTAAAGTGTGTCTGTGCGTGTGACAGTTATGGGCTCGTCTATTCATATCTACACGTCTCATGCTTTACCAGAATTGAGCAATGCTGCTGCAACACACACACACACACACACACACACACTCACACACAACGTTGATCATTCGGATGTTTTGGTAAAATCTCAGTAATAAAATGTTTTGCCGCACAAACAGAATGACCGTGTTTATTCTTCAGCCGTTTCCTCACGTGTGTGTCTGTAAACATTAATCTGTGATATGAAGCATGTTTTCTGATGTTGATCTCAGTGATTAAAACAACTGACCTACTTCTGTGGAACATCAACCAGCAAATCTCTGCAAATGTCTCCACTGCTAAAACAACACACTGCCACAACAAAATCAACAATTCTTCTTACTCTCGCATGCTTTTCAAAACCTGCTCCTCATTCTCAACACCAGATACTGACAAACAGATCTTAACGGCAAACACACGTGTGTTTTCCAGCACTGGAGGGGTTTCAGTCGCATTGTCCAACTACTGGAGTGCCTCAGGGCTCGGTGCTTGGACCACTTCTCTTCTCCACTGCAGCCAGATGATCCGACGGTAGCTGCTCGCATCTCGGCCTGCCTGACAGACATTTCTTGCTGGATGAAGGACCACCAAATTTAACCCATTATGCTTACTATTCTATATCTCTCTCTCTTTTTTTTAACTCTTTGCTATGTGTACTGTACTAGACTAACTAGTCAACACTTGCATATTGTTGCCCTATTGTTGGTTTGATTGCTCCTATTGTGTCAGCAGCTTTGTCTGCCGTCGCATCATCCAGGTGGATGCTGCACGTTGGTGGTGGTTGAGGAGATTCCCGCCTTCCACATGTAAAGCGCTTTGAGTACCTAATAAAGTGCTATATAAATGCAACAAATTGTAATTATACTTTGGATAAAAGCATCTGTTAAAACGCATTATTTCTGAATGTTCTCTGAATATGCAGTTTTTTAAATAAATCTATTAGCAACACTCTAACATCTACTCAAACCCCCCTAGTAACCACATAGCAACACAAAAACAGTCATTCAGAACACCCTAGCAACACCCTGGCAACCATTTAGACCCCCCTAGCAACCCCATAGTAACAACCTGGCAATCATTCAGACTCCGCCAGCAACCGCATAGCAACACATTATCAGTCATTCAGAACCCTGTAGCAACTGCATTGCAACAACCTGGCAACCATCACCCCCCCCCCCCAGCAACCGCAGAGCAACACCCTGGCAACCATTCAGACCACCTTAGCAACAGCATAGTAACTCTTTAACAGCCATTCAGAACATCGTAACAACCGCATGGTAACACCCTGGCAACCATTCAGACCGCCTCTCCCAGCAACTGCATAGCAACACCCTGGCAACCATTCAGACCACCTTAGCAACAGCATAGTAACCCTTTAACAGCCATTCAGAACATCGTAACAACCGCATGGTAACACCCTGGCAACCATTCAGACCACCTTAGCAACAGCATAGTAACTCTTTAACAGCCATTCAGAACATCGTAACAACCGCATGGTAACACCCTGGCAACCATTCAGACGGCCTCTCCCAGCAACTGCATAGCAACACCCTGGCAACCATTCAGACCACCTTAGCAACAGCATAGTAACCCTTTAACAGCCATTCAGAACATCGTAACAACCGCATGGTAACACCCTGGCAACCATTCAGACCGCCTCTCCCAGCAACTGCATAGCAACACCCTGGCAACCATTCAGAGCACCTTAGCAACAGCATAGCAACACATTAGCAGTCATTCAGAACATCTTAACAACCGCATAGCAACACCTTGGCAACCATTCAGACCGCCTCTCCCAGCAACTGCGTAGCAACACCCTGGCAACCATTCAGACTACCTTAGCAACAGCATAGCAACACATTAACAGTCATTCAGAACATCGTAACAACCGCATAGCAACACCCTGGCAACAATTCAGGCCACCTTAGCAACCACATTTCTGTTTCTGCAGTATGAATACAGTTCACAGTATGCATTTGTGTATGCATGCTTCATTTGTCAGAACACAGTGTGAAATATTGTATCCCACAATGCAATGCACTTTAGCAGATGACTGAATCACCTCTTTATTGCGCAGATTGACCAAAAACATTTAATTAAAATGCTCGTAATTGCATGACAGATGATAGCTGGACAATGGATTAAAAAAAACAATATTCAAAATAATGAATATTCTTAGTAGCCATTCAACAGCGCATACTGTACAGTTAGCATTAATGTTTAAGTTTAATTTGACACATAAACATGAGTATGAGGTTCGGCTGCATCAAAACAAACGTGAGCGGGATCATATTCATGTTTGCACGTGGAGCCGTATAAATGAAGTGCTGGAAAGCTCAATAACGGCGGTGTGTGTTAGTGTGTGTGTGGGTTACACAGTCACAGAGTCGTTAAGTGATTGAGGTCAGTTCCAGTAATCAGACGTGTGTGTGTGTGTGTGTGTGTGTGTGTGTCAACAAGCACTTTCATTGCTCTCTGATACGTCTCACTGACTGTAAGTCATCTTTATCATCCTTGTGCTGTTTATATCCAAACACGTCACCGTTGATCGGCAAAACAGCTTAATACACGTATTATGAACGTATGTTTCACTTGATTGGTCGGACTCTTGCGTTAGATTCGACTGAAATACGTGCAGGTCAAAGGTCATGTGTTTGAGGTTTAATATTAAGCCATTAAAGTCAGTGGAGTGAGCGGTAAACATGGGCGGAGTGAGAGCCGCGACTGTATTCACGGTAAAAATGCTTATCAGACAGATAAAAGCTTATGACTCACGTGAAAGCGCGGTAAACACTGCACCGCAGGGCATGATGGGTAATCGATTGCTCGGTGGCACAGTGATATTGTTTTCACTCAAACTGTTGTTTGGCTAAGATATGAATGTCGGTTGATTGTCCTTCCCACAACAGTCCAAGACGCGCGCTCGGAACGCGAGACAGCGCTACGTCCATATTAGCATACCGCTAATGTACGATTAAAGTATGCTAAAGCGAATACTGTAGTATGTCATATTAGCACATTATCAACCAACATCGGTGTTCATTTAATATCGCTTTTATTCACGCTGAACTTCATTTGAGTCTTTTTGCCATCTTTATTTGTTTTTACATAATAGTTTGAATTAATTTTATATTTTCTGTTTTTTTTTTGTTTTTTTTTATTTCAGTTAAAGTTTAAGTAATTTTGCTTTTATTTATTTACTGACCATTATTAGTTTTTATTCATTTTTATGTAAGTTTTAGTCATTTTACTACAGACAGTTAAACGATAATGAGAAACTAACAGAAATAAATAAAGTAATATACATTAGTTTTGGCTAAATTAATTCAGCTTAAAATATTTTGCATAAATTTTGACGTTTATGTAACTTAAATTGACAAAAAGTCAAAAACAGCTCTAGAACAAGGGATTGTGGGTAATATTAGACCCCAAAAAAAAAACCTGAACGGATGGACAAATCAAAAATCCTGCAGAAATAGCAAACAAAATGTCCTATATTTAATCTAGAACGCTAAAAAGTAAAGATAGTATGTGTTATAATGTGTTTTCATGCTCGTCAGGGTGTATAAGTTTACACAACAGCATGAATGCAGTCATGTAAACACACACGCTGCCGGGAAAGACGTTCGACACTCCTAAACATGATCTGCTATTCCACATTTTTATAATAGTGCATTCCTCAAAACAATGGATGAATGATCAACGAATGTGGCCACCAAAACACGAAACCCGCTTATATCTCAACATCTGTATTCATTAAAATGGTGCTTTTGTACAGAAATGAATTGATGTTTAAGCTTTAGATCAGAAGATTAATGTTTAGGACTCTGGGAAAGCGAAAGCTGCTGGTTTAATCATTGTCTAGAGTGATCTGAGGGTTAATTGCTGGTTTAACATTTGAACCAGAATGAGCCCAAGCGCTGACATCACGCGCAGCCAATCACGGCGCAGGCTCCGCCCACCGGGCTCGGTTTACGGGCAGCGCTAACACAGTTTCCAGTAAAGGATTGGAATACTGGAGCGCCGCCAAATACACCTGTTCGACAGGTATGTGTGTGTGTGTGTGTGTGAATACACTCGTGCTCCAGTTCCAAATGAACTGCTATTATTTAATTAAAATAATTAGTTTTAATTAAAACTGTAGCCTAATTACAGCACGATGGGTTTGTTCCACAAGAAACGCACACTGATGAAATGTACAGACTGAATCATCACGCTTAAGTTTTAGTTAAAGACAAATTTCAGAATCGCAAACTGATTCTGTACGTACGTGTGACAGATACTGTATCCCACAATGCAAAACAAAATGTTTTAATCATTACTTACTAGCAATAAACATATCAAAACAACTGAATGAAACTGAAGTGAATGTAAAGATTTGGGGGGAAAAACACTGTATTGGATCCGTGCATTCGCTCTTAAAGTGTCATTTTCGACTGTTTTCATGTTTTGTGAGTCATTTTATAATTCACTCGTCACTGCAACTTTTTCTCACAATTTGTTTTTTCCCTCACAATTGTGAGTTTGCATTTCACAATTCTGACTTATTTTTCTCAGAATTGCGAGATTTAAACTCACAATTGCAAGTTATAAAGTCAGAATTGGGAGATTTAAACCTGCAATACTGACTTTTTTGCAATTGTGAATTTAGTATGTGTTTATATCTCATAATTCTGACTTTTCACAATATTGTGAGTTTATATCTCATAATTCTGACTTTTCTCAATATTGCGAGTTTATATCTCATAATTCTGACTTTTCTCAATATTGCGAGTTTATATCTCATAATTCTGACTTTTCTCAATATTGCGAGTTTATATCTCATAATTCTGACTTTTCTCAATATTGCGAGTTTATATCTCATAATTCTGACTTTTCTCAATATTGCGAGTTTATATCTCATAATTCTGACTTTTCTCAATATTGTGAGTTTATATCTCATAATTCTGACTTTTCTCAATATTGTGAGTTTATATCTCATAATTCTGACTTTTCTCAATATTGCGAGTTTATATCTCATAATTCTGACTTTTCTCAATATTGTGAGTTTATATCTCATAATTCTGACTTTTCTCAATATTGCGAGTTTATATCTCATAATTCTGACTTTTCTCAATATTGTGAGTTTATATCTCATAATTCTGACTTTTCTCAATATTGTGAGTTTATATCTCATACTTCTGACTTTATAACTCACAATTGCAACTTTATATCACGCAATTCTGAGGGAAAAAGTCAGAATTGTGAGATAAAAACTTGCAATGACCTTTTTTGTGTTTGTTTCACACTTATTATTATTCCAAAGTATTCTAAAGTATTTAGATTAAGTTACTAAACTTGAGTAATGTAACAAAATACGTTACAAATGACTTTTTAAAGCATGTATTTTGTAATCTGTAGTGAAATACATTTTAAAAGTAACCGACCCAGCCCTGAAAATCACAATTTCTTTGCTCTATTGATATTATTTGTTCTTATTTTATTACTGGCTGCTTAATTGTCCTTAATAATATTTGAGCTTTATAGAGTTGTTTTTGCTGTGGTATCAAAATTGAAACGGAGAATTGTGAAACTTCACTGGTATGTTAAATTTGTAGTCGTAACCTTATTTATTAAGGTTGCATGAGTCAAACACAATGAAAACAATCAGTATTTTTTTTTTATTTACTTAATTATCACTTTTTTTGTGGTGGAGGCAGTGAAAATTTTGAAAAGCCAGTGAAAAGTTCACATTACATGTGAAATTTACTGTAAAAATATTCACCATAAACAATGAAAGGGTTATTCGATTTTTTAAAAAAAATTACTGATATAGTAAAAATCTGTAAAAATACTGCAAATACTTATTTTATAAGTTATTATATATATAAAAAATGATACTCATTCAAGTATAAAATGCATTTCTGTTCATGCCAAATCAATAATGCCTGAAACATCATTTTTTTTCCGGTAAAGTTCTGGCAAAGACTCTTGAACAAACATGGCAGAGATTCAAACCTTCACTCAGTTTAAAGAATCAGGAATTAAAGTCTTTATCTTCAGGAAACAATGCGTAGCTTGCCTGCGGTGACCAAACTAAATGTAACAGTGTCTCTGATTATATAACAAAACAACAGCTTATGCAACTGTAACGCAAGATGCCAAAACACACTTTACATATGAAATAACTCTGAAATGCTGAATCAATAGCTGCAGTGTTGAAGATGAGGATCTGTTTGTGATGTTGGAAGTCAATGTGATTCTGACTTCATACATCGAATTCAAAGACACTTGCATGATCTGGTGAAACGGGTCCTCAGCTTCTTTTGGTTTAATTGTGTCTTTGGCGTGTTTACCTGACCTCGAGTTCAGATTCGCAGGGCTGATCTGGTTTCTGTAATCAGATAAACCTCTATGAGGTCTACTTCAGGCTCTTCCCGCTCTGGGTGAGGACTGGTTTAACTGGAGTCCTGCAGTAACCAGAGCATGGCATTGATCTAAACCGGCTCACGCTCAAAGACGCTTCTGCCAGGAACCCTACAAATGAACGTCAGGAATGAAGAATGTGATTTAATAGGCCCGAGTCATTATGACTCAGTTAAAGTAGCTATTTTTTAAAGGGTCACGAGTTTCACCTCTTACACTGTAGCGCACATCACGCTTCATCTCATTCATTTAATGAACACATCTTAATTACATGCTAAATTATTGCAATTTGCCACAACATAAAAAATGTATTTCATTAATGAAGAAATAATGTAACACACAACAAGCAACTAAATAACAATGCCATAGCAACCACTCAGAGGCCCAAACAACTGCATAGTAACCAACTACTCAGAATGGCTTTGAAACTGCATAGCAACGCCCTGGCAACTGCTCAGATGCCCTAGAAACTGCATAGCAACTGTTCAGACGCGCTAGAAACTGCATAGTAACATACTGATTATCACTCAGAATGCCTTTATAACTGCATGGCAACGCCCTGGCAACCACTCAGATACCAAAAAAAACTGCATAGCAACATGGCATCTACAACTCAGAATGCCTTTGTAACCGCATAGCAACACCCTGGCAACTGCTCAGATGCCCTAGAAACTGCATAGCAACATACTGATTACCACTCAGAATGCCTTTATAACTGCATGGCAACGCCCTGGCAACCATTTAGATACCCCCAAAAAATGCATAGCAACATGGCATCTACAACTCAGAATGCCTTTGTAACCGCATAGCAACACCCTGGCAACTGTTCAGGCGCCCTAGAAACTGCATAGCAACATACTGATTACCATTCAGAATGCCTTTATAACTGCATGGCAACGCCCTGGCAACCACTCAGATACCAAAAAAACTGCATAGCAACATGGCATCTACAACTCAGAATGCCTTTGTAACCGCATAGCAACACCCTGGCAACTGCTCAGATACCAAAAAAAACTGCATAGCAACATGGCATCTACAACTCAGAATGCCTTTGTAACCGCATAGCAACACCCTGGCAACTGCTCAGATGCCCTAGAAACTGCATAGCAACATACTGATTACCACTCAGAATGCCTTTATAACTGCATGGCAACGCCCTGGCAACCATTTAGATACCCCCAAAAAATGCATAGCAACATGGCATCTACAACTCAGAATGCCTTTGTAACCGCATAGCAACACCCTGGCAACTGTTCAGGCGCCCTAGAAACTGCATAGCAACATACTGATTACCATTCAGAATGCCTTTATAACTGCATGGCAACGCCCTGGCAACCACTCAGATACCCAAAAAACTGCATAGCAACATGGCATCTACAACTCAGAATGTGTTTGTAACTGCATAGCAACACCCTGGCAACTCCTCAGATGCCCTAGAAACTGCATAGCAACATGCCAAATACCACTCAGAATGCCTTTTTATTAGCATAGCAACGCCCTGGCAACCACTCGGAATGCCTTAGTGACTGCACAGCAATGCCCCGATAACCACTCAGACGCCCTAGCAAGTGCATATCAACATGTTAAATACCATTTAGAAGTCATAGTAACTGCATAGCAACACCCTGGCAACCAATCGGAATGCCTTAGCAAATGCATAACATGCATAACATCTCGGCAACCATTCAGACCACCCTAGCAACCACATAGCAACAAATTAACAATGATTCAGACCACCTTGCACGGCAACACCCGGGCAACCGTTCAGACCACTCTAGCAGTTCTGAAGGTTGAGCAGCTCTAATCCTGTTTTGCGAACCTGTAAATCTGACTGCTCATAGTTCAGAAATGTGAATTTGATTTTAGCAATAAAAGTATTGTTATTTTTTCTGACGGAGTGAGTCTCGTATAAATAAGTGTCAGTGTGTCATCATCATCATCATCACCATCATCATCCTCAGGATGATCTGCTGGCATGAGTTCAGCACATTGACCATAAGCGCCTGATCTTATGCAAAGAAACTGCGAGAACCGGTGCGCCCGGTCGAACCTGAACTCAAGAATGAAAGCGGTTGGTTTGACAATAGCAGCTCGACTCTCATAAACACAATGAATGACACACACACACACACACACACACACATACACACACACATACACACACACAGTTTCACCACAGCTCTCGGGTCTCAGGGTTATCATGTTCTCCACAACACGTCTGTCTGAGGCCCGTCGCGTCAGAAACGGCGCGACACTTCAGCTCAAAGCGTCTGCAGGCTGTGAAAAGCCTTTCGAAATCAAACCACGTCACTCACAGCACAGATTTGAGTCTGAAATGAGAGTAAATGCACCACTGACCCTATCAAACTTCAGCAGACACTCAGAGGATTCTGCACTGGTCTCGTATTGAACTCAAGCTGTGACTCCTGATGCTTTACTGACCTCTAGTGGCCGTGAACAAAATCACTGGACTACTGCATCTAACGCAACAGCATTTCTAATTAGGTTTTTCATATAATATTTATATATCATTGCAGCTTTATTTAAATTCATGAAAATAATTTTTAAGTGTTTTAGTTTTAGTATTAGTTTTACCCAGTAACACTGAGAGAGAAAATTTGTGGAAACTTGTTCAAATGTGTCGACTGAGACGAATCATAGTCTAGTGAAAATATCTCACGAACAAAAAATCTGATTCTCTGGGTCTGAATCAAACATCCTCAGTGATGGAGACGATCAGAAGGAGGGAATTCTGCGGAATAAATCAGTGGCTCTAGTGAGATGTTCCTATAATTCTATAGAAGTCTGATGCTTTTTCTGACTGTTTCACAATAGTCTCAGTGTAACTCAACAAACATGCGAGAACTTTAGCGTGTGTGGAAACTCGTGTGTTTGTAAAGACGGTAAACATAGAAGAACCTGATACCATATTACTCAATGACAGATGAACAATGACTCTCCTTCACGTCACTGAGGTTATTTCTAGAACACTGAGGATAAAAATAGTTGAACAATAGCTGAAGAAAGACTGGGAATTTTCTTTACAATTGAGCAAGTTTATCTGCACGTTTGTATTGTGACATAATTATCGTGTCTGAAGAGCGTGAAGAAACACTGAGGTCATGAGGTCATCAATAAAACATAAATAAATATAATGATAGATAGATAGAATGATAGAATGATAGAATGATTGAAGGATAGATAGATAGAATGATTGAAGGATAGATAGATAGATAGATAGATAGATAGATAGATAGATAGATAGATAGATAGATAGATAGATAGATAGATAGATAGATAGATAGAATGATTGAAGGATAGATAGATAGATAGATAGATAGATAGATAGATAGATAGATAGATAGATAGATATTCAGATAGATAGTGATAGACAGATAATAAATAAACATACATCAAACAATAAATCATAAATAAATATAATGATAGATAGATAGATAGATAGATAGAATGATAGATAGATAGATAGAATGATTGAAGGATAGATAGATAGATAGATAGATAGAAGGATAGATAGATAGATAGATAGATAGATAGATAGATAGAATGATTGAAGGATAGATAGATAGATAGATGGATAGATAGATAGATAGATAGATAGATAGATAGATAGATAGATAGATAGATAGATAGATAGAATGATAGATAGATAGATAGATAGATAGATAGAATGATAGAAGAATAGATAGATAGATAGATAGATAGATAGATAGATAGATAGAATGATTGAAGGATAGATAGATAGATAGATAGATAGATAGATAGATAGATAGATAGATAGATAGATAGACAAACAGAAAGACAGATAGATAGATAGATAGATAGATAGATAGATAGATAGATAGATAGATAGATAGATAGATAGATAGATAGATAGATATTCAGATAGATAGTGATAGACAGATAATAAATAAACATACATCAAACAATAAATCATAAATAAATATAATGATAGATAGATAGATAGATAGAATGATAGATAGATAGATAGAATGATAGATAGATAGATAGATAGATAGAATGATTGAAGGATAGATAGATAGATAGATAGATAGATAGATAGATAGAATGATTGAAGGATAGATAGATAGAATGATTGAAGGATAGATAGATAGATAGATAGATAGATAGATAGATAGATAGATAGATAGATAGATATTCAGATAGATAGATATTCAGATAGATAGTGATAGACAGATAATAAATAAACATACATCAAACAATAAATCATAAATAAATATAATGATAGATAGATAGATAGATAGATAGATAGAATGATAGATAGATAGATAGAATGATTGAAGGATAGATAGATAGATAGATAGATAGAAGGATAGATAGATAGATAGAATGATTGAAGGATAGATAGATAGATAGATAGATAGATAGATGGATAGATAGATAGATAGATAGATAGATAGATAGATAGATAGATATTCAGATAGATAGATATTCAGATAGATAGTGATAGACAGATAATAAATAAACATACATCAAACAATAAATCATAAATAAATATAATGATAGATAGATAGATAGATAGATAGATAGATAGAATGATAGATAGATAGATAGAATGATTGAAGGATAGATAGATAGATAGATAGATAGATAGAAGGATAGATAGATAGATAGATAGAATGATTGAAGGATAGATAGATAGATAGATAGATAGATAGATGGATAGATAGATAGATAGATAGATAGATAGATAGATAGATAGATAGATAGATAGATAGATAGATATTCAGATAGAGTGATAGACAGATAGTCTTTGTTAACGTTAGTTCATAGTTTGTTCATGTTAGTTCACATTAACTAATGTTATCAAGAGTTTAATAATGTATTAGTAAATGTTGAAATTAACATCAACAAAGATTAATAAGTGCAGTTCATTATTAGTTCATGTTAACTAATGTAGTTAATTAATGTTAACTAATGAACCTCATTGTAAAGTGTAACCAAACTGTTCGACCATGATGTGTCCAAAAACATAGGTTTCCACGGTCATGTCCAAAAGCTTGGTACAGGTACAGGTCCAGAAAACGTGGTAATTTTGTCTCAGTAGATGAACATGATTAGTGATAATATTAATAATGAGCACATGAGTTCTGATGTCCAGATACAAATCAGTGATCTACTGAGGCTCAAAATACAATAATTTCCATTTGTGTGATTTCGAGTGATTATGAAAAATGTTATTCTAAATAACTGTGCGAACACAACTTTTACTGCCCACAAGGGGGCAGATTTCTTCCTGGCGCTCTTCATCAATTCCCTCAAGAACTTGAGGAGAAACTAGAGGAGCAGAACTTGAGGAGATGACCAGACTGAAGCTCATCACTCCATCATCGCGACCTGTTGCACAGACTCTCATCATGTTGAGACTTTTATTTGCTCTTACTCTAATCGCCGCCTCAGTTCAGGCGAATAAACGCGCGGTGGAGATGAAGATGAGCCTGATGGAGCCTTCATCATCGAGAGCGAACCCCTCAGCTGCGCATCGCGGTGATGGAGATGTGCGGAGAGTCCCGCGAGGCTCCGGGTCCAAACAGCGAGACCGACACGCGCGCCCTCATTCCGATCCGGACGCGTTCTTCACCACACCGCGAACGTTCAACGGCTCGCTGCGCGTTCACAACCCGCTGTACCCGCTCACGGAGGAGTCTTACAGCGCGTACGCCGTCATGCTGCTGTCGCTCATCGTGTTCTCCGTGGGCATTGTGGGTAACCTGGCGCTCATGTGTATCGTGTGGCACAATTATTACCTGAAGAGCACGTGGAACTGCGCGCTGGCCAGCCTGGCCTTCTGGGACTTCATGGTCCTGTTCTTCTGCCTGCCTGTGGTGATCCTCAACGAGCTGACCAAGAGAAGACTGATGGGAGATCTGTCCTGCAGGATAGTGCCATATGTGGAGGTGTGTGAGATTAATCAATCAATCAATCTGTTTATAAATCTATCTATCCTTCTATCTATCTACCCTGATAGCACACGTACATCTCGGAGACGTCTGGAAGACGTATTTTTTAGAGTGTTTGCTCATCTGCACTACTCCTAAGGGACGTTTCCTGTCAGATGTTAAACAGACGTTTATAAGATGTCTTCAAGATGTTTATGACTTATAATTGATGTAAAACTGACATCTTAAAGACGTCTATCAGATGTTTGTAAACAGCAGGTGGTTTCCTGGTGAAGACTGACATCTTGCAGACATATGTGTGCTATCCATCCATCCATCCATCCATCCATAAAACATGGTAATACCACATAATTTCACTTGGGTGAACAGACGCGTTAACGTTCTCTTTTTTTGCCCTTGCCAGACTGCGGTCAGTCACGGGGAGTGTGTCATTGTGCGGAGGTTTCTTGAGTTTATTTTCCAGCCTCCTCTTTGAAGCACCAGCTCTCCCAATTGTAATGTAAATGAGATCTCCGGGTAATTAGCGGCACTAATTGGGTCCATTAGCGTGTTGAATGAGTGTTTTGAGTGTGTTTTAAGGGCAGGATTGTCTGTTTGCGTGTCTGCTGACCCACTTCTGCAGCCCTAAAACATTTCATGTAACAGGGAATTAACATATTAGATGAGATGCAAATTGATTTAATATTCTGTATGATATGTTCAGTCAGTTGGGAAAATCAACCCTTATTTTTATTATGTATTTGTGTTTGGATAAGGTGGTAAAATCATGGTACTTATATACTATATACCATAGTACTAAATGATTGCATATGCGTATACCATGGTACTTAAATGGGTTTCCAAGGTACTTCAAAGAATACCACGGTAATAAAATAGCTGTTCAGAAATGTGGTTTACCATAATATGTGTCAAAAAGCATTGTACGTGTGCAAAAACATGGTTTTTATCATGGTACATGTAAAATAATATGGTTTTATCATGGTACATGTATAAAAAAACTGTTTTACCATGGTCATGTCCAAAAACATGGTTTTACCATGGTACATGTAAAATAACATGGTTTTATCATGGTACATTTATAAAAAAAACACTGTTTTCCCATGGTACATGTCCAAAAACATGGTTTTATCATGGTACATGCATAAAAAAACACTGTTTTACTATGGTCATGTCCAAAAACATGGTTTTACCATGGTATATGTATAAAAAAATCTGTTTTACCATGGTCATGTCCAAAAACATGGTTTTATCATGGTACATGTATAAAAAAACACTGTTTTACTATGGTCATGTCCAAAAACATGGTTTTACCATGGTATATGTATAAAAAAAATCTGTTTTACCATGGTCATGTCCAAAAACATGGTTTTACCATGGTACACGTAAAATAACATGGTTTTACCACGGTACATGTAAAAAAAAACATGGTTTTACCATGGTACATGTCCAAATAAGAAACAGTTTTACCATTATGTGTCCAAAAACCTGGTTTTACCATGGTACATGTAAAAAAAACATAGTTTTACCATGGTCATGTCCAAAAACATGGTTTTACCATGGTACATGTAAAATAACATGGTTTTACCATGGTATATGTATAAAAAAAACTGTTTTACCATGGTCATGTCAAAAAACATGGTTTTACCATGGTACATGTAAAATAACATGGTTTTACCACGGTACATGTAAAAAAAAAACATGGTTTTACCATGGTACATGTCCAAATAAGAAACAGTTTTACCATTATGTGTCCAAAAACCTGTTTTTACCATGGTACATGTAAAAAAAAACTGTTTTACCATGGTCATGTCAAAAAACATGGTTTTACCATGGTACATGTAAAATAACATGGTTTTACCACGGTACATGTATAAAAAAAACACTGTTTTACCATGGTCATGTCCAAAAACATGGTTTTACCACGGTATATGTAAAATAACATGGTTTTACCATGGTATATGTATAAAAAAAAATGTTTTACCATGGTCATGTCCAAAAACATGGTTTTACCATGGTCTAGTAATGTCTAAAAAACCAGTTACCATGGCAAGGGTCAAACAATGTAGTATTACCATGGCCAGCCGCATTAATACCATGGAGGTCATGTGATTTTGTTGACGTGTGTTTGTTGACTTGTGTTTCAGGTGACGTCGCTGGGCGTGACCACCTTCACTCTGTGCGCGCTCAGCATCGATCGCTTCCACGCGGTGACCAGCGTTCAGGCGCGGCCGCGGCAGGTCGAGTCCTGTCAGTCCATCCTGGCCAAGCTGTCGGTCATCTGGGTGGGCTCTCTTGTCCTGGCCGCCCCGGAGCTGCTGATGTGGCGGCTGGAGCAGGAAGTGTCTCCGCGGACGGGTCTGCCGCTGGACTCGTGTAGCCAGCAGCCGTCCGTGGCACTGCCCGAGACGCTGTACTCGCTGGTGTTGACGTACCAGCAGTCCAGAATGTGGTGGACCTTCGGGTGCTTCTTCTGCCTGCCGCTGTTGTTCACGGGTGCGTGTCAGCTGCTCACGCGGCACGTCGCCGAGGAGAAACGGCCGTCCTCCGCGTCGTCCTCCGCTTCCTCGTCTCCGAAGAAGCAGCGGCGAGAGCGTCAGCTGACCCGTACGGTGGTGGCGCTGGCCTCCATATACGCCGTGTGCAGTTTGCCGGAGAACGCCTGGAACATTGTGCTGGCGTACGCGGGCGTGGAGGTGGGCGTGGCCACGCGGGCGCTGCTGGCTCTGATTGGTCAGTTCCTGTTGTTCGTGCGGGCGGGGGCGACGCCCGTCCTGCTGCTCTGCATCTGTCGCTCTCTGGGCCAGGCGTTCATGGACTGCTGCTGCTGCTGCTGCGACGAGTGTCTGCCGGATCCTTCCTCGTCCTCCACGTCCTCGTCTTCCTCCACCAACGCCACCGCCGTCTCCTCGTCCCTGTCCTCGCCCGTCTCCGTTAAGGAGGACAAGCTGAAGATCGTGTCGGGAACGTCGCCCGCGGCGTTCTTTGATAAAGTCAAGGAAAGTCCGGCCGAGCTGATCATCGGAACGCCGTGTTGATCTAGAACCTTCTGTTTTCGTAAAAACTGTGAATGAAATTCGTCCATCACTAACACTCTTAAAGGGACAGTGCACACAAAAATCATCACTCATTTACTCGTTCCAAACATCCTTCACAGTAGATGAACATAAAATAAATGCTTACAGCTGTCACTCACCGCTGGATGAGGAGAGTTACACACAGGAAGTAGAGAAACCATTTCCTGTTTCGTCATTGACTACAACCAATCAGAATTCAACGGAAGCTAGTTTCTGCCACTGAATAAAAACAAAGAAGGTAATTGCGACTTTTTATCTCGCAGTTCTGACTTTATAACTCGCAATTATATATAAAAATTCATTTTTTTTTTTATTCCGTGGTGGAAACGAGCTTTAATAGATTTCTTATAAATAAATTAATTCATGTAATTCAGTCTGTTAGTCCACTTTTTTTTACTACAGTCCTACATAAAAACTCTAACCATTTCATTGTACTTTAACAACTAATGTTTTGTTCATGCACACATATTGTACTGCTGGATGGACATTTACGGCAAACTTGAAAACGTTCTATTTTTATGCACTTAATGTTTATCTTTGTGTTTTAGAAATCAGTGTATAAGAATGAAAATGTGGGTCGGAAAACCTTTTCCGATGATCTTTTATAAGCTAAAGTTCACGGCCGTGGCCTCGGGAAGATGAAATGTTGTGTTTTAGTGTCTCACACTGACTGATTCTCTGCTGGAATGGAGCGATCTGCGCCCGTAACTCTCAGCAGAGACGAACGACTCTACGAACTATAAGAAAAGACTGTTTTTGCAATGTTAACACGTTAGAAATGATTATAATAGCAAATTGAACCGATGTTGCTGAACATGTTGTTAGCGTCAAATCTTTTGTATTTTCTTTTTGTACTCGGTTGCAGCCAATAAAAGTTTAAAAGAGGTTGAATGTGTCGCATAAACGTTCTCTGTTTTAAACGCTTTGAATGAATCATACGCACAGTTGAACTGCTGTCTCTTGGCCGCTCTGAAGAGATTTTCCTCCTACAGTAGATTCTCAGGAGGAGTCGTGGGGCCCATAAGGGCCGTATTGTTCCTGAGCCGCGGCCCCCGCGCTGAATATCAATAGCGGCCCCTGAGCGGTTGCTACGCGACTGTCACACGCCGGCTCTCGGCATTCAGACTCCAAACAGCAGCAGACCAGAAACAGACGCGACATTCTCCGGCGTCTTTCTCTCTCGCGGAGCGCCGGTCGCCACGGAAACGGGACGCTTACGCTGATGCGGAGGGGGCAAGAATGGGGCAACAAGTAATCCGGGGTAGATTAAACGCTCTGTGCTGCCATGAACCACACAGAATGAGGTCAAGAGTGTGTTTTACTCTTTGAGGGATGCCGGCTTTCTGTCGCACATTTTTGGGGCACAATCTTTTTACGTTTGTCGTGTGGCGGGAACAAAAGGGACGACAGAATTTTCTGACAATTTTTTGCCCCATTAAGCCAGATGATATTCAGGTAGCTCAATGTGAACATGTCAATAGTCAACAGCAACTGAAAATTGTCCAAAGAAGAAACAGCTTTCACAACATGAAACTGTGTTAAATGTCAAAGGCAAACGAATGAACTATGCTATTAAGAACTTTACAAAACATTATGTATTAAATATATGTTTTACAAATATATATACTGTAAATAAAGAAAATGTGTGTGTGTGTGTGTGTATATATATATATATAATAAACTACTAATTATAATTACTATTAATAAATCAATATTAACATAGGCCTATTATACAGTAATGTTTTTTTAAAGTCATCAAGAAATCAGAATTGACCTCTTCATTAGCGCATATTACAAGTCTTGTGGTGAACAATTAATCTGAGCAAGTTAATACACAGAAAACAAATAGTTGTGTTAACCTTTAATCAAAATCTGAAAATGTTCTCCCGCTCTGGAATGGCGTTCCCTCTCTAAGACGTCAGTTTGACGACTCGGGTTGAATATCGTTAACCACTCCCACTCCCAGTCTGCTATGAGCGAAGGATGGTGTGCTAAAAACCCCGCGCTCAATTCAATATTCCTGTTTGCCAGTCATAAATGCCAAGTTGCTCCTTGACCAGAGTCAAGACCTGCTTTTTGAGTATCTACACAACGCATGTTACTTGTAATGCTGTACTTGTTACATCATAAAAGTAATCTGATTATGTAACACACATTGCTTGTAAAGCGTTACTTTACATCAAAAAAGTAATCTGTTCACTTAATGCATTACTTGTAACATTAAAAAGTAATCTGCTCACATATAACATTACTTTGAATGGATTTTTTTACTCGTTACATGAAAAAGTAATCTGATTACATAATTTAGATTACTTGTAATGCTTTGCTCGTTGCATTAAAAAGTAATCTGATTGCGCAATGCGCATTATTTACATTTAACTTTACTTGTTACATCAAAAAATCTGATTATATCAGGCACATTACTTTTGTTACTTGTTACATCATAAATGTAATCTTATTATGTAATGCATTACTTGTTACAATAAAAGGTAATCTGATTGCGTAATGCACATTACTTATGTGTAATCTGATCACATAATGTTACTTCCAATGCATTACTTTACTGTTACATCAAAAAGTAATCTGATTACATAATACACATTATTTGTAATGCTTTACACATTAAAAAGTAATCTGATTACATAATACACATTACTTGTAATGCTTTACACATTAAAAAGTAATCTGATTGCGTAATGTGCATTACTTATGTGTAACTTTACTTGTTACATCATAAAGTAATCTGATTGCATAATACACATTACTTGTAATGCTTTACACATTCAAAAGTAATCTGATTACATAATGCACATTGTGTTACTTGTTACATCATTAATGTAATTTTATTATGTAATGCGTTACTTGTAATGCATTACTTGTTACAATAAAAGGTAATCTGATTGCGTAATGCACATTACTTATGTGTAATCTGATCACATAATGTTACTTCTAATGCATTACTTTACTGTTACATCAAAAAGTAATCTGATTGCATAATGCACATTACTTGTAATGCTTTACACATCAAAAAGTAATCTGATTACATAATGCACATTACTCGTAATGCTTTACACATCAAAAAGTAATCTGATTACATAATGCACATTACTCGTAATGCTTTACACATCAAAAAGTAATCTGATTACATAATGCACATTACTTGTAATGCTTTACACATTAAAAAGTAATCTGATTACATAATGCACATTACTCGTAATGCTTTACACATTAAAAAGTAATCTGATTACATAATACACATTACTTGTAATGCTTTACACATTCAAAAGTAATCTGATTACATAATGCACATTACTTGTAATGCTTTACACATTCAAAAGTAATCTGATTACATAATGCACATTACTTGTAATGCTTTACACATTAAAAAGTAATCTGATTACATAATGCACATTACTTGTAATGCTTTACACATTAAAAAGTAATCTGATTACATAATGCACATTACTTGTAATGCTTTACTACGGTGGCCGAGAGAGCTCAACGCGCTGCGAATAAGAAAACACAAGCAAATTAAAAAAAACGTGATCATCAGTTTGACAACACATGTGCTGCAAATCCTCACAACACATGTAAACTCAAAAACGCGCTGCATATTCAAAAACGCGCTGCATATGCAAAGACGCGCTACATTTACGAAAAACGCTGCAAAGAGCACAAACCACAACGGAAATGTTTCAAGGGGACCCCAAAAAGTGACGGACTCTACTAGGTCCTGCGTCCAAAACCAGTTCAACTCACCCTTCACTCATTCACTAATCCCTATATAGTGTACGGCATTTGAGTGCACAATGTGTTCACAATCATTAAATACTATAAAAACTGCAAACAAAAATAAACAAGTGTACATTATTTCATGTATTTATTATTTTTAATAAAGTGTTTTTCAGTTTGCTAGAAGCTCACGCTCACAGATGACGTGGTCGTCGAGCGCCTCAGGCGGCCGTTATGATGACGTCACATTAGTAACAGATGATTAACCAATATTATTAAATCATCCACTAAATGATCATCTCTTAAAGTTTAATGAGTGAACAACAATGCCACATATTAAAACACTTTTCTGTTAGTGAAACACATTACATTGAATTAATGCCTACATAATATATTTTAATATTTTTTAGTCTGTATTGTTGTCAAGTAGGGTCCGTCACTTTTTGGGGTCCCCCTGAAACATTTCCGTTGTGGTTTGTGCTATTTGCAGCGCTTTTTGCATATGCAGCGCGTTTTTGAGTTTACATGTGTTGTGAGGATTTGCAGCACATGTGTTGTCAAACTGATGATCACGTTTTTTTTTATTTGCATGTGTTTTCTTATTCGCAGCGCGTTGAGCTCTCTCGGCCACCGTACTTTACACATCAAAAAGTAATCTGATTACATAATGTACAGTACTTGTGTTACTTGTTACATCAATAATGTAATCTTATTATATTATGTAATGCACATTACTTTATAATGTCTAACTTGTAATGTGTTATTCCCAACACTACTCTTTTGAGATGAGATTTGAAAAAACCTGATCTCTAGTTTTTCCACAGGCTGAAAACATCAATAGATAAAATGTAGTTAATGTCTATAGAGCAAAGTGAAAACACAGATGCTAATAAACCTATAAGGTTACCGATTTTTGCACAAAAATCATAGGTAATTGTAAAAAATTATGACCAAACTAACTCAAACACTACAGCTATTTTTAAACGAATAGATTTTTCCAAATGAACTGTCCACAAAAGGAGGTTTTATCTGACTTCAGTGGACAGTTTTGTCCTTAAACTATAAACCCACACACTGTGGCTCACAGAGGGTGATTTTGTTGTCACAGATGTGAATTCATGAATGAAAATCAGAGCAGAACTGCATAACAAATATACTACTATTACACAGACACCATATTCACATTCAATAGCATTACAGTGTCCAAAAACAAAACGTATTTTTAATGATAAGTTTGAGGTAAAACTGTACTGTTGTGTAAGCGCAAGTAAATAAGGTCAGTGAAAGTCTCCTCAGAGACACTATGTGTTCATTATACATTCATTTAAAAGTTGTGTGTGTGTTTTGTGTGGGTCGACGGCTCAGAGACACTGTTTGTTTTGTTCCACTGAAGAAGATTGAAGCTCTGTGTGAGATCGCCGTGGAAACCCTCTCAGAGCCGCTCCAGATCACCGCGGGCTCGGCGGAAGCGACCGTCAGCAGCGCCGCGGGACTCGATCAACGTCCGTCCGCGGGAGCAGGAAGACCGCCGGGACCTCTGTCGTGAGCCCGGTGGAGACCGGGTCAGACATCCGGCACGTCACGCTGTCACCCTCTCCATGACAACGCTCTGACCTCTGACCTTCTCACATCCTACCAGCTGAATAACAAAACCAGACGGACCGGTCCAAAACCAACAGCAGCGAGGGGTCTGACGGGAATGAATCCCAACAAACAAACTCACTAAATGTGTGCGTACAAAAACACACTTATATTATCATTGTCCCTGGGAATATAACACTCATAAAACCGTTATAATGATGTAATTTTGGTTTTGCATTTATGTGATGCTAACTCGTACTTATATAGCCACATCTCCCTTTTGTTTGTTGTAAATGTTAACTTATTATAAAATATATTACAAAAGTCGCCGAAACTGCAGAGGAGATTGTCTTATTGAATAATTAGACAACTATTTGCTATCTATGGGTCTCTACTGACCTCTGCTGGTGACAGTGAAGACTCACATACTGCAGTGCATACTTGAAAAAGATCGGTTGAGCACGATGCATTGTGGGATACAGTGTCAAATGCGAAAAAGTAGAAAAATAAAAAAATGCGGTACAGTACATACTACAAAGTACGCTTTTCTGAATGCTCAAAATGTTTACTTTCCTAACAAAGTTTCTAAAGTCCTTTATTTTTTTTAAAAAATAATCCTGCGAAGCACATTTTGTATCCCGTACCATTTAATTAGACCCAAATTAGAATAAAACACATCGACTGAAAGGAGGAAGAAACAGCGGTTCTGATAGGGAAATCATTTAATTTCATTTTTAAATAATCTGTAAATAACCAGAACAACATGTACAGTTATCACCGCGAGTACGAGAGAATAGAAAGATCCCAAATGAACAACTCAACTGATGGAGTCTTGTACAGAAACACTTGTTGTTATGTGACTGACTGCTGTAAAAAGTTACTGTCTGGTCCGTATAAAGAGGGGGGGGAGGAGGAGGAGAGAACATCATCGCGCTCAGTCCAATCACAACTTGAATTATACAGTAACCATGGCAACCTGCTCCATCCCATAATGAGTCATGCAGCGGGAAATCAGTGTAAAGTCACGTGATTCCCCAGCAAACAAAAGCGCGACCCTGCTACAAACAATTAAAACAATGACATATATCGAAAACAAACATTATGGCCACATTTATTTAGACATAAAAAAATAATTAAAATCAACACGCATACAGAAGATCATGAGAGTCCAGATGAACTGATGAGAGGAGTAAATATGAGCAGCAGAAAATACGCAACGCGACAAAACGACAATCGACAAGCGCTCACGACATTATAACGACATTCAATCGACTTCCTAAGAGACTTTTACGAAGTTGACGCGAACAAAGTCATTTACGAACCCGACAAAGTCGCGAACCCACTTCACCAATAGATCCTGAACACGACTTCATTAGGATGACTCCGTGAATTGTTATAATTAACTAAGTTGACTTCGTTAGTTTGACTTCGTAAGAGACTTTTGCAAACTTCAACAAAGTCATTTACGAACTTGTTGTTACGTAATTCGTGTGCTTGCAAACCACTTCGCCACTTGATTATAACAAAGTGAATTAAAAACGTAACTTTGTCAGGTCGAAATGACTTCGTTAAAATTAACAAAGTTGACTTAAAAAAAAATCTATTATAAACAAAATAACTTTGTGACTTCGTAAAGTTGACTTCTTTATAATGAATTTGTCTATGTTGCAAGCGCACAACTTTTAACATTAAATAAGTTAAAATGCATTCTTTTTTTTTTTTTAAAAGTAAACTTCGACAAAGTCATTACAAACTTGAATACGAACTTACGAACCAAACAAAGTCATGTAGCAAAGTTGTGAAAACAGTTCGCTAATAGATCATGAACATAACTTCGTTCGTTTGACTTCGTTCATTCTTGTCATAATCAACAATGTTAACTTCGTTCGTTTGACTTCGTAAGCTACTTTCGCAAAGAGAACTTCGACAGTCATTTACGAACTTGGTATCATGTCATTTTGCGTGCTTGCAAACCACTTTGCCGCTTGATTATAACGAAGTGAATTAAAAACGTAACTTTGTTAGGTCGAAATGACTTCGTTAAAATTAACAAAGTTGACTTAAAAAAAATCTATTATAAACAAAATAACTTCGTGACTTCGTAAAGTTGACTTCTTTACATCGACTTCTTTATAATGAATTTGTCTATGTTGCAAGCGCACAACTTCATTAAATAAGTTAAAATGCATTCTTTTTTTTTTAAAGTAAACTTCGACAAAGTCATTACAAACTTGAATACGAACTTACGAACCAAACAAAGTTGTGAAAACACTTCGCTAATAGATCATGAACATAACTTCGTTAGGATGACTTCGTTCATTCTAGTCATAATCAACAATGTTAACTTCGTTCGTTTGACTTCGTAAGCTACTTTCGCAAAGAGAACTTCGACAGTCATTTACGAACTTGGTATCACGTCATTTGCGTGCTTGCAAACCACTTTGCCGCTTGATTATAACGAAGTGAATTTAAGAACCTTGACGATTGCTATAAATTTCTGTCGCAAGTTAAACATCAAAAAAGCATTCTGTTTTTTAAAAGTCAACTTCGACAAAGTCATTACAAACTTGTAGTGTAACCAAGTTTGTCACTTGATTAAAACGTACCGAACAATCAACAAATCTGACTCAAAAAATAAAATAAGGTGACTTCATAAAGTCAAATTTGTTTTGTCGACTTTATATATTATAATAAATTTGTCTGTCACAAACTACAAGTCGTAAAATGACTTAATGCTGCTTACGTCACTTTTCGATGACAATGATGCTAATGCCAAGTTAGCAGTTGTGTTGTAGTGTAAATAAACTTATGTAACTATGGTTACCATTGTAACCAGGGTAACTTTGTTACGTCAAAGTCAACTTCGTAACCAGCTAGCTGTGCTAGCAGCGTAGCTTTGTTGAGTTTTCGCCGTTTTGTCGCATTGCGTCACTCGCTCTCCTGTAGACGAGGTTTAGACGGGCGTCCGACGAAATCATGAGTCGTCAAAACATTAGTGGATAATTGATTTGCAGTTGCGAAAAATCAAACGAATAAACCTGCTGCATTAATAAAGTAAATTTACTCTAGTCTATATGACGGCATTCGTGCACAAACACAATCATTCACACATTCACACACACACACACACAATCCGTTTGTTCAGATTGCTGTGAATATGAGTGGGGTCTTCATTATTATTATTATTATAATTATTATTATTATCATAGGAAGCTAATCACAATATGACAAACACCATAACGCTCAAGAGGGAGATCTCATTTGGTTTAAGTTGCTATTTACATAATCCAGTTGAAAAACATTGAAAAAACATGAGTAAAAACATGCTAAAAACAACCAAAAGAATGATAAAATATGTAAATTTACATATGTATAATCAACCGACATGTTTATAAACCGTTATGATTTAGGCCAAAAACGTCCACATACGCAACAAAAAAAAAAAAAAAAAAAAAGAAACGAAATAATCAAAGCGAGAAAAACCTTTGTCTCCGATATGAACAGCGTTCAGAACCAACAGTGGACGTCAGCAGGAGATCGTCACGAAATTCGTATTCGCGGGTGCGACAGAGACAGATCAACGTTCGTCACATGATACTGTGTTGCGATCAAATAATCCTCTAAACACTGACAGGCGTTCCTAAAACCAGTTGCCATGACAACCCACCGATGTCGTTGACACAACGCTATTGTCACGGCAACTCAAAAGGAAACGCATAAAATCTTCACCCGGACGCGTTAAACTACTCCCGACGGATTTCTGTGCCTTCCGATAAAACGACAGATTTTGTAATGTTACGCGATTAGCGCAAACCTAGATGACGTCACATTTGTAGGAACGACGCCAGCACCATAACAACAAGGTGACTTCGTAAAGGACTTTGTTACATCAACTTCGTAATAATAAAGTCGCAAAAGTACAACTTTGTTAAATAACGAAAAGTTGACTTCGTAAGTGATTGTTAATGTCAAACAAAGGCGTTTACGTCACTTTTCCGATGATGTCAAATTCGTAGGAACGACGCCAGCACCAGGTGACGCGGACAGACTAACGATGCTAAAACAGTTAAAATTGGCAAAATCCCCCCGCGAATGTTCAGAGCATGTTGGAACGTTCTCACAACGTTGGAAAAACATTAAAACAAGAAGGCGGCGTAAAATGGACCGCCGCGAATCACGTGACCACAGAGCGCCGGTTTGACAAAAGCCGTGGGCGTCGGTTGAGGTTTGATCAAGTCTCCGAGCAAAAACACGCAGAACGACTTGCGCGAACGACACGCGTCATGTGACACGTCCGGACTTCATGATGAACCGTAAAAAAGCACATTCAAGTAAAAACAAAAATAAACAATGTAAATGATGTGAATTAGTTTATAAGAATAGAAGGAGGGGGCGGATGCTTGTTTGTTTAGAATGAAATCAAGAGCGCCTAAAATGCAGTTGATCACATGATGCGGTTCTTCCAATCAGACGCCAGCTCCGCCTCCTCAGCTCCGCCGGGTCCGTGAGTGCTGGATCAGCCACTGTAGTGTGATGTCTGGAACGCACAACACGCTCATTAACATATGACACGCCCACATTTATTCAGCATTTAGAAACTTGACCCGCCCAGATAAACTATGCGCAGCCAATCACAGAGCTCGCTGACGTAAAGGTACAGTAGCGCAAAAAGCCTGTTAATAGGGATCTTACGGTGCAATTTCTATGAGATTTCAATCAACTTTACAGTCATTTGTGGTAAACTATTTAAATCTATATCGGATTAGTTGGTTATATAGTACATCCAACAATACTTTGTACAATATTTAAGTGATTTTTCCATGCCTAAAATTTACGATGTTTTAAAACGGCTCTCACTTTCTCACTGTCGATTAAAAGGCTTCATTTGATCGTCATCATGTGTGCAACAATATTCGAGCGCAGTAATCTTACCGATGTTGTCCTTCTCCTTACAGGAGATGGAGTAACAGCAGATCTCTCGGTCCTGGATGGCCGACAGGTTCCTGTAAATCAGACGCACATCATATTTATCAGATTATATCTGACCGCCTTCAAATCCCTCCAGATGCATCATATCAATATATCAATATTTCATATTCAAATGTAATATTTTGATAAAAAGCCTCACAGGCGGTTCAAAGCTTCTTCTTCACCCGTTTCTTCACTTTTCATCCCAATTATCATGTTACTGTGAGAATGCTTATTTCTTGTAGTTTTAAATTTACTAAAAAATATAAATAGAACTTTGTTTTATAACTGAGGGAAAGACATTATTCCACATGTTTTTAATAATTGGTAAATGAAAAAATTCTGAAATCCTATTAGGAAATTTTAAAACTGAAACTTATTTGATTAAAACGCTAATTTTGACATTTTCTAGCAACAAATACAGAAAATTAAATGCTACTTTTTAAAACATTTTTTAACAATAACTTCTTGTATTTTTAAATACATTAAAAATATAAATAAATATATTTTATAACTAGTTATTAGTTAAATGAATTATTTGTCAGTGCTTTTAAAAATCTGCAAAATATATATATATATTTTAACTGAGAAAAACAAAATGTCACATTCTGAATTATATGTCAGTACATTTAAAAATGTGAAAAAATAAATAAAATAAATAAATGAACTTGTTTTGCAACCCTGTTAGCAAATTTGATTAAAAACATTCAAATTAAAAATGTTATTAAACTTATCGGATTAAAACACTGACATGATTTTGCGTAAATAAATTAAATAAAATATGAGGGAAAGCTAAAATTTAATTCTGAATTATTCGTCAGTGTTTTTAAAAATCGTTAAACAATAACAAATATATGAAATTTGGAATTTCATCAACTGTTGGTAAAGTTTGAAATATTTCTGATTAAAATTTAAAACAATGTGATTTAGCCATTTTCCAGCAATAACTACTGAAAATTAAAAACTTTTTTCTTGTATTTTTAAGTATATTATATATATTTGCCAATTATTAGACAATACTTTTAAAAATCAGCAAAAATAAAAAAAAATTCAACCTAGTTAGCAAAAATTGAAACTTATGCGATTAAAAAAAATGATATGATTTCACTAATTTCGAGCATTTGAATTTTATATTTTCTTAAAGATTATTTATTGAATTTCTACCCAAAAAAAAAATCTATTTTAGACGCTGAATTATTTGTCGATTCTCTAAAAATCGTTAAACATCCAAAACTGCTGGATGGCATAATCTGACTTCACACGTACAGTAAGAGCGATCGGATCTGATCACGTGACGGAGGCGTAAGGAAATGTGCCGATGTGAACTCACATTCTCTCGATGAGCTCCTTCTCGTCCAGAGCTCCGGGAAGATCTCGCTTATTGCCCAAAACCAGCACCTGCGGGCAGACGGACACGGTCATGATCGTGGAAAACACCAAAGCATCCACAACAAATGATCCCAATCTCTCTGCGACTCACAGGGATTCCCTGCAGCTGCGGTTTGTCTAACAGGTTGTGCAGCTCGTTCTTCGACGCCTCGATCTTCTCGGGATCCGCCGCGTCCACCATGTACCTGCAGCGACACAGGAGATCGGTAACGGACGCATGACATCACGAAGGCGTTCGGGGGAAATACTCACACTATACTATGTTTCATGTTTAATCTGATCTATTGTGTCTGATGATGTCATATCTGATTCAATGATGCTGTATCCTCTATTTTGTTTCTGATCTACCGTGTCTGATCTGAGAATGCTGTGTCTGAAACAAGAATAAATGTGACGGATTGTGTCTGATTTGATCTGATCAGGCATCATATCTAATAATCTAATGATGCCGTTTTATCTTCTGTATTATGTCTGATGTTTCATCTGATCTACTGTATCTTTTTTGTGTTTGATGACGCTGCGTCGTGTCTGATCTGATAATTCTGTATCTGATCTAATGTTACGGAATCGGACAGTCTCCTAAATTATGTCTGATGTTGTATCTTCTTTATTTTGTTGAATGTTAAATCTGATCTATTGTGTCTGATGATGCACACATTGTACTCACGAGGGCGTTTGGGGGAAATACTCACACTATAGCGCTGACGCCGCGGCAGTATCGCTCCCACATGCTCCGGAAGCGCGGCTGACCGCCGATGTCCCATAGCTACAACATCAGACAACAAACGGAATATTTTATAATATAATACCTCGTTCATTAAACACAACACTGCTTTATTTCAACTGGCTTTGAATACAAGCATACAATGCGCAAATGTAGCAAAAAATGGCATTGTTTTAATAAATCACGGTTGTGATGTTTTTGTGATTCTAGCTCCAGTGTTGCAGGATGTGATGACGGACTGACCTTGATGGTGACGTTTCCCTTGGTGATCTTGCGCATGTTGAAGCCGACTGTAGGAATCATGTCCTCGCTGAACTGACCCGACTGCGGGACGAGAGAGAGATTCACACAGGATGTGATGTCACTGAAATCGGACTCTGATGCGATTGACAGGCCCTGAACGCATGGATTCATGTGCCGACAACCGTCCTGAGTGTGTGTGTGTGTGTGTGTGTGTGTGTGTGTGTGTGTGTGTGTGTGTGTGTGTGTGTGTGTGTGTGTGTGTGTGTGTGTGTGTGTGTGTGTGTGTGTGTGTGTGTGTGTGTCAAACACGATGAGAAACAGGGTCAGCTGATCAGCGCTTGTCTTTTGATTGACAGCTGTCAGGTAGGTGTGAGATCTTGTCCAGATTGAATAATTCTGATGATGATACACGGTTTCATATCGGCTGATACAAAGTGTCTGATCCGATACATTAAATCTGATGATACGTGTCGGCCAAATGAAGAGATACGTCTGATGATGCACAAAATGTACCCGATTCTACAGTATCTGACAATTAAAACATTTAGTCTGATGTTGTATCTGATCTGTTGTGTCTGATGACGTCATATCTGATCCGATGATGCCGCGTCTTCTACATGGGGCCTAATATTGTTGAATCTGATCTATTGTTTCCGATCTGATAATGTTGATGCTTCGTCTGATCTGAAACAGTGTATCTAATGAGGATAAATGTAAAACGTTGTGTCTGATTCAATCTGATGATGTCCATGATACATCATATCCAATAATGACGCATCTGATCTAATGATGCTGAATCTGATCTATTGTGTCCGTTGTCATATCTGATGTAATGCATCCGATAACGCTGCATCTTCTACAACGTGTCTGATCAGATTATTCTGTATGTGATACAATGTATCTAGTAAAGTTGTATCTAACAAGAATAAATGATACATTATGTCTGATTTGATCTGATGATGCTGTATCTGCTGCATTGTGTCTGATGTTCTTGTGTTTCATGTTAAATCTGATCTATTGTGTCTGATGATGTCATATCTGATTCAATGATGCTGTCTCTTCTATTTTGTTTCTGATCTACCGTGTCTGATCTGAGAATGCTGTGTTTGATACATTGATTCTTTATCTGATCTAATGTTACGGAATCGGACAGTCTCCTAAATTATGTCTGATGTTGTGTCCGATCTTGTTTGTGATCTGGCATTTGATGATGCTACATCATGTCTGATGTTGTATCTTCTTAATTGTGTTGAATGTTAAATCTGATCTATTGTGTCTGATGATGTCAAATCCGATTCAATGATGCTGTATCCTCTATTTTGTTTCTGATCTACCGTGTCTGATCTGAGAATGCTGTGTCTGAAACAAGAATAAATGTGACGAATTGTGTCTGATTTGATCTGATCAGGCATCATATCTAATATTCTAATGATGCCGTTTTATCTTCTGTATTATGTCTGATGTTGCATCTGATCTACTGTATTTTTTGTTTTTGATGCTGCTGCATCGTGTCTGATCTGATAATTCTGTATCTGATCTAATGTTACGGAATCGGACAGTCTCCTAAATTATGTCTGATGTTGTGATTTGATGACGCTACATCATGTCTGAAGTTGTATCTTCTTTATTGTGTTGAATGTTAAATCTGATCTATTGTGTCTGATGATGCACACATTGTACTCAATTGCCCATTATATCTGGTAATGACGCTTTATCAACACATATTGTCTGATCACACACTGTGTCTGATCTATTGCACTGCCGTGTCTTCTACAGTGATGCTGCATCTGCTACATTGTGTCCGACACATCAGCATATCTGCCCTGTCGACGCTGTGTCTGACACATTGTAACGATGTTGAGTCCGATCTCTCTCTAATCGCGAGCGCAGCGTCAATCACGCGACCCGTTACTCGACCGCGGCCTGTGATAAAACGAGAGGCAGGAAAGGCTTCATTACCGCAATCACGTTGACGAATGTAGTTTTTCCCGAGTACTGCAGGCCGACGAGCGTCAGCTCCATCTCCTCCTTCCAGAACAAGGCCTTGAACCAGTCCAGCAGCTTGTTGAATAACGCGATCATGGTGCGGGTTCGGCTGCGGAGCTCGTGCTGTCGTGGTCCGGATCTGCTGCTCACGGCTCGTCCTTCCTCATTGGGTGGGGTTTCACATCCACGCACAGCTGATCCAAACAATGCGGGACACGGGCATGCGCGCTCCCGCTCCTCGCAGCGCGCGCGCGCCCCCTGCTGGAGAGACGCCGGTGACGTCATCGTTTGTTTTCAATTCACATGTCAAATAACACGGTTAAAATATAGCATTATTACAAGCTCGCGGCACAAAATATGATCTATAAATGATTTTGAAATAGATCGAATGCTTTCCAGTGACTAACTTAAATAAAAGTGACCTACATGAAAAACTAACATGTATAAAAATTTACTTTTTATTGGATAAAAACACTTACAATTAATGGATTAAAATCTCTCAAAAATATGCGGTTCATCAATATTGCTACAAAATATATTCAATAATCAATGATACATGCATACATATAAAATAAATCTGACTTATAAAATAGTATTTGTTGATATATATATATATATATATTAAAACTCCATACTATAATATATTTTGTATAATAATACTTTGCTTCTACATAATAAATCATCACATACATTTTGTTCAATTAAAATATATATTATGAATTTGAGAAAAAAATATTATCTGTGTGTAATAATTCCTGCTGTGCTGTAAATACTTTTAAGAGTTTAAGATAAAATCTACTGTTTTGAGTTAATATTTAGTCAGGTCAAGGTTTGGGATGCAGTTATTCTATTTGAACATTTACAGCGGCACGTTCGCTTGTTTGTATCCCCCCAAAATACAAATATATATATATATATATATATATATATATATATATATATATATATATATATATAGTGAATAAACTCTAAAATATTTTATCGATCAAAATGAACGAAAATGTCACGAATGAACGCGTTGCTATCATCACGGTGAGCGTGTGGAATCCGCTGTTGTGAACGCGCAGATGAGTCACGCGAGCGGCTGAGGCAGCGCGAGCAGTGTTAGCGTGATCGTCCGAGTGAAATAACTCCCAAAACTGCTGGAAATCATTGTCAAATCAACTCTAAACCGACAGTAAGACGATCATTTGTGCTTATAGAGGAGTGTTTGTGCGGACAGCAGAAGATAAACACTGTCGTTGAGAGAGTTAGCGCTCGCTGCTAATAAAGACTGTCATATGTTTGTCTGATTATGACGTTTTTTTTTGACGTTGTATTTTACAGGGTTCGTCAGTCATGAAGGCAAACGCTTTCTCCCGTGATTTAGGATAGAAAGACAACATCTGTCAAACGACACACACACACACATTCACACACACACACACACTTCTCACCTGTCGATCAAACACCTCTTCACCTGATGATGATGATGATGATGATGATGATGAAGATGCGGCTCTGACTGAACGCGACACTCGCTCGGGATCATGGGCTCGTCTCTCAGTGAACCCTGTATCTACGATAAGCTGTCGGAGAGCATCGAGATCCTGCGGCAGTCCGGCTATCGCTATGGGATGTCCGAAAGAGAGATCGAGAAGTTCATCAAGCAGGTTCTGGAGACCAACGAGCCCCGCCGGGAGCCGCCGCAGTTCCCCGTGCTGAGGGCCGCCGTCAAGGTACCGACACAACTGGGTCCATTTCTGCACACTGCTGTCCCACAACCAAAAAACACATTTTTAAACAATTTAATTGATGTTTTCTAAGATCCTTTTATTATCTTTTGAATCCCAGAATAATATTTAATATATCAGTCAACTTAAAATATATATAAAATCATCATTTATTGGGTTCTATCAGTTGGGAGGTCGCTGTCCCGAACCCTAATCCTGCAGTTCAACTTCTGAAAATACTAAAATATTGTTTTTTTTAAAATATATTTTGAACATTTTTTTTAAGTGTTTAAAAAAATGTATTTTATTTTAAATTATTAAACTTTATGTATGTGTATATATATATATATATATATATATATTTAAGTGTCCCGCATTATCATGTCATTACCGAAATGTGTGTTTTAGTCCATTGTCTGAGATTTTAACACACTTCTACATTTTTTTTTTTTTTTTAATATTCCCGTGTCTCTCCTCTCATCGTCTCTCACAGTAGATCGACCATCATTTTGAGTTAAATGTGTTCAAAACTCTGAAAATCTGTGTGTGACTTTAAGGAACGTCACTACCGAACACCTTTTTCTGCAATTAAGCAACTTTTTTTGGGTGTTATTCCATAAAATGTAGTTTTTCTGTGTAAAACTGTGCTAGCTAACCGTGTGCCGACTCAAAAATATCTAAAATTGTCACTACCGAAACTTCACCACACGTTTCAGTCGTGACATGAGATTTGTTGTATTTTGAATCCGATCTTTAAGTAAAATTGCTGATTTACCTGTGAACTTTTTAAAAAAAAAAAAAAAAAAAAAAATGGCAAAAACATATATTTCCAAGGTAGATGTAAACAAAATCTTAATAGATCGATGTCACCCTTCTTATTAAATGATTTATTATTGTGTTTCGGTTCAGATTTGGGGAGAGGAAAAATATAACGTTCTGAAAAAGACAGCAGTTCTGTATATGGATCGTCCACACGGGTGTTAATGTTGTGTGTTCAGTTTGTAGTGGCGGTGGGCGTCCTGCTGGTGGCGGTGCTGGTGTTCTCGTCCTCTCTGGGCTCTCTGAGCGCCGCGGGACACAACAGCTCGTCTCCTCTCAGTCACGTGCGTCTGCTGTCGCTGCCCATCGCCAAGAAATACAACCTACAAGGTGAGACGCGTTCAGACGCACCCGCGGCCACTCCATCCCACATGTGCATCTGAACACGTGTGTGTGTGTGTGTGTGTGTGTGTGTGTGTGTGTGTGTGTGGCAGGTTTTCACCAGCGCTGGGCGTCCGGCGCTCTGCAGACGGCTCCGGTGAACTGCTCCGCCTGCGCAGACGTGATGGAGGTGCTGGAGCTCACTGACGGACTGAGAGCGTCTGCAGGGAAACTCGGACAGACGCAGCCGCTGCTGCTCAAGGTGCACAAACTCAGATTCAGATTCACCACTTCGCTTGTCGTTTGTGCGTATAATATAGTGCTGCAACGACACGTCGACGTCATCGATTACGTCGACGTGCGTGAAATGCGTCGACGCGTCACACTGTTTACATTCATCTGGCGTAATGGCGAGAAAGTTCCATTCTATCACAAAAACCCAGACCACGATGATCAAAAGTGTGGGAATACTTTAAACAGAGGCCGAATAAAACGCTCCTTTGTTCCCTTTGCAGAACCCAAATGGCGTCCCACCTGTGGAATCGGATCTCTGCCAAATGTTTGCGCGCGCAAGATCATATTTTGAGCGTGCTAAAGGGCATTTCGCGCGTGAACTGAGTTGAGGAGAAAATCTTCGTCTCGCAAATAAGAAAATATTTAGAGGGAACGAAAATCAGTTTTGCATTTCAAAGAAGTTTATTTGGATGTGCGCGGACGTTCTCTTTCGCACGCGCAAGATTTGAGTCGCTGGCACTCCTGATTCCCGCCCCGCGCGCTCGCTAAGACTCGCTGCATCACAGACAGAGCAAGAGGAAAAACACATGGTTCAGGACTTGAACACTATCAAAGTTCCTTTAAGACTGTATAGAAAGTCTTTGACACTCTTCATGTTAAAGTTCAAATGTCTTCCACTGGACGAACACACATGAGTGGCTTATTTTTAATCAAAATCAAATGGTATTATTATATAATGGCGTGTCCCAGTGTTTCTACACCTCAATGAACTGCTGAATTAGTTCTAACTTCTTACGTAAAAAAAGATCACTAGATTAATAAAAAAAAAACTTAAAAATAATCGTTAGATTAGTCGACCAATCGAAAAAATAATCGTTAGTTGCAGCTCTAGTATAATAGAAGTTGTTGTTCAAAGTTTAGTTTAGTCTACTAACTCGCTCTCAGAGTCGGGCCGTTGCTGCCGTCTACCGCCGTTCTTCGAGCCTAAAGTAAATTTATAATGCAGTGCCGATCGACACTGTATAGAATACTGTGAAATAATATGAATATGTCTTATTCTGTGTAAAAAGCCACATTATCTTCCTGAAGGAGGTTTTCAAACCCTCAACTGATGTTATGAAGTGAGTTTGGAGTAAAAATATGTTATTAAATGTTGTAAGTGACTTAAACTCGCAGTGATGATCACAGAGCCGTGCTTCACTGACAAGCTGTGCATAAAATAAAAAAACTCGCATTTCATATTTGCATACTTGATATGCATAAACTTGATATTTGAATACTTCATACCTGTAATTTGAGTAAAAAAAAAGCCAAAACAAATCCTTAAAAAATAAGTAATATTTTTAGTGAAACAATTTAATTATTTCATAGTTAGTTACATTTAAACGCTTTACATTTAACAAAAAAAGTCCTGTTATTACATGTTTTTAATAACAATCGTGTAAGAAGTTTACGCTCTTCTCTGCACTGAAGTCATTGCTACACTTTATTTGCGCCATTCTGTTTTATTAGCATATTTATATTTTTTCACCTATCGTAATCGATGGCGATATTATTGTTCTTCTTCCGTCCATAAAACCGTACAGTAAAAAGTTGTGAAATTTGGCACACAGATAGAGGTCGGTCTGACCCGTCACCGTCGCAAATTTGGAGTCTCTAACTCAATCCCTCTAGCGCCACCCGCTGTTTGACTCGCGTTTATACTAATAGCTTTTGAACCGTGAGAGCTAGAAGCAAAATTCTCGGGTTTCTTGGCTCGAGACGATTCGATTGCAACCTATGATGTTATTTTCCATCTGGGAAATTTTCCCGCTATTATGAATTTTCTGAAAACTTTTTCGAACTCCTGCTAGGCCGATTTTCATGAAAATTGAACCAGATCATCCTCAGATCACGCTGACAAAAAGTTATGGAATCCAAGTCGTTTTCCAAAAACACGCGAATGAATTTTAAGTAGCGCTCGGAAAGATTGAAGTAAGTCTCAATCTCCTCAGTGCTTCATCACATTCAGACCAAACTTTGATTATTATCGTCACAAGCTTGACCCGAGGTTACACGCCACCTACTGGTCCATATGAGAAATGGCTATTTTTCCAATTTTTTCAAATTTTGTACCAAAATGCTGTGTGTTTTGAACACATTCGTGACGAAACTCGTCTTCATGCCCTGACAGCACTCAAAAAGTTTCATGATAGCGCCACCTTGTGCTCAAAAGTTATAACGAGAGAACAAAAACTGCTAATAACTGTTGACTATGTAATGAAACTGGACTTGCTGAGAACATAGAAACGAATTTTGCCATATTCGGCCGAACTTCATGTCTGCCATTTTGTTTTTCTTTAAACTATTTTTCGAACTCCTCTTAGACCGTTGCTCTGATTTTCACCAAAATCGAATCACTGTGCCAACAAAAGTTATGGATTTCGTGCCGATGGACAAAAGCGTTTGTATTCCCGCCGCAACAAAGTTGAGGCTTGATGCCAAAATGACTCTTGAGGCTTTGACCTTACTCTGACCAGACATCATCAATCTGGTCACAGCGCCACCTATTGGTTAAAAGTCAAAAAACCTTTATATCAAATTATTTTGTGACTGTCTGATTTTGCCTTAAATGATCCTTATATGTATTTAATTTAATTTAAAAAGTAGTGCTTTAACCCTTCTGTGCTGTTCGGGATGTTTTCATCCACTATGGGGAATTTTTGAGTCTTAATTTGGCCATAACTTTCTCCGTGTTTCAGCAAATGGAATGATTTTTGGTGACAAATCTTATTTTGACACATATTTTGGGAAAATGCTTAAATGTTCAAAAACTCAACAGTACTCTGTGGGCAAATTCACGACCCTTTCATTTTCAGCCACGATTTTAACTGCTTTAAAAATGTATCCGATAAATATTTTTTTCAAATTTTTTTGCTTAAATCTATTAATCAACCTCAGTCCTGATCAAAACTACTAAATTTTAAAAAAAAAATTCAGGATTTTAACTCTTTAATTGCCAAATTCATAAATGATGTCACTGATTTGGGAAAAAACGTGTCAAAGATTAGAAACAACATTGGCTTTGATGCGTTGTTAGTTTTTGTGCAGCATCAGATTTTAACGTTTTAAAGAGTTAAAATCCTGAATCTTTTTTTTTAAATTTAGTAGTTTTGATCAGGACTGACGTTGATTAATAGATTTAAGCAAAAAAAAATTTATCTGATACATTTTTAAAGCAGTTAAAATTGTAGCTGTTTTCAGCCACAAACATAACGAAAGGGTCGTGAATTTGAACAATGCACAAGGGTTAAAGTCCTTAAGTCCTGGATTTTCATTTTACAGTCCCTGTAAGAACTCTCTCTCTCTCGTGTGTGTGTGTGTGTGTGTGTGTGTTTCAGGGTGGACCGTCTCTGTCTCGCCGTGTGTCTCAGCTGGAGCAGTTCTCCTCGTCCGACTCGCTCTCACCGACCCCTGCCAACTTCACTCTGCTCTGGTAATGACGTCACCTCCATCACACACCGAACGCTCACGTTTCTGTCAGCGTTTGCAGCCGCCGTGTTCGTGTCGTCCTCACCTCGTGTGTCTCTCTGTCAGGAGTTTTTCGTCCAGTCCCAGAGAGACGGTTCTCCGGTGGTTGTTTCCTGATGCCGAGCTCTGCCCCCTGCTGGAAAACACGGGCACCACACTGCAGCACTGCCAGCTGAGCGCCGGCCCTCGCCACACGGTCAGTCAGCCGCTGCGCTCGCGCGCGATACTAGGGCCCTGTGATTCCACGACACAGAAAACCTGGGTGGAATCGTGAAATCAGGTCTTAAAAACGGAATTTACTGTATAACGAGGAATGTCACAGATTTTGTCAAAGTTTTGATGAACAATTAAAAAGTTGGAGGGTGCACTTAAATCACATCACGATGTGTCTGTGAAAATTAAACACAATAAGACTATTTGAATATGAATCGCGCGTGTTCTGCGTGTCTCTGTGTGAATGAACGGTTTCACGTGACGCTCGCTGTGTTTCCAGCCTCTGAACGCATGAACTCCATCACCAGAGCCTCCGTTTCATTTCAGAAAAACTACCGTCATTAACGCACAGAAACTCAAAGGTCTTCACTGCAACCCGCCAAAATAAAAGTTCAAGAAGAAATTGTGACGGAAATATATTACTGTTGTAATGTAGATTTTAGCTGTGTCTCAATGTAATAATAATAAATAATTAAACCGTTTATATCGGAAAAATCACAATTTTTCTTGCATGTTTTAATTTTAGCAGTTAAGTGTAGTTTAAAAGATAAATTAAATTAATATTTTATGCATTCATCCGATTGCCAGAACTATTTAAAATACACAGCGCAGAATTTCTTTAAAAAAACTAAACATTTGAAAGAAATTTAAATTTTAAAAAATAACAATAATAAATGTTGTTGTTTTTAGGAATGAAATTAATTAGATGTCCTTTTTTGATTTTTGAAAATTTTATTAAACCGTTAAAATGGAGTCCAGAAAACTTTTAAAAACACAAAATTTGTTTAAAAAAAAGTATTTTGAGAAAATAAAATAAATCAAACGTGTTTCATACGGCCTTAAAAAAATTAAAAACATATTAGTTTAAAAAAAATAAATAAATAAAAAATTTGTTATAAATTGTTAAAGTTTAATGACTTCATTATGCTCATTAGATGACTAAAATTTAGTCCAAAAAAAATTTAAACGGAAAATATGTAATTTAGGAAAAAATATATTTGTTGAGAATATTGTTCCACATGACAAATATGAAGTAAATATCGGAATTTGTGACAAAAGAAAATGGATTTCACAGGCACTGTGTTGTTGTTTCAGAGAGTGCAGGTGTTGGGTTGGCTGGTGGTCGCTGACGGTTCTCCAGCCCTTCACGTTCTTCCCGTCCAGCGATGCCAAAACCACTGCCGCTCCTTCAGCCTGTGGCTGGAGCCGGGAGATATGGGTAAGACGATCACATGACCTGACAGGCCTCAGGCTGGGGAGCAGAGTCTCCATGACGTGTGTTTGTCGGTGTGTCCGCAGTGTTCGCCGACCCGCGCTACTGGCTGATGGAGCTGCTTCCACCCGGAGCGCAGAGCGTGCGGTGTGACGGCCCGGTGCTCTGAGACCGCGTGACACGCTTCCCTTCACCCTGCGCCGAGGAGAACGCCGGTTTCACGCCACCCAGAGTTCAGACGCTGCTCGGGTCCAGAGGTCAGGACGCCACCTGACCCTCGGATCGCGTCGAGGAAATGGCGTCCGTTTAGGTCTTCGTTTAGTGCTCTCTCCGTCTGGATGAACCTCGAGGCGGTCAGGAACATGTTTGCTCATATTTCACTTCTTCTGTAAAGAAAATCAAGCCAATTTTAAGACATTATCTTGATGATGATGAAGCATTTTTATCCTCGAATTACTGAAATGCAAAACAAACAATCGAAACGATTCTCATGACCGTACAGAATTAATACAGTTTCACGGTAATATTTGTTGTACTGATAAATGCCAATATTTTTTTTTTTTCATATTAGGGTAATGAGAATATTTTTCTGTAATATTTTTCCATAATAATAACGTAAATAAATTTTTTTATGACGGAAATGATGATGAGTGTATTATGGTAATGAGAACGAATTTTTTTTTTTTTGAGAATATGACACAAATAGGGTTTTTTTTGAGAATGAGTATATATTTTTCATTATGGTAATGAGGATATTTTTCTGTATTATGATGCAAACGATCTTTTTTTTTTTGTGTGTGTGTTACGGTGATGAGAATATTTGTATTGTGGTAATAAAAATGAGAATATTTTTCACTATTGTAGTGTAAGTGATCGGAAGGACGATGTATTTTTGCATTGCAGTAATGTGAACGTGTGGAAAGTGTTTTCTTGTCATGAATATAACGTCTTCTGAACTCTACGGATCAGCCAATCAAAGCACTTTAAATGTCTGTCGTCCGCTGACGACGCTCTCGTGGAGCGTGGCGTCTGATTCGCCGCTGCTGTCGGGCGGAGTCGTGTCGCTCCACCAATCAGAGACGACTGAATGTGATGACATCACAGCGCGTGTCGATGGTTCGTCCTAGCTGATGTTTTTTTTTGTCCTCCAGAGTTTAATCATTGTAAATAATGAGAATGAGATGAAGAGTTTGTGATTTACTAATATGATTCAAAAATGATGTTGATTGTGATTTTACTGCAGGATTTACACAGTAAACAGAAGCTGCTGTTCGTAACCCGTTGTGTGACTGTTGAATCATGGGATTGTTCAGTACTTCACTCCGCTCATTTTTTTCTTTTAGCTTTATAATGTCTAAAGCCAGAGTGAAATATGAAGAAAGTGCTTAAATATTACTACTACTGAACACCTGAACATTTATTTTAATAATGTTATTTTAATGTTTTAGTGTTATTTTAATAACATTTATTTTAATAATAATAATAATAATATTATTATTAACTTTATAGTTTAGTTTATTTATTAAATGTCTTGCTAAATGCTATTATTTATTAATTAAAAAAATATATAAATTTAAATATATGATATATATATGCATTTTTTTTTTAAATACTGTACATAAAAACACGGTATAATTATGAAAAAAAATAATTTGTCAAATACTTTGAAGCAATGGCATTAGAAATTAAATTTTTGTATTTTGATGTATTATTATTTGGATAGACTGCCTGATTTTAATCTAAAATTTTATTTATTTATTTCTATTTAAATTTGCACATTGAAAGTTTGGCGGGGTTGACATTTCCCCTCACGTGATGTCCCCACACAGGGTATGCACACGTCATTTAATATTTATTTAATTAATTTAATAACTGTATTTTATTTATCCTGAAGTTTTGCCTCAGTTCCGGCCGTAGCTGTGTACCCATGTGACACAACCCATGTGATATTACAGTATTATTACATTCTTCCGGTTCCGGGGTATGAAGAGCAGTAACGCAAAGAAGCCGGAAGTCGGGAACGTGGATCCGACGTGATTCACTCTGAGGGCAGCAGGGGGCGCGCTGTGGCTCAAACTGATTCCCGCCTTCTGATTTAATTTATACCATTTCAAAACATTGAGCTAAACACTGAACATTTACCTTTCGTAGTACAATATATATATATATATATATATATATATATAGTATATATATTAAAAGAAACATGAAGTACTGAGGCGTAGCGCTGCCTGCTGGAGGACTGTCGTACTGCGCCCGTCGCCGGTGATCGCGCAGGCCGCGTTGCCGTGTGTCGCGGTGCATGTCGGGCCGCTGGCGGTGGTGAGTATCCCAGCCTGCGCTGCTGCTGCTCCAGAGAGAATGATGGGATAGTGGAGGACACAGCAGCGCTGCAGACACACACACACAGACATTATTTACGTTATTCTGGCGCTCTAACCGTCTATATGTGTGTTTACGCGCGTGTACGAGTCAATGTAAATGTGTGGAACACGAGGCCTGGGGCGGTGCGCGTGTCCGCGTTCAACTCGACTGTAAAGACACTTACAAAAGTACTGTGGTAACACCATATGGCACGTTTGATGTGTATCACAGTACTGAATGATCACCATATTCATATTCACAGCTGTTCACATAGTGCTCTCGGGTTCCTCAAACATACTACGGTTTTACCATAGTAAACAAGGTGCTTTTTAGTGTTTTGTTCAGCAGCTCAAATATGGTTCTTTCAACGTATTTTGGCAGTCAATTGGTTGGTGTGTTGCTTAGCAACAACAACAGTGTATGCTTGAGTGACTGTAATCTACCTCGGTTGCTAAGCAACGGAAAAAAAGCGCGGTAAACCGCGAATTCACTTGGCGAGGAACTCCCGATCGCGTGGATTTCGCCCGTGAAAATTCGTTTAACGATCGGAAAAGATCAAAACTTAAACTGAGTTTGACGGAATAATGACACTATTGCTACTTTACAGCTAATTCGACTTTTACTTTTTTTTTTTTACTAATTTTTAAACATCATGAACTGAACGAGCCTGAATAGACCCTTTTCGCTGAATGTGATGACGCGATTTAACGGTTATCAATATCGTAAATCCTGCAGTTTTTAAAAAATGATGTAAATTTTAACATTATACTTAGTATAACCGTATATTATATTACCGTTGCATCAACAAAACTAGTTGCTGTGAGGTTGTTCATCATAAAGCAGCTATTGAAGCGACAATAAAAATGACCGTTATCAGTCGCTCTCTATTTTTTCCTGTTTTTGAAAACACTATTGTGGATTTTTTTTTTTCTTTTGCTATTTGTGTAAATGTAAACACAAAAAAAATATATTCATTCACCGCTATAAAAATGTACTCAACTGCGAGGACTTCTGAGAAACCCGGGAATGTGAAAAGTGTCTATAATGAGAATTAAAAAAACAACAACAAATTAATTAAGACTTTTTATCTCACGACTTTGACTTTTTTTCCCTCAGAATTGTGATATAAACTCGTGTCTGTGAGGTAAAAAGTCACAATTAACATTTTTATTTTTTATTCCATGGCGGAAACAGATCTGTCCAAAAAATGTGAAACTGTCAATCAACCGTCCCTTTAAAACACACGAGTTCCATATAACGTGAACTTTAGTTTTCCTGAGCCTATTCTTTCCATTCATTCATTGCATTTTTCACTCGACTGTTCACTTTCTTTTAAAACAGAAATAAAACTCACTGATCCTCTCAAAAAATGTACAGTTTTAGTGTCTTAAGTACCAATCTAACTGATAAAGAGTGTGAAAGGGTTTTGTTCTCTGACCGCTGCAGGATCATGGAGGCTTTGGGGCTTCAGGCCGTGGCTCTGAGCGACGGATCCACTGCTTACATACAGCAGACCATCAGCGGTGAGACCTACACTCACATTTTCAACGCAATCTCATGAAAATGACCACAAAATCAAAAGAAAAATAGATTTTTTTTGACAGTTTCATTCATTTCTTATAACTCTTTACAGTAAGCTCTTATTAGTTATTAGCATTATGAACATGAACTATGAGCAATATATATATATTACAGAATTAATTCTTTGTTAATGTCAGTTATACAATTATTTAGGATACATAAATTATAATTCTAATCAGTTGTAATATAATTAAAATAAATAATAAAATTATTTGTTCACGTTAGTTCACAGTGCATTAACTTATTTTAACATGTGATTATGATTTTAAAAATCTTTTAGTGAGCAATGTTAACAAATTAAATTTTAATATAAAGTGTTTTATTTGTAAATTATTAGTATACTATTATAGTATTTATTACTATTTTATATTAGTGTTTATTTCTGATATTTTAACGTTTGGTAATTGTATGTGCTTTTGACATTTTTATTTTATATATTATATTAAAATAAAATATTTCATTGATTTCATTTTTAGTTTCAGCAATTTTAGTACTTCTACTGTTTTGTAATTCTCATTATTTTCACTATTTCTCATTATTATATTAAAATGCAAAAGTAAAATAAAATTTTAAAGTAAAGTAAAAAAATGTAAAGTAAAATTTATAATGAAAATATATAAATAAAAGCTTAAATTTTTAAACTTTTACTTTTATTTCTGAATTATTAATTCAAAACATTAATAAACACTTGAATAGTATATAAATAATAATAAAATAATAACACTAAAATAGCTAGATATTATAAATCTTAAAATTGTGATTATTTTGGCATGGAAAAGTGAATTGTGAATATAATCTGTTCTAGTGATGTTTTAAAATAAACCATTATTTGCTCTTTCTCAGTGCAAAATCTTGTCCAGTACCCACAAACACCAGGGAAAAACATTTAAAAAGTCAGAAAGTGTGTGAATGTGTGAAACGAACGTGTTTTGATCTGCTGTTGTGTGTCAGACGGGAGTCTGGTGGAGGGGAACGCCATCCAGCTGGAGGACGGGACCACCGCGTTCATTCAACACGTCGCCGTTCAACAGAAAGGTGCGTGTGACGCCGACGAGCGCCGCGGCTCCGAGCGCCTCCGATACTGACCCACCTGTGTGTGTTTAGAGTCGCTGGCGTTCGAGGACGGTCAGGCCGTGCAGCTGGAAGACGGAAGCACGGCGTTCATTCACCACACGCCTAAAGGTGCCGCGCCGAACCTCTCGAGTACGCCGAGTCTCTCGAACGCGTTTGACCTCTGACCTCTGTGTGTGACAGAAGGGTTCGACCCCGGCGCGGTGGAGGCCGTTCAGCTGGAGGACGGCAGTACGGCGTACATCCACCACCAGATGAACGTGGACTCCGACACCATCGGCGCGCTGGAGAACTACGCCACCAAGGTCTGGCGACAGGACGCTCGATATCGTACAACTCTGAGCGTGATGTTCATAACTGATGTTTGGTTTGATGTGGTCTAGCTGACGGGGTCAGAGGTCGAGGTCGACGAAAATATCGAGAACGCCAATGGAGCGGAGCAGACCGGCATACAGGTGTGATGGACAGATGATAGAGCGATAGATTTGAATATGTCAGTGATATATTTGTCTGTGTTTCTCAGCTGATGTTTGAGGGGAAGGTCTGGAGCTCCGGTAAAGTCCAGCAGGTCGGAGAGAAGAGCTTCCGCTGCGGACACACGGGCTGCGGCCGCTTCTACACCACAGCACACCATCTGAAGGTACAGAGCCGTCCCACAATGCAATGCAGGCCTCAAACAGGTGTTTTGAGCACCGGGTGTTTGTGTCACGCAGGTGCACGAGCGCTCTCACACGGGCGACCGTCCGTACAGGTGCGAGGTGCCGTCCTGCGGCAAAGCGTTCGCCACGGGATACGGCCTCAAGAGTCACCTGCGCACGCACACGGGAGAGAAACCCTACAAGTGCCCCGAGGACATGTGCTACAAAGCCTTCAAGACCTCCGGGGACCTGCAGAAACACGTGCGCACGCACACCGGTAAGGCCGCGCAGACGCTCGCTCGCACAATATTTGAGTGTTCATGCAGGAATCAGCATTGGCTCTTTCTCTCAGGCGAGAAGCCGTTTAAATGTCCGTTCGAGGGCTGCGGGCGCTCCTTCACCACGTCCAACATCCGCAAGGTTCACACGCGCACGCACACGGGCGAGAGGCCGTACCTGTGTCTGGAGCCGTCCTGCGGGAGGGCGTTCGCCAGCGCCACCAACTACAAGAACCACATGAGGATACACACAGGTAACGAACTCTTCCGATAGGGAACCGCGTGAATTTGCGCGAGTTCCCCCGCGCAGATTTGTTTGTGTTGGAATTCGCTGCTTGGTTTGAAAGTGAGTTCTGTGCGTCACACATCGCTACACTACTGACAAAAGCACAACAGTGTTGTTATTGTTAACTAAAACATGTTCATTTAGGGTGCGTTCACACTTGTAGTTCGTTTGGTTCGGACCAAAACACAAAAACAAAACATATAGTCCTGGTCCTCTTAGCGTTCACACTGGCATTTTTAACAGCGAACCTGAAGTTACCGAACCAAAGGCATAGGGATACGGTCACTGATTGGTCGGCTTTTATGACGTATATCTCGCGACGGAGCTCGCTTACGAACATTCAAAACAACGCTGTGTTCTGGATTAAACGCCATCATTTTATGCTTTATTTTTACCAGCTGAGAACTCATGAAGAGCTCATAAATGTTCAAAACATTCAGAACAGCTCCAGGATTTCCTCCGTTGTTCACAGAAACAGAAACTTCACCTCCTCGTTGCTCCACGTTTGCCCTCGACTCATTTTGGATACACCGATCTTCAAATCAGCTGACTCGTAGCGTCGCATCTTGTGACATCACATCCTGTTTTTGGTTGGTTTACATGTCTTTGGTCCGTGTTGTGTTCATATATCAATCGAACCGCACCAGAGTTCGTTTGGAAGCAGAGCGAGACCCGTCTTTTTAGCGGTCTCGGTCCACACCAGGGTTCTGACGGCAGCGTTCACACACTAACTGAGCAATCGCACCAGGGTTTGTTTTAATCGAACCAAACATGACGAGTGTGAACAAACCCTAAAAGATCTCGATTCAAACACCCAGGCAATTTCATTTCTAAACGGCAACGACTCGGACGAATCTATTAAACCTTCGACAAAATCACATCGGAACAGGTACAGGTCTGAAACCTGGTGTTTTCAACCACACAGTATCATTGTTTCTGTTGTAATATGGTCACAGAAGAACTGGGGTAAATGTTTACAGCTTAGAGACACAGTAGAGATCAAAATAGAGAAAATCTCCTTTTGAAAGTAACTTGAGCTTCAAATAATTGTTAAATCAGTTACATTGTTACACATTAGTATGGAAGATTGTTTCCACCACTGAATAAAATATAAAAAACATATAGTTGCGACTTTATCGTGCAATAACAATCGCGAGAAAAAGTCAAATTGCGAGTTTATATCTCATGATTGTTAGTTTATGTCTTGATAATCTGACTTTATAACTCGCTATTCTGACTTTATAATTTGTACTTCTGACTATATCTCGCAGTTCTAAGTCAGACTTGCAAGATATAAAGTCAGAATTAAAAAGGTATAATTGCAGATTTTTAGCGTGCAACAACAATTGCGAGTTAAAATGTCAGAATTTCAAGATATAAACTCACAATTGTGTGAAAAAAGTTAGAAATTATATCTCGATATTGTGAGTTTATAATGCACAATTGTTCATCTGTAACTCGCAATTCTGACTTTATTTCTCGCAATTGTTTGTATTTTGCAATTCTGACGTAACTCTGAGAAATTCTGAGAACAGAAGTCGGTATTGTGAGATGTAAACTCGCAATAAAAATAAAGTCAGAACTTTTAGTAAATGCATGTTTTGAATCAAAACGGTTCATAGGTTTGTGATTTGATTAATTGGTTTTCGATTCGATTCACAATCAGATTCGATTCTATTTAGATTAATGATTTGATTGTTGTTTTTTATTGTTGAGTTGTGTTTGGTCTCTCAGGTGAGAAGCCGTATCTGTGTACGGTTCCCGGCTGCGGGAAGAGCTTCACGGAATATTCCAGTCTTTATAAGCATCATGTGGTTCACACACACTGTAAGCCGTACACCTGCAGCCACTGCGGGAAGACCTACCGGCAGACGTCCACGCTGGCCATGCACAAGCGCACCGCGCACGGAGACTTCGACACCGCGGAGGACGGTGAGAACGGCTTTCTGTCTACCGTTATTTCACTTCCGAGTTTTCCCGCACTTTTCGGTTAAGTTTGCAAAGAACGTTTTCGTGTGTAGACGCAGAGGTCTTCGAGGCGTCGCCGCGGGGCGCCGGGCAGAACGAACGCGATGCTGAAGTTACCATGGAAACCGATGACATCATCAGCTCACACCTGCAGGTGCTCGGCACGGCCGTCACCATGGTAACCCGGGACGGAACCACCATTGCCGTCCCCGCCCATCGGGGCTGCGACGGGCAGCAGGTCACCATGGTTACAGATGGCAAAGAGCCGGTGGGTGTTAATGGATGGATGCTATCGTGTGGTCATCAGAGCTCAAGTCACTCACTTGAATGTCTCTGCGTTGGTACTGCAGGTTGCCATAGTAACGTCAGACGACATCATGACTGAAGGGAACTCGTCGCCTTACCAGCAGGTGGCGCTGCTGGCCACGGAGAACGGCACACAGATCGCAGTACAGGTCAATACGAAACATGGATGATTACAATTTGCCTGTTTATACCTTATACTTCATGTACGTCAGTGGGATAGATGTTTAACTGCCTTACAATGATGGTTATTCCTTCACATGGCAGTTTTGGCCTCATATCGTTCGCTATTATCCCGAAGAGTCTATGCAAGAAATATTACACATATAGGACTGTTGGCATAGTGTTTTTAATAATGATTTGGGGATATTGGGCTCACCAATTTTGCCTTTTATTCAAAAATGATTTAACATTTAAAGTGAGATTGTCTGACTTTTAACCCTTTGTGTTTATTGGTTGTGCAAATACAGTTAGAAGATCAGCAGACATTAGAGGAGGCGATCACCATGGCAACAGCAGCGATTCAGCACAGCGGACTGACCTCAGATCAGTGACAGTTGAAAATCACAGACGCCTTTTTACTGTATATGAGGTCGAATTTGGTCTTTTTACCTGCTTTGAGCCAGTAGAAGTAAAACATGATGAAAATAAAGATGTATATTTGTTAATAAACAAGCTTTATGCAATACGTTCTTGTGCAATGTGGTTTTTTTTAGCCGTATCTACACTACGCGGGAGAGAACTGGTCATTAAATCGTATTAATTTTTTTACAAAAATATTTATTATGTCCTTATAATAAAGCAATTACTGTTTTTCTAGTGTATGAAAGTGAAAAATAGCGCGGGATTGTGTCACACACAAAAAAGGGTATCAAAATTGATTTTGATCCACATTTTAATTTGGTGGTTTAATCCCACATAAGTAGCTACACGGAGTTCTAAAGAAAATACAAACTTTAATAATCCTAGATACATTTATAATTGTAAATTCTCTACTGAAAGACGCGCGTTAAAATACGCGCGCTTTTTTTTTTTAAAGTAGTTTGAATTATTTTGATTTGAATCTCCCGCGTCGTTTAATAAATCAGTGAGACCATGATCATTATCGTTACTTAAAAACATTACATTACCGTGACTTGGTCGTTCTTTAAAAACAACAACAACAAACTTACCCGAATTATACTTAGTTACTCCCCTAAATCCATTTTATTCGTAGTTGTCTCTTGTCAATCTCAAACCCTGGCTGCTATACTGTAATGTCACCAGCAGAGGTCAGCAGCTTCACTCTGACGTGATCCGAGCTCAAACTAGCAGCAGAACATTATCATAATTATGTACATAATTATGTACCGAAATTGATCAGTTTACTAACAGAGCCTCGAAGAGGAACATATAGTAATATTTACATATCAACACGAGCACATGCCACAAAGGTTTTCAGACATATTGGAGACCATATAGAATTATTAATGGATTTCAGTATCAGTGTTATTTTAGAATAATTTATATATAGTATTTATTACTATTTCAGTTTTAGTTTTAAATTTTAGTAACAGCGTTGTGCTTTTGTAATTTTTTATATTACTGTTAATTTATTTTTATTTCAATTTTAGCTCAGTTTTAGTTATTTCAGTTAGTTGCCAAGGCAGCGTTTCAGTTTTCATCTATTATGTTTTTTACATCAGCTTTATTTAAAAAAAAAAAAAAAATAGTTAACAATAATAACAACCCTGGTGTAAACTTTCCAAAAACACCTCCCTCCACTTCTCGTTTTTATATGTTTTTCCATTCTATTTTCTGTAATGTGAATTTGTGTTGAATTTGCTGTTTCCGTGTTTTACTACAGTTCACACACACACGGGCACGCGCTGACTTGTTCTCAGTTCTCCCTCGGCAACAGTCTCTTATTGGGTGAGCTGCTGTGACGTCAGCCAATGACGAGAGGGGGGAGGAAAAACAGCGGTTTTGGGGTTTCCTCCTCAAAACTGACTGGAAACACCAGTGTGTGTGAGTGTGCGTTTTTGTGATTTATGAGGACACAAAAGTGTACAATGTCATGGGTATTAACTTAAACGTGCAATATGAGGACATTTCATGCGTCCTCATGTTTCAAATAGCTTTAAAAACATACTTAACATTGTTTTATTAAAAATGTAAAAGTGCAGAACATTTTGTGTGATGGGTAGGTTTAGGGGTGGGGTAGTGTATGGGGACAGAATGTACAGTTTGTACAGTAGAAAAACCATTACGCCTATGGAATGTCCCCATAAAACATGAAAACACAACATGTGTGTGTGTGTGTGTGAGAGAGAGAGTGTGCGTTTTTGTGATTTATGAGGACACTAATGTGTATAATGACATGGGTATTACACTGGTATTACAACTTAAACGTGCAATATGAGGACATTTCATGCGTCCTCATATTTCAAATAGCTTTAAAAACATACTTAACAATGTTTTATTAAAATATAAAAGTGCAGAATGTTTTCTGTGATGGGTAGGTTTAGGGGGACAGAATGTACAGTTTGTACAGTATAAAAACCATTACACCTATGGAATGTCCCCATAAAACATGAAAACACAACATGTGTGTGTGTGTGTGTGTGTGTGTGTGAGAGAGAGAGAGTGTGCGTTTTTGTGATTTATGAGGACACAAAAGTGTACAATGTCATGGGTATTACACTGGTATTACAACTTAAACGTGCAATATGAGGATATTTCATGCGTCCTCATATTTCAAATTGCTTTAAAAACATACTTAACATTGTTTTATTAAAAATGTAAAACTGCAGAATGTTTTGTGTGATGGGTAGGTTTAGGAGTGGGGTGGTGTAGGGGAACAGAATGTACAGTTTGTACAGTATAAAAACCAGTACGCCTATGGAATGTCCCCATAAAACATGAAAACACAACATGTGTGTGTGTGTGTGAACATAGCAGAGGAAGTTAAAACCGAGGGCACACCCAGACTAAGACCATACCATAACAAACACACCCATTCGCTGGTATTTAGGTGGAACACAACAAATAAACCTTTTATTACTGCTAAAGTCTATTCTCTAGAACAGTGTGTGTGTGTGTGTGTGTGTGTGTGTGTGTGTAGCGCTGTGAGAGTTTGGTTGTTCGGCTCTTTTAGCCCTTTTTGCATTTGAAAAAACAAGAGGGAGAAACAGGAAATACTCTGAGTTCTGAGCTGAGCTCTTCCTGTCACATCCAGTGATCAGATGAGCCGAATTAATCAAGAAAGAAAGTTCAGTTCAGAGCAGTTGTTGCTCCTTCACAGACTTAATTGAGTTTTGTTGAAGTTTTATCTTCGTCTCAGTCAATCGCCTAGTCTAGAGCTGTGAGATGAATGTGGAACAGAGTCATTTTAGTGTTATTTATATGTATTTGATCGAGACTTTGGTATCTAGAGTAAATTACGGTTTGAAACACTGTTGAGAAATTTGACATATTTAAGTTACTAAAGTCTTTTCTTTCCTTTTCGCCATTTCATTTTATTGAAACTCCTGAGAAACTTGTGTGTGTGTCTCATGTGGACGTGTGTGTGAAGGGTTAACGTCGTGAGCCCCGGCTGAGGGCTTGTTTGGATTGAGATGGGGGTTTGTTTTGGTTGTGCGAGGATATGGGGCCAGGGTGTGTGTGTGTGTGTGTGTGTGTGTGGAGCGACAGCTGCTGGTTTAGTTTCCCGGGAACTTTAGGACAATGAGACACTGTGAGACTTCGGCAAACAGCTGCCAAACACGTCAGCGCCGCTAAATCACTTTACAAACTCTAAATCTGCTCACACCACTTCACTTTTCTCAGCATGGTTTGTTTTGTTTCCTCGATCCCTGCTGGAGGATCAACAGGCTGGAGAGAAGTTTTTAGTAACACAAAACCTCCAGACGTTCAACTTCATGTAGTGAACGGATCATAAAACTACATTAGGAACGCATCGGAACATGGACATTAGACGTTTTGTGGAAGTTTCACGTTTTTACAAGAAGTTCTAAGTAAATAAAACAAAGATAATTGTAGTACGTTTTACAAGAAAATTCCATTTCAAAATTTTACTTCTAAGTTGTAAATAAAGATTATTGAAGTATATTTTACGAGAAAATTCTATTTCTGTCTTTCTACTTCAAAATTTCACGTTTGTACGGTGAAATTTTTTTTTCCTAAGTTGTAAATTAAAAAACATTTTACAAGAAAATTCAATTTTTTTCTTTCTACTTAAATATTTCACGTTCATATGGTGTAAAAATAATGATTTAAGTTGTAAATAAAGATTATAGAAGTATAATTTACGAGAAAATTCTATTTCTGTCTTTCTACTTCAAAATTTCACGTTTGTAAGATGAATTTTTTTTTTCTAAGTTGTAAATTAAAAAACAATTTACAAGAAAATTCTATTTTTTTCTTTCTACTTAAAAATTTCACGTTTATATGGTGTAAAAAATACTGATTTAAGTTGTAAATAAAGATTATTGAAGTATATTTTACGGGAAAATTCTATTTCAGTCTTTCTACTTCAAAATTTCACATTTGTACGGTGAAAATGTTTTTCTAAGTTGTAAATTAAAAAACATTTTACAAGAAAATTCTTTTTTTTTTCTTTCTATTTAAAAATTTCACGTTTATATGGTGTAAAAATAATGATTTAAGTTGTAAATAAAGATTACTGAAGTATATTTTGTGAGAAAATTCTATTTCTGTCTTTCTACTTCAAAATTTCACGTTTGTACAGTGAATTTTTTTTTTCTAAGTTGTAAATTAAAAAACATTTTACAAGAAAATTCTATTTTTTTCTTTCTACTTAAAAATTTACGTTCATATGGTGTAAAAAATAATGATTTAAGTTGTAAATAAAGATTACTGAAGTATATTTTACGAGAAAATTCTATTTCTGTCTTTCTACTTCAAAATTTCACGTTCATATGGTGTAAAGATGATGATTTAAGTTGTAAATAAAACAGAAAATTGTAGTAAATTTTACATTATTTCAATCTTTGTACTTCAAAATTTTTTAATTTTTTGCCATTAAATGTGAAGAAACAGTGGAAATAGTTTCAAAACGCACATTGTTTTCAGTCTCAACAATGTCTCAAACTTCAGTCTGCAATCAAAAGTCAGAGATCTCAGTTTGAACGTGTTATGGCTCTCTGCTCTGACTCATTTATTACTCTTGAGAAAGATCTGAGGCATAAGGTCAGGTTTTCATCAGTTCCGTCGTGACGCCCTTCCTCCACCCGTCTGAGACTCTTTTGTGGTGCATTAAACACGCTGAAGGGCCGTCGTTCACAAGCCCGCGGGACGCCGAGGTTCATGAATGATGTTTGTGTCACTCCAGGAGCGTTCGGCTCGACAGGTTTGATTCAAAAATCATTTGTGTGCGAGTCTCTGATCCTGAAAACGCCAAACGCAAAATCACATCAATCTCATTGGCAAACACACACCCAAACCTCAGCAGAGCGGATCCGAGACTAAAGTCACAAAAACTCCTGCCTTAAATCTTTCTTAAAATTAAAGAATTTCTTCGTGCTTTAATTTCTGCCGTGACATTTCCCATCTTTCAACATACTTAAAAAAATTATTTATGACAATTTTGCTCTGATTTTATAACCAAAAACGTTTTAATTGTTGGCATAAATCACATTGAAATATCATTCTAATATGCATTTCTGATTATTATCAATATTGAAAACAGTTTTTGTGGAACAGCATTTTTTTTTAATTAGAATATTTTGTTACATTATGAGTGTCACTTTTGATCAATATAATGTGCCCTTGATCAATAAAAGTATTCAAAAGTCCAAACTTATATATATATATATATATTGAATGTTTTTGGTATAAATATCCAAATGGCATTTTTTTTTACAAGACTCTATAAGACAAAATTATGTCCACATCACATAAAATAATGTGTTTAATGCAGACTAATTTCAGCCTGATCAGATTAACAATCATCTTTATAATTACTAGCACAATAATCAGAGACCAGCTGACTGACGCGTCTTCTTTGTCTGGTGTCTGTGAAAGAGGGTCACCGTGTTCCAGGGATTAACCGACTAACCGCTGCGCTCCTGAGATTATCAGATATCTCCTCAGATTTCAGGATTCTGTGATTAATATTGAGTGTGAACAAACACAAGAACTGACCTCAGATCTGCCTGGATACAACCGTCAACCAATCACACCCCGCAGCTGAAGGGTCAGAGGTTGCGTTGGATCTGGAAAACTCAACAGGTTGACATCAGACTCCATCTGAACAGAGCGAATGACAACAGATGAAGCAAACCAGACGCTCAACTGATATCAAATCAAGTGTCGTTTATTGTAAATAAATATCTCCTGTGGCCAGTGAACGAACACGGAGTGATTATGATTCAGGCTGCATCACAAGTCAGAAATCAGGGTAAAAAAGCAACGGTCCAAGTACTGAGCCTTGGGGTACTCCAGACCCAACTTGTGATCTTCGTCTACTACTACAAACTGATCACGGGTCAGTTAAGTATGAATGCAAATCCACTAATGCCAACATAATTTCCAAGCCTATTCAAAAGAATATTGTGGTCGATAGTGTCGAATGCGGCGCGAAGATCCAGTAACACGAACAGAGAGATACAAACACCATCGAATGATTTGAGCGAATCATTTGTGATTCTAATGAGTGTGTTTTGAATGCGTGTTTTTGTGATTTATGAGGGACACAAATGTGTATAATGGCATGGGTATTACACTGGTATTATGACGTAAACGTGTTTTATGAGGACATTTCATGCATCCTCATATTTCGAATAGATTTAAAAACATACTAAACAATGTTTTGTTAAAATGTAAAGAATGTTTTGTGTGATGGGTAGGTTTAGGGGTGGGGTGGTGTAGGGGGACAGAATGTACAGTTTGTACAGTAGAAAAACATTTACGCCTATGGAATGTCCCCATAAAACATGAAAACACAACATGTGTGTGTGTGTGTGAGTGTGTGTGTGTGTGTGCATCCAAGCGTCAAGAGCGTCTCTGAACAATAGTGTGGATCTCCATATGTGGGATGCTGGTGTTCAACAGGCCATCTGCCCGAATGTGTTTGTGTCTGACCCGCACACACACACACACACACACACACACGCACACACACACGCACACACACAGACGCTCACAAAAACGACCTCAATTAAACCAGCGATTGTGCTTTTATGACGTGAGGAGAGAAACCCTCCCAAATCCTCAGCTGACCGTAATCACTCACAGACGGAACAAAACAACCAGAGACACACAATAGAGCGGCTCAGAAACGTAGCGCGTTGCCTTGCCTACTGCCTAAATAGACAGCTACCCTTTCAGATAGCTAGCGCACGGACCCTCGCAAGTGAATGATGTGAAACTCTTTACATAGGCAGCAACTATTACAGCGCTGCTCATGCAAAACACAAGAAAAACACAACTTAAAATAGATTTTGACGTTAGCATGTTGCTAAGTGGACAACGCTACTGATTACAATATTACTTTGTAGCTAAAATTTCATTCCGTTCAATAACTTGACATTAGCAAGTTATTTACAACCGATTTCCATACTTTGATGTTAGCATGTTGCTACGCTGACAATTCGCCAACTGACTACAATAGTTTAATATTAGCTTGTAGCTAAAATTTCATTCACTTCAATAATTTGACATTAGCCGGTTGTTTACAATTGATTTCCATAGTTTGATGTTAGCATGTTGCTAAGTGGACAACTCTACTGATTACAATATTACTTTGTAGCTAAAATTTCATTCCGTTCAATAATTTGACATTAGCAAGTTGTTTACAACCGATTTCCATACTTTGATGTTAGCATGTTGCTAAGCTGACAACACGCCAACTGACTACAATAGTTTAATATTAGCTTGTAGCTAAAATTTCATTCACTTCAATAATTTGACATTAGCCGGTTGTTTACAATTGATTTCCATAGTTTGATGTTAGCATGTTGCTAAGTGGACAACTCTACTGATTACAATATTACTTTGTAGCTAAAATTTCATTCCGTTCAATAATTTGACATTAGCAAGTTGTTTACAACCGATTTCCATACTTTGATGTTAGCATGTTGCTAAGCTGACAACACGCCAACTGACTACAATAGTTTAATATTAGCTTGTAGCTAAAATTTCATTCACTTCAATAATTTGACATTAGCCGGTTGTTTACAATTGATTTCCATAGTTTGATGTTAGCATGTTGCTAAGTGGACAACTCTACTGATTACAATATTACTTTGTAGCTAAAATTTCATTCCGTTCAATAATTTGACATTAGCAAGTTGTTTACAACCGATTTCCATACTTTGATGTTAGCATGTTGCTAAGTGGACAAGTCGCCAACTGACTACAATAGTTTAATATTAGCTTGTAGCTAAAATTTCATTCACTTCAATAATTTGACATTAGCAAGTTGTTTACAACTGATTTCCATACTTTGATGTTAGCATGTTGCTAAGTGGACAACTCTATTGATTACAATATTACTTTGTAGCTAAAATTTCATTCCGTTCAATAACTTGACATTAGCAAGTTGTTTACAACTGATTTCCATACTTTGATGTTAGCATGTTGCTAAGTGGACAAGTCGCCAACTGACTACAATAGTTTAATATTAGCTTGTAGCTAAAATTTCATTCACTTCAATAATTTGACATTAGCCGGTTGTTTACAATTGATTTCCATAGTTTGATGTTAGCATGTTGCTAAGTGGACAACTCTATTGATTACAATATTACTTTGTAGCTAAAATTTCATTCCGTTCAATAATTTGACATTAGCAAGTTGTTTACAACCGATTTCCATACTTTGATGTTAGCATGTTGCTAAGCTGACAACACGCCAACTGACTACAATAGTTTAATATTAGCTTGTAGCTAAAATTTCATTCACTTCAATAATTTGACATTAGCAAGTTGTTTACAACTGATTTCCATACTTTGACGTTAACATGTTGCTAAGTGGACAACTCTATTGATTACAATATTACTTTGTAGCTAAAATTTCATTCCGTTCAATAACTTGACATTAGCAAGTTGTTTACAACTGATTTCCATACTTTGATGTTAGCATGTTGCTAAGTGGACAAGTCGCCAACTGACTACAATAGTTTAATATTAGCTTGTAGCTAAAATTTCATTCACTTCAATAATTTGACATTAGCCGGTTGTTTACAATTGATTTCCATAGTTTGATGTTAGCATGTTGCTAAGCTGACAACACGCCAACTGACTACAATAGTTTAATATTAGCTTGTAGCTAAAATTTCATTCACTTCAATAATTTGACATTAGCCGGTTGTTTACAATTGATTTCCACAGTTTGATGTTAGCATGTTGCTAAGTGGACAACTCTACTGATTACAATATTACTTTGTAGCTAAAATTTCATTCCGTTCAATAATTTGACATTAGCAAGTTGTTTACAACCGATTTCCATACTTTGATGTTAGCATGTTGCTAAGTGGACAAGTCGCCAACTGATTACAATAGTTTATATTATCAGTTTGTAGCTAAAATTTCATTCACTTCAATAATTTGACATTAGCCGGTTGTTTACAACTGATTTCCATACTTTGATGTTAGCATGTTGCTACGCTGACAACTCGCCAACTGACTACAATAGTTTAATATTAGCTTGTAGCTAAAATTTCATTCACTTCAATAATTTGACATTAGCCGGTTGTTTACAATTGATTTCCATGGTTTGATGTTAGCATGTTGCTAAGCTAATGATTCAACTCACCAACAGATTTATGTTAACATTTTAACATAACAGTCCATTTTGAACTAATGTATTGATATCGGTTGGTTGAATGGTTGTTGCAGAATATCTAAATAGAGAAAAATTAAATTAAATAGCAATAAAGATGAGAATGAATATGTAAAGTATACGACGTGTTTTGATAAACATATGTAAATTTAGACCAGGTATTTAAAAATATGATTCTGGTATTGCATACAAGAATGGCGACTTTTAAGTCAAGTGCGTGAGCTAGTTAGGCGGCTCAGTTATTCTCTCAGCGCAGCAGCTGCTGATAAGAGTATCTGAAGTCTTTCAGTGTGTGTAGGAGAAAAACAAGCCCAGACACATCCAGATAACACCAACCTGCCCATCGAACGCCAACCAGACGTGGGAGTTCTCAAGAGATAACTTCATCACAACATCAAACCAGAGAGGAACGTTTCATTCATAAAAGGTTTATTGTAATAAAAATCGACTGTACGCACAAGTGCATTTTAAAAAATGTACATTAACAGCAAAATAGCTTACAAACTAAACTGACTCTGTCTGAAACAGTAAACGTGTGCTGCTCAGCAGCCCGGGAGAGACAGAGTGCTTGACGTGAGTCTCTGCTGGTGCTTCGGCCCGATACCAACATACCATAATGCAAAGCATCCTGGGAAAATGCAATCGTTTCCCCCCCAGAGATGCTGGCGAAGTCCGAACAACTCATTTCATGACATTACAATAGGAAGTTATTGCCTGAATATTGCACAGTAAGACTAAAAGAGCCAGGCAGTGACGTTCGTTAAGGGAGCGGTGGCACTGTAGTTAAGGCAGAGGGGATTATGGGGGTTCATTCATGTTGTGTCCCACTCAATAGCAGCTCCTGTTAGAAATGATGAAAGTCCACAGCAGTTTTAGGCCTGAAACGTACTGTACACGAGCACGCCAAAGCAACTGTAAAGCAATGTTGCACCCTCAGACTTGCAACAGGTGGCGCTATGGCAAAATGAAACGATAAACGTCGGTCGAATTTATAGTTGTATTCTTAGAGTTGCGACAGGTGGCGCTATAGCAAACTATAACGCTAAACGTCGGTCGATTTTAATGTCATATTCTTAAGAGTTGCGACAGATGGCGCTATAGCAAACTATAACGCTAAACATCGGTCGATTTTAACGTCATATTCTTAAGAGTTGCGACAGATGGCGCTATAGCAAACTATAACGCTAAACGTCGGTCGATTTTAACGTCATATTCTTAAGAGTTGCGACAGGTGGCGCTGTAGGAAACTGAATCACAAAACCCTGGTCGATTTTATCGTTGTATTCATAGAGTTGCGACAGGTGGCGCTATAGCAAACTGAAGCGATAAACGTTGGGCGATTTTATCGTTGTATATTTAGAGTTGCCACAGATGGCGCTATAGCAAACTGAAGCGATAAACGTCGGCCGATTTTATCGTTGTATTCTTAGAGTTGCCACAGATGGCGCTATAGCAAACTGAAGCGATAAACGTTGGGCGATTTTATCGTTGTATTCTTAGAGTTGCCACAGATGGCGCTATAGCAAACTGAAGCGATAAACGTCGGCCGATTTTATCGTTGTATTCTTAGAGTTGCCACAGATGGCGCTATAGCAAACTGAAGCGATAAACGTTGGGCGATTTTATCGTTGTATATTTAGAGTTGCCACAGATGGCGCTATAGCAAACTGAAGCGATAAACGTCGGCCGATTTTATCGTTGTATTCTTAGAGTTGCCACAGATGGCGCTATAGCAAACTGAAGCGATAAACGTTGGGCGATTTTATCGTTGTATATTTAGAGTTGCGACAGATGGCGCTATAGCAAACTGAAGCGATAAACGTCGGCCGATTTTATTGTTGTATTCTTAAAGTTGCCACAGATGGCGCTATAGCAAACTGAAGCGATAAACGTCGGTCGATTTTATCGTTGTATTCATAGAGTTGCGCTATAGCAAATTATAACGCTAAATGTCGGTCGATTTTATTGTCGTCATGTTTGTTTGAAAACATGCTTGTTAAACTTTATCACCAAAAATATTCGTGCACTTGCGTAAAGTACGTTTCAGGCCATTAATTGCGTTACATTCTCGTGAGGTATCGTAATTGCACCGAAACCGTGTGTGAGCACCAGTGAAGACACCCCAAAACCTGTTTTGGGATGGGAAAAATAAACGAGTCACACGGAACAGTGCTGAAAGATCTCCAGAGTCGGTGGTTGAGCGGACGCCCAGTCGCGCAACAACCAGTGCTTTAACGTTCATTTTTAAATAAAGGTTTACGAAGTGAGGTCACGCGAAACAGCTACAACTCTTAACATGGCAGTTGGTCGGTCAGGCGCAAGTACCGGCAGAACCGGTCCCATGCGCTCAGCTGGACACCATCATCAGGTAGTTTTTCGGTGGACTTGTGCGGCCGCCCATCATGAAACGGTTTTTGCAGTTCGCCGTTTGGTCGTACGCTGAGAGGCTGGGGGCGGGGCTTGAGACGGGCGGTTCAGCCTCGTAGAGAACGCAAATGGACCCGTCCTCGCCGATGCGGTAGGACACTTCATACGGGTCCACCCAGAGCGTCAGCTCCCGCGGCAAGAGCGAGAAAAGCTGCCCGCTGGTCAGTCCGATGCGGCCGGCTGCTTGGCCAATCAGAGGGTCCATTTCGTGATTGATCCGTATGCAGCGGTAACCGGAGCCCTTCTGCGGCCTGTCAGGGAACCAATGATGCTGGTAGTGTTCTAGAAGAAAGCGGAAACACTTAAGTGTTAAATCTTTTACCTCAGGAAGTATCACATCACGGTATTACACTAGTATACCATAGTAATACCACTAGTATGGTACTTTTATAAGTACAGCACAGTATTTAAGGTACTTCCAATAATATTATGTAACTAAAATTTACCAGTTTAAAAGCAGTACCTGAGAGCGCCTGCGCGAGACAGTCTCTAAACACCTGGAGCTGCGCGTCACTCAAGCGTCCGCGACCGCGCAAAAGTCTGCAAACGAAGCTCGCGGCGGCTGAAACCTCCGGGATCATTTCTGCTCCGGTTCGGTGGGTCATTGTACGCCGTCCAGTAGAGTTTAGAATAAAAATAAAGATGCTCAAAGTTAAAACAGCAGGTGTCCGTTTTGGGTTGATGCTGGTGATGCTTTAATGAAATGACGATTAAACGATACACATTCCCCGGGAGATGCTCGATCCGTGCGGTTCCGTTTCTCTGACTGGACTCTGATCTGTTGAGAGGAGTGATTCTGCCGATTTATACACGCAAAGCAGTCGACGTCAATCCCCTGATCTGACTGACACGCCCAGCGTCCAATGAAAAGAAGGGGCGGGCTTTCTCGGCTTCCTCGCTCGATCGATTGGTTGTCAGGGTGGAAAACACCGCGTGTTGTGGTGACGCTCGCCTTCCGTCCGCGTCCATATATGGAAATTGACGTCAAACGCCGCTAATGCATGACGACATTCGGGGGAAAAACAAAGACCGCGGGAACGCGCTTACCGTAAAGTTTCGGCGTTTAATTATAGAAGCGTGTGGCTGTTCGGAGCTGCTTTTCCTCTCTTTGATCTTCCTCTGCACAGAAGAAACCTACACACGACCTAAATAGATCCAAACGATGCAACAAAACATAACAATGTAAACAGTCCTGTCAATCAAATCAATATCTAGTAACATGAAATACCATCGTAAGTAACATAAATAACTGTATGACTGATATTACAGAGATTTTCAGTTCAGTGGAATATAAATATTTGTTTATATATATATATATATATATATATATGATACATTCAGTTGTGGACCAGTATTTAAAGCGTAGCAGCGACATCTGGTGGCCAAGCGCATTAGGCCAAGCCAGATGTTAAAATTAGCATCGTTTATTCATCAATCATAAATATCTATATATATTATTTACATTTCATTTCTACATTTGACACATTTATGGTGAGAATATCTACTCCGTACATGTCTGACTCGCAGAGCATCTGTCACTTTGCCATCCCTGTATCTGTTACCATGGCGACCGCTCACATCCTGTGCCTTTTCCAGCAGCTTTTATTTTTGATATAACACAGATCAGTCACAGTAATCCTCTGCTGCACATTAACATTTCAGTATTTTGTGTTATATATCTTCAGTCTTGCTATTTTATGCTATATATATATAGTATGTTAATACATACATATATATATATATATATAAACGTTCTAAATTCTATGTAGTATCTGAATGTACTGCAGATGGCAGGTTCTGCTGTTTCGTGTGTTTGTCATATGGACTGACAGCACGTTTGTCTATATTTGGCTGTAGTGTGTGTGTGTGTGTGTGTGTGTGTTGCAGAAGTTGATGCGGTTCATGTGAAGGGCTCTCACCATGGCAACACATGTGTCTTCCTGAGCGCCGGTGAATATGTCATATCGAGCGATGCACACACTCAAACTCGTGTCTCTGGTTTCGGGGTCCGGTGACCCCGTGTCCACTGAGACTTGAGAGTTCGCCATCTGGAGGTGAGCTGGGTCATTGTGGGTAATCCCACAGGAGGTGTGTGTTCTCCTGCAAACACACACACACACACACACACACACACCGCCTGCAGTGCAACTGCTGTCTCCTCTGATCTGAGCTGACACGTCCCTCCAGCAGTGTGTGTGTGTGTGTGTGTGTGTGTGTGTCGCTCCATCTCAGCACTAACTAGTGGTTTGATCTGCAACGTCTTGCACCACCGAGCTCTTTAAACATAATCTGCACAAGAAAACAAAGAGATCTTTTCAATATTTCAGTTATTTCTCCAGAGGAAAAGATGAACAGATCTCAAAACTGTCCTCAGATTCAAGTCTGCGAAGAAAAGTCAGAGCGTTTGTCATCTTTTCAGCTTTACCGATCAGAACTATTGACTCATTTGGGTTTGTTTCTCCTCAGGAATTCTAAGACAAACATCTAAAAATCAAGAGCAATAACACCGTCTTGCTCACACCAAAGACGATCACTATGACGATATATGATATTGTTCTAAAAATCATTCTAAATGATATAACATCGTTGGAATCACTTTCAGAACGTTTTTTCCCGGCTGACGAATGATAAAAGCATTGACAGCCAATCAGAATAATTTAAAGTGGCAGACGGCAAAACTGTAGCGCAGAGGTGTAATGTAACGAAGTAATGATACTTTGTTACAGTCCTTGAGTATTTATATATTTCTGTCAACTTTTACTTTTACTCCGATACATTTCTCCAAAGCATTTTCGTTACTTGCTACAAAATAAAAAAGGAAGAGCACAGACCGCGAGCAAACAAGTGCATTTTCCGGGTTGTGTCCGTTGAAAGAGTGCGGCACGAGAGCGACCTCTAGAGGACAAATAAAAACTATCGCAGAGGCTCGAGCTGCCTCAGAAACATAGACATGTTATACAGCACACTACACTAAAATAATTAGTTACTAGACGCTGGATTAGCAGATTAGTTAGCCGTCGAGGCTCAGAGGATGCTAACGTTAGCAGTAACGTTTCCTCAAACGGTTAAAACACTGTGACAAAAACACCAACTGTTTAATGTCACGATTGTTTCCTCTGGCTGCATTAGTTTATTTCCGTTTGTTAGATTTTATGCATTCGTTATCCAGCGAACAGAAAGATAACAAATCAGAAATGAATTCGATTTCAGTTCTATTTTTTTAATCCTAACTTTAACATATATTTTGATTAGATAATCATCAAGTGTTCTAAAATAGAAGCAAATAACGAAATGTAATATGACTTTGTGCGTAAAGATGGGCATTTTAAACATGATTGTTTGGATTTATGTGAAATGGAAACACTTTACAATAGAATTCGTAACATTAAAGGTTAATGAAAGTGTTAATTTCAACATTTACATTTTAATATTTTAAAGACGCCTCTTACATCAGTTATAATGCACTATGAATTATCATGAATGATCAAGGCATAATTAATATATTAGAACATTTTGCCACTTTTTTATTCAAACAAACAAAATGTAAGAAATAGAGTTAAAACATTCTAAAACTGTGTATCGACCAATTTTTAATAATATTTTCTGCTCCTTTTGTATTTTGCATTTACTTGTACTTTTACTTTCAATACTAAAGTATGTTTAATATCAAAAAAATACTTTTCATACTTTGGTACAAAAAATATCACATACTTTAAAACTTTTACTCAAATAATATTCTAAACAGTGACTTTTACTTCTACCAAAGTCATTTTCTGGTAAGATTTCTATACTTTTACTCAAGTGTGGCTTTCAAGTACTTTATACAACACTGCTGTAGCGTACGCTTACAATAAACACAACGATACTGTCCGCTGGTGTGGACGCTAATATCGTTATCTTTATAGTTATCGTACGCTGGTGTGGACGCTAATATAGTTATAGTTATAGTTATCGTACGCTGGTGTGGACGCTAATATAGTTATCTTTATAGTTATCGTACGCTGGTGTGGACGCTAATATAGTTATAGTTATAGTTATCGTACGCTGGTGTGGACGCTAATATAGTTATCGTTATAGTTATCGTCCGCTGGTGTGGACGCTAATATAGTTATCTTTATAGTTATCGTACGCTGGTGTGGACGCTAATATAGTTATCGTTATAGTTATCGTCAGTTACTATCGACGCTAATATAGTTATCGTTATAGTTATCGTACGCTGGTGTGGACGCTAATATAGTTATCTTTATAGTTATCGTACGCTGGTGTGGACGCTAATATAGTTATCTTTATAGTTATCGTCAGTTACTATCGACGCTAATATAGTTATCGTTATAGTTATCGTACGCTGGTGTGGACGCTAATATCGTTATCGTTATAGTTATCGTACGCTGGTGTGGACGCTAATATAGTTATCGTTATAGTTATCGTATGCTGATGTGGACGCTAATATAGTTATAGTTATAGTTATCGTACGCTGGTGTGGACGCTAATATAGTTATCGTTATAGTTATCGTCCGCTGGTGTGGACGCTAATATAGTTATCTTTATAGTTATCGTACGCTGGTGTGGACGCTAATATAGTTATCGTTATAGTTATCGTCCGCTGGTGTGGACGCTAATATAGTTATCTTTATAGTTATCGTCAGTTACTATCGACGCTAATATAGTTATCGTTATAGTTATCGTACGCTGGTGTGGACGCTAATATAGTTATCTTTATAGTTATCGTACGCTGGTGTGGACGCTAATATAGTTATAGTTATAGTTATCGTACGCTGGTGTGGACGCTAATATAGTTATCGTTATAGTTATCGTCCGCTGGTGTGGACGCTAATATAGTTATCTTTATAGTTATCGTACGCTGGTGTGGACGCTAATATAGTTATCGTTATAGTTATCGTCCGCTGGTGTGGACGCTAATATAGTTATCTTTATAGTTATCGTCAGTTACTATCGACGCTAATATAGTTATCGTTATAGTTATCGTACGCTGGTGTGGACGCTAATATCGTTATCGTTATAGTTATCGTACGCTGGTGTGGACGCTAATATAGTTATCGTTATAGTTATCGTATGCTGATGTGGACGCTAATATAGTTATAGTTATAGTTATCGTACGCTGGTGTGGACGCTAATATAGTTATCGTTATAGTTATCGTCCGCTGGTGTGGACGCTAATATAGTTATCTTTATAGTTATCGTACGCTGGTGTGGACGCTAATATAGTTATCGTTATAGTTATCGTCCGCTGGTGTGGACGCTAATATAGTTATCTTTATAGTTATCGTCAGTTACTATCGACGCTAATATAGTTATCGTTATAGTTATCGTACGCTGGTGTGGACGCTAATATCGTTATCGTTATAGTTATCGTACGCTGGTGTGGACGCTAATATAGTTATCGTTATAGTTATCGTACGCTGGTGTGGACGCTAATATAGTTATCGTTATAGTTATCGTCGGCTGGTGTGGATGCTAATATAGTTATCTTTATAGTTATCGTACGCTGGTGTGGACGCTAATATAGTTATCGTTATAGTTATCGTCCGCTGGTGTGGACGCTAATATAGTTATCTTTATAGTTATCGTCAGTTACTATCGACGCTAATATAGTTATCGTTATAGTTATCGTACGCTGGTGTGGACGCTAATATCGTTATCGTTATAGTTATCGTACGCTGGTGTGGACGCTAATATAGTTATCGTTATAGTTATCGTATGCTGATGTGGACGCTAATATAGTTATAGTTATAGTTATCGTACGCTGGTGTGGACGCTAATATAGTTATCGTTATAGTTATCGTCCGCTGGTGTGGACGCTAATATAGTTATCTTTATAGTTATCGTACGCTGGTGTGGACGCTAATATAGTTATCGTTATAGTTATCGTCCGCTGGTGTGGACGCTAATATAGTTATCTTTATAGTTATCGTCAGTTACTATCGACGCTAATATAGTTATCGTTATAGTTATCGTACGCTGGTGTGGACGCTAATATCGTTATCGTTATAGTTATCGTACGCTGGTGTGGACGCTAATATAGTTATCTTTATAGTTATCGTCAGTTACTATCGACGCTAATATAGTTATCGTTATAGTTATCGTACGCTGGTGTGGACGCTAATATCGTTATCGTTATAGTTATCGTACGCTGGTGTGGACGCTAATATAGTTATCGTTATAGTTATCGTACGCTGGTGTGGACGCTAATATAGTTATCGTTATAGTTATCGTCGGCTGGTGTGGATGCTAATATAGTTATCGTATGCTGATGTGGACGCTAATATAGTTATAGTTATAGTTATCGTACGCTGGTGTGGACGCTAATATAGTTATCGTTATAGTTATCGTCCGCTGGTGTGGACGCTAATATAGTTATCGTTATAGTTATTGTTCGCTGGTGTGGACGCTAATATAGTTATCGTTATAGTTATCGTACGCTGGTGTGGACGCTAATATTGTTATCGTTATAGTTATCGTCTGCTGGTGTGGACGCTAATATAGTTATCGTTATAGTTATTGTTCGCTGGTGTGGATGCTAATATAGTTATCGTTATAGTTATCGTACGCTGGTGTGGACGCTAATATAGTTATCGTTATAGTTATCGTACGCTGGTGTGGACGCTAATATAGTTATCGTTACAGTTATCGTACACTGGTGTGGACGCTAATATAGTTATCGTTACAGTTATCGTCCGCTGGTGTGGACGCTAATATAGTTATCGTTACAGTTATCGTCCGCTGGTGTGGACGCTAATATAGTTATCGTTACAGTTATCGTCCGCTGGTGTGGACGCTAATATAGTTATCGTTATAGTTATCGTCAGTTGGTGTGGATGCTAATATTGTTATCGTTATAGTTATCGTACGCTGGTGTGGACGCTAATATCGTTATCTTTATAGTTATCGTACGCTGGTGTGGACGCTAATATAGTTATCGTTATAGTTATCGTATGCTGATGTGGACGCTAATATAGTTATAGTTATAGTTATCGTACGCTGGTGTGGACGCTAATATAGTTATCGTTATAGTTATCGTCCGCTGGTGTGGACGCTAATATAGTTATCTTTATAGTTATCGTACGCTGGTGTGGACGCTAATATAGTTATCGTTATAGTTATCGTCCGCTGGTGTGGACGCTAATATAGTTATCTTTATAGTTATCGTCAGTTACTATCGACGCTAATATAGTTATCGTTATAGTTATCGTACGCTGGTGTGGACGCTAATATCGTTATCGTTATAGTTATCGTACGCTGGTGTGGACGCTAATATAGTTATCGTTATAGTTATCGTACGCTGGTGTGGACGCTAATATAGTTATCGTTATAGTTATCGTCGGCTGGTGTGGATGCTAATATAGTTATCGTATGCTGATGTGGACGCTAATATAGTTATAGTTATAGTTATCGTACGCTGGTGTGGACGCTAATATAGTTATCGTTATAGTTATCGTCCGCTGGTGTGGACGCTAATATAGTTATCGTTATAGTTATTGTTCGCTGGTGTGGACGCTAATATAGTTATCGTTATAGTTATCGTACGCTGGTGTGGACGCTAATATTGTTATCGTTATAGTTATCGTCTGCTGGTGTGGACGCTAATATAGTTATCGTTATAGTTATTGTTCGCTGGTGTGGATGCTAATATAGTTATCGTTATAGTTATCGTACGCTGGTGTGGACGCTAATATAGTTATCGTTATAGTTATCGTACGCTGGTGTGGACGCTAATATAGTTATCGTTACAGTTATCGTACACTGGTGTGGACGCTAATATAGTTATCGTTACAGTTATCGTCCGCTGGTGTGGACGCTAATATAGTTATCGTTACAGTTATCGTCCGCTGGTGTGGACGCTAATATAGTTATCGTTACAGTTATCGTCCGCTGGTGTGGACGCTAATATAGTTATCGTTATAGTTATCGTCAGTTGGTGTGGACGCTAATATTGTTATCGTTATAGTTCTCGTCCGCTGGTGTGGACGCTAATATAGTTATCGTTATAGTTATTGTCAGTTACTATGGACGCTAATATAGTTAATATTATAGTTATAATCCGCTGGTGTGGACGCTAATATAGTTAATGTTATAGATACCGTTCTAGGCTTTAACTAGCCCAACCCCGAATACTTGATTTGTGTTCCAGCGTGAGTGTTTGTGCTCTGACACGATTCTGTCACGTCCTTTCGTCAACAAACGTCTCCATCCCTCCCATAATTCTCCTCCGAGCCGCTCGCAGACCCCTGACTTTAAGGACAGCGAGTTTATTTATTCATGCCTCTCTTCTGGTTTACTGGAACTTCTGATGGCTCGACACAGATTTGCACTTTCCTCTGGCGTGTGTTGTGCTCGCCGCATGTGCCGCCCGCAGGAGAGACTCGCGCATGTTCCGCTGCTGCGGCGTGTTTCCCTGACGGCTGTCAGGTTCGCTCACATCCCAGAGCTCCCACCAGTGAGTTCAGCAGCAGAGACCTTAAAAACCCGACGGAAACACACCAGAGAGGTCTCCTTTCTGCTTCCCAGAGGATCCTCCTGAGAAAATCTGGCCAATCTGTGCACAGTTTGAGAAATGAACTCACCTACATTTTCCAAGATCTGAGCTGCCATTGACGTTTAATGTTTGTCCTAAAAGTCCTTTGACTAAATCAAGAATCAGAACTGATGGTTGCCAGGGAGTTGCTATGCCAGTGTTTTTTCCTGGTGTTTTATGGTCCAGCAGGTGAAAATGGTCAAGTAGCATCACACCCCTCTCTCTCCTCAACACACACACATGACACACATTCTAAACTTCAATACTAATGATGAGTGAGTTAATTAATTCCTCTCATTAATTAAATGCATATTTATGTCTTCACAGCTCTGGAATCTGATCAAATGATGGAGAGGAGCGTCAAACACGGGTTGACCCCTGCCAGCCAATCAGCACTCGCTCTCGGCCAACAGGCGCAGCTGCCTGACCAATCAAAGCGGGGATGTGCCAGAGGTGGGCGGGGCCTGAGTGCTGGAGTGGCAGTGTTCTGGATCGAGCATTCAGAGAGGGAGAGAGAGAGGAGAGACAGCGCTCCGTCCGTCCGATTCTGCTGCGCGTCTCTCTCACTGCAGCTCTGCATGCGAGTGTGTGTGTGTGTGTTCATGTATGCCGGCAGCAGCTGCATCGCTCCTTCATCCTCTTCATCTTCATCCTGTGTTCGGAGTGAATTCACAGCATTGGCGCACGATCCTGCTCATCTGTTGCCGTGGTGATGGGCTGTCGACTGTCAGGGCCGTGGATGGGCGACGGGATGGGGGTGAGTCCAGTGTGTGTAAATGCTCACGATTGTGTGCTGATGGTGATTAGGAGTGACAATGATGCAGTCTCAAACACACACACACACACACACACACACGTGTGCCATCTCTCTCTCATGACTCATGCCGCGATTTGTGCTGGTCTGAAGATTCATCATATGTGTGTTCAGTTTAGTTGCGTACGGATCCGGACGGCGGGCAGCTGTGGCGCTGAGGGGGGAATGTGTTTACACAGCTGTGCTTTAGTCCACCTATAGTAGTGCTGAACCGAATCAGCGTACGGCTGAGCGCACCAGATCTGTGCGAACGAGGACTGAAATTAATCAGGCTGTTGATTGTCTGTCGTTCAGGTTCACGGTCGGGATTTGACCCACCTGCCAAAGCGAGAGGCCTTCCGTATCCTGGCCAGCTACGAGCAGCCAATCACGCTTCAGATCGAGGGCCGGGGGCGGAGCCTGCAGTACAACCGGACGACGGACTGCAGCACGCAGACGGAGCGGCCGTGGGACCCTCTCCGGCCGCACTCTTGTACAATGCCGCGTCTGCCTCCCTCGGACAGGTGCGGCACACCTCACCGCTGCCACCTGCAGGACAAATGTGTACATGCACCCGAGAGGCCGTTCACACGCGACACGCTTAAATTGGTCTCGCACTGCTATTTTATGAGCGTTTTTTGCCTAGCGTCAAACCTAGCAACGGTGCGGCACACTTCACCGCTGCCACCTGCAGGACAAATGTGTACATGCACCGTTCACACGCGACACAATCTCCCGCTTAAATTGGTCTCGCACTGCTATTTTATGAGCGTTTTTTTCCTAGTGACAAACCTAGCAACGGTGCGGCACACTTCACCGCTGCCGCCTGCAGGACAAATGTGTACATGCACCGTTCACACGCGACACAATCTCCCGCTTAAATTGGTCTCGCACTGCTATTTTATGAGCGTTGCGTTTTTAAGCCTTTTTTGCCTAGCGTCAAACCTAGCAACGGTGCGGCACACCTCACCGCTGCCACCTGCAGGACAAATGTGTACATGCACCGTTCACACGCGACACAATCTCGCGCTTAAATTGGTCTCGCACTGCTATTTTATGAGCGTTTTTTGCCTAGCGACAAACCTAGCAACTACTTGGACAAACCTCATCTAGATTCCGTAACTCGCCCACTATTTGTATTAATATAGGTCAGTGGACTCGGCGGTGTGGCGTCATCTAGCGACTGGTTTTAGCTCAGTTCAACTGAAAGCAATTGGCAACACTGATGTGACGCGCTCCCGTCCGCTCCGTCAGAGCCTTCTCTAGCATGGAAACGGCCTTAAGGCACAGTAACGCTCGGTTTTGCATTCATGCGCATGTAAACGCAGGAGAATGTGTATATGTTATCCTCCACCGCGTTCCGCGTGTGGTGATCGCTCACATCTTGAGCTCATATAGCGAAAAGCCATCTGATCAATCCCTTCCGGTCTAGAACTTAAAGAGCATCAAGCGCGCAGCAGCTCCTGACTAAAAACATGATTAATCAGATCCAAAAATAAAACACTACTGACTTTTCAACAATTGAGAAGAAGCACTGAAGTCTGAACTGAGTCAAAAGTCATTAAGTTTCAAATTTCACTGTAATAATCCTGACTTTTTGTCCTATATAAATATCACATTGCTTTGAACGATTCGCTGATCGAGTGAGTCTGATTCAAAAGGGCCTCGAGTTCCAGGTTCGTGGATCTTTTTGAGTGACTCATTCACAAGAACCGGCTCACGAGAGTCATTTGCACGCGAATAATGATTCAAAACGAGTTCGAGGTTGTTTCGAGAATCTATTTGCCTCACTTGTTCAAAAGAACTGCTTCACAAAACTCGCGAATCACGAATCATAACGAGTTCGAGGTTGTTTCGTGAATCTTTTTCTGTCCAAAAGAACTGGAGTCATTTGCACGCAAATCGTTCCTTACGTTAATGACATCGATGACGTGGAAAAAGTTTTCCTGATTTTCGAAATTTATTCGATTTTAAAATGATCTTAGTCGCCGTTTGGTGGCCTGATATTTATATCGACCGGGAGGAAAACTCTTATTTTGTGTCCATTATTAAGGTTCAGTTTATCAAAAAAAAGATAAACTTTGTGCACCGTGGCATTAATATTATATGTCATGTGATGTTCATTAGTAAAAGCATCACTATTACTATATTTACTATACATTTCATACAACCGTCATACTCTGAGGCTCTTTATAAGCACAAAAACAGCATCTTAGATGAAGGGGGCGTGTCCTATCCGGAAGGAGGGGGCGTGGCTTGTGTTATTAGCATATAATATTCATACATAATTAAGTGTTTGTGTTTTGTCGTTGCCCTCTCAGGACGTACTACAATCACATGACCCTTCCCGTGAACCGTAGAGACGGCGGGAGGTACGAGTACCTGCCAAACACACCTAGAGACCTGGAGCACCGAGAACGCCTGGCCTACAACGTAAGTCATGAACATAATCAGATTACGAGGAGTAAAGTTACTGATTCAATCTATATGTGCCACATTTTAAAGGTCATGCAAACAAAAATTTAGGATGATTATCAAGTATTTCCTTCCAAATCCCGATCGTTTCGTGCTTCTCGTGTGTGTCGTGTCAGGAAATGCTGAATTATGTGTGTGTGTGCTGCTCTCCAAACAAACGCGTTTTTCAAAATGGAGCTGCTCTCTTATGCTCTGGAATTATTCATGCATTTAGCTACGCTTGGGAATACACACACACACACACACACACACACACACTTCACGTGTACGGAGCGCAGGAGGAAACAGCCTTTAATAAAGCAGCTGAAGGAGAGACAGACGGGAAATGCAGAGAAGTTCAGTCGTGTAAAATAAGCACTCTTCCACATCACAGCCTCATCATGCTAATAATTCATCAGGAAGCGTCAGAAACGCTGGCGTGTTCCTCTCACAAGAGCAGGACTGATGCGTGGTTTAATGTGGTGATGTTTCAGGAGCCGGAGTTCTCCGGCGGCGTGTCTCAGGGACAGAACTGTCTGATCGGCTGCTGCAAAACCAACTTAGAGGAGCCCAGAAGTTTCCAGAGTCAGGTGAGAGTTACAGGACTCGAGGAGTCCGCGACAAAGAGCCGCTGATATTCAAACGGCAAAAAACTGTAGCGAATCCAGAACCGCGGTTCTAGAACGGGTTGTTGTTGTTCTGGTTCCCGTGTGGTTCTCTTTATCCGTCACCGGCCGAGAGGCGAGGAGTCACATGTTATGTAAGTTATGTGTTGCCAGGCAACCAGCGATCATAAATATGGTGAGCCACCACAGTGGAGCTCTGATGGAGCGCCGTTCAATCCGTGTAGAATTTAAATGTAGAGTACGTTGTGTTTTTTCTCAAAGCTGCGTTCACACCGACGGTGATGTAATCTGCATTGAGGCTCGATAGGAGGCGTTTCTACTCGACTGTCTGCGCCGCTATTGGCCGTCTCTGCTCATTTGCATATGGATAAAATACCACAAATCGGCAGCTCGCATTGAAAATAAACATTTAATATTATTAAACTGATAAAACCTGATTGGGTGAGCCACAAATATATAATAACAATATGCACAAACATGGATTAAACTATTATTGAACCATCTAAAACACCAACTAGCGTCCACCCACAATACTGGCTGTTTTGTTCATATGTTATGTTTTTTAAAATCGTGAACAATAAATTCATTACTTGTCAAACGTAACAGGATGCTACTATAAAGTATAAACTAGAAAGTAAAGGTCATTAGAACAAACTTTTATGTTGGCTTGAAAAAGCCGCATGAAAGTTTGAGTTTTACATTTCGTTAAGTGGAAAGAGAGAGAAAGAAGACATTGCTAGAATGAACATGTTTTAGCACATTGCTAGCATGAATTAGCATGTTTTGCTAGCATGTTTTAAGAGGTTGATAACACAAATTAGCATGTTGCTAGCATGTTTTCATGAATTGCTAGCATGTGTCAAAATGAATTAACATGTTTTAGCACGTTGCTAGCATGAATTACTATGTTTTGCTAGCATGTTTTCATGAATTGCTAGCATGTATCAAAATGAATTAACATGTTTTAGCACATTGCTAGCATGAATTACTATGTTTTGCTAGCCTGTTTTAAGAGGTTGATAACACAAATTAGCATGTTGCTAGCATGTTTTCATGAATTGCTAGCATGTGTCAAAATGAATTAACATGTTTTAGCACGTTGCTAGCATGAATTAGTATGTTTTGCTAGCATGTTTTAATGAATTGCTAACATGTATCAACATGAATTAACATGTTTTAGCACGTTGCTAGCATGAAATAGCATGTTGCCGACATGTAAGATATTGTTAATATCATTTAACCTGTTGTTAGCATTTTTTAACACATTGCTAACATGTTTAACAGGTTGTTGGCTTGAATTAGCATGTTTTGCGAATATGTTCTACCACGTTAACATGAATTAGCATGATGGTAACATGTTTTAGCATGTTGCTAGCATGAATTAGCATGTTTTAACACATTGCTAGCATGAATTAGCATAATTTGCTAACCCGTTTTTAAGAGGTTGATAACACAAATTAGCATGTTGTTAGGATGTTTTCATGAATTGCTAGCATGTGTCAAAATGAATTAACATGTTTTAGCACGTTGCTAGCATGAATTAGTATGTTTTGCTAGCATGTTTTAATGAATTGCTAACATGTATCAACATGAATTAACATGTTTTAGCACGTTGCTAGCATGAAATAGCATGTTGCCGACATGTAAGATATTGTTAATATCATTTAACCTGTTGTTAGCATTTTTTAACACATTGCTAACATGTTTAACAGGTTGTTGGCTTGAATTAGCATGTTTTGCGAATATGTTCTACCACGTTAACATGAATTAGCATGATGGTAACATGTTTTAGCATGTTGCTAGCATGAATTAGCATGTTTTAACACATTGCTAGCATGAATTAGCATAATTTGCTAACCCGTTTTTAAGAGGTTGATAACACAAATTAGCATGTTGTTAGGATGTTTTCATGAATTGCTAGCATGTGTCAAAATGAATTAACATGTTTTAGCACGTTGCCGACATGAAACATGTTGCCGACATGTTGAAAGATATTGTTAATATCATTTAACCGGTTGTTAGCATTTTTTAACACATTGCTAACATGTTTAGCAGGTTGTTGGCTTGAATGAGCATAAATTAACATTTTAACACATTGCTAACATAAATTAGCATGTTTTTCAAATATGTTCTACCACGTTAACATGAATTAGCATGTTGGTAACATGTTTTAGCATGTTGCTAGCATGAATTAGCTTGTTTTAACACGTTGCTAGCATGAATTAGCATAATTTGCTAACCTGTTTTAAGAGGTTGTTTGGTTCGCTTGTTTGTATTCCTCACTTGTAAGTCGCTTTGGATAAAAGCGTCTGCTAAATGACTAAATGTAGGTTGATAACACAAATTAGCATGTTGCTAGCATGTTTTAACACAGGTTGCTGGCTTGAATTAATATGAAATAACATGATTTATCACTTTTTGTTAACATGAATTAACATGTTTTAACACATTGCTAACATGAATCATAATGTTGCTAGCATGTTTTAACATAATTAGCCTAAATTAACATGTTGCTAGCATGTTTTAACGCATTGGTAGCATATAAATATGTTGTTAACATGTTTTAATATTGCTCACCCAAAAATGAATTCAGTCATTAATTCCTCACCCTCATGTGGTTCTACACCCATAAGATCTTCGTTCATCTTCAGAACACAAATTTAAGATATTTTTGATGAAATCCGATGGTTCAGTGAGTCTCTATTGACAGCAAGATAATGAACACTTTCAAAAGATACTAAAACATATTTAAAGGAGGTCATGTGACTACAGTGGTTGAACTTTAATATTATAAAGTGACAAAAATAATTTTTGTGCGCCAAAAAACAAAATAACCACTTTTCAACAATTTCTACTGATGGGCGATTTCAAAACACTGATTCATGAAGCTTTACGAATCATTTGATTTGAATCAGTGGTTCGGAGCGCCAAAGTCACGTGATTTCATTAAATGATGCTTTATTACGTCATAAGTGTTTCGCAATTTCAGTACTTCACGTGACTTTGGCAGTTTGATATGCGATCCAAACCACTGATTCGTTGGCTTCGACAAAAACAACAAAGACTTATTTTACGATGGTTAAATCATTGTAACGCATCACCTTGAATTGCTTATTTCTCTAATGTCATCATATGTGTGTTTGTGACAGACTGATGACGATGACTACATGATGGAGAAACCCCTGGGGTACCTGCCTCTTCACCATGAGCTCGACAGTGGACTTGGCTGGACAGACGGTAGTTTCCACCAGGGGGAGCTGTCTGGGGTGGAGACAGAGGAGGGACTCGAGGAGTGTCACGGCCGCGGAGGCGGAGGGTCGCCATCGTCCGAGTCCTTCATCTCGTCGGAATTGAGCGACTCTGGTTTTTACAGCGTCAGCACCGGCGAGTTCCTGCGCTTCCAACGTCTGCTTGAGAAGCGCATGCGTCATTACAACGCTCGCATGCACCACCAGGGGGAGCCGTGTTCCCGCGAGCGGCGGGACAGCCAGATAAAACACCCTCTAGAGGCCATCCCAGAAACCCTGACGGTCCAGCCTCAAAACGTTTGCTTGTCCGTCCCGGGGTCACGAGGATTGTCCCGGGTGTCGTCCGTTCAGTACCGCAAGGCGGAGCGACCGTGTTTGAACAGACACAGCTCCAGCAGCGGCTCGCTGTTCAATCCCGCGTTGCACTCCACGTGCAGTACCCCCTCTGGCCAGCGGCGGCCACTGCCTCATCCGAGTTCTGCAGGAATGCTGAGGAGGAGCCGGACGCTTCATCACCGTCCCGCACCCATGGAGTACCGCAGACGGGCGAGTCACCCGGCCTCGCCCAACTACTGCAGCGCTACGCTACATCCCTGCAGCCACAGAGCCGACCTGCCCACAAATCTCCCCGAGGAGCCGGACTTGGCACTGATGCACGCCGTCAATCACCCGACACACCCCGTCGCACACCCTGCCACTCACCCTGCATTTCCTACACAGACTGCACACGCTATGCACGCGATGAGTCAACCATCCCTGATCACGCCGGTTGATGAGCGCTGCTATATGCCTCTAGATCTCCACGACAACAGCAGGATCCGAGCCTCCACCGAACCCCAGAGATTCTTGATGGAGCAGCCGTCCAGCCAGCAAAGGGACGGGCGGTTCCACACCCTAAGTCACACGCCCAGTCAGGACGCCAACGACACCTGGCCGAAACCCGCTAACCGCGGAGGCTCAGGTGGAGGAGGCGGACTTTACAGCACCTTGGAGGGCCACATGCCCACTGCAGCCACTAGGAAAACGCCCAGTGGGAACTTGCGGGCCATGCGAAACCAGATGCTTCGGGACAGAGCGTCCCGGCTGGCGGACGAGCGCAGCGGCATGAGCACGGACGAGGAGAGTCACAGCGAGGTCCGCATGGGTCGCTACTGGAGCCGCACGGAGCGACGCGAACACGTGCTGCAGAGACAGCGACAGCAGCAGGCCAGAGGTGGCGCGGCCGTGACGGGATTGGTGCACGGCGGCGGGGTCATGGGAGGAGCCAACGTAGACACTTATAGTACAGTTCTCGAGCTGAGCCAGAGGAAACTAAGTCGCCTGAGGAACCGGAAGCTGCTGGACGACTGGACCACCGTAGAGGAACTCCTGACGCACGGAACACGCCTGAGCTCCAGCGAAGATGCCCTGCAGCTGCCCACGTCGTTGCTCACCGTCACAACTGTATAGCGACACCCACCGTGTGTGTGTGTGTTCAGATTGATGCGTGTGCGTGCGTGCGTGTGTGTGTGTGTGTGTGTGTGTTTGTGTGTGTTGGACCGCCCGCACTACACAAAGCTACCTCCAGAAATTGAGGTTTACTGTAGATACAGTCGTTTCCAGACACCGTAGTAAATTGATTTTTAAATGTTATATTTGCAGTATCTTGTTTTGCATTGTGTTGTAAAGAGATGTTTTATTATGGAGCAAAATCACTGCAGTTTGATGTGACCGCATGAAGCAATACAACATAGATACCGACGCCAGACCAACCGAGTTTCATTTGGTGCCAAGAAAAGTTTACGTTACGGATCAATTTAAGGTGGTGCTAACCCGTGAGAATTTCATTCGTTTCCGATTATTCGCAACTATAGCCTATAAACGACATCCGGATCGCGTCACTTTTGCACAAAATTGAAAATTCCCTCTCCGACCGTCTTCCGCTAGCTGACCGAATTTGTGCCGTTAGCACAGCCCCACCTTTCAATCGTGAATCTGATTCTCTGGGAATAACATATCGGATAATCTAACGACGGATCACGGAGTCAGATAACGCAGTCAAGGCCGACGATTGGGTGTTCAGGGTTATGCTGGAGATCAGGCAGCGGGAACACGAGTGTGTGTGCGGGTTCTTGCACTATAACTGTAGTTCTGTAGAGTATTTTTAAAGCTATTTTTCTTGTGCTCTTCACAATTGATGTCACGAAAACAAACAAAGAACTTTTATAAAGAGTGGTGTCGACAGCAGTACAACAATTTGGCGGGAAAGACGGCGCACTGAACTGTTCGTTTTGTTCCAACGTGCAGAATTATTATATATTTTCAGCGCACCTTTCCGCGAACCGGGGGGGGGGGGGGGGGGGTTCAACTTTACAATGGGCATCATGAAAAACGAGCAGAATTAATTTAGCACAAATTGCTGTAAATATACACAATAATGCGATTTTCTGATGAATTAAAGGCTATTCACACCAAGATAGCCAGTGTTGCCAAGCACGTGTAACTGGGAATTCAAGTCGCATTGAAACGCGATCGGGTTTTGAGTTTTGGCGGGGTTTTTTTGTGAAGACCTGGCAACCCTGATGCCCTGACGATAACTACTAAGGATAAAGAGTTGTTCCAAATTTAAAATACTCACATCTATGGCACAGAGGAATCACTTTCAAAACGATTTTGAAACATTAACAGCCAATCAGAATCCTGCTTTTAAAACGGCTGATAAAACACGCAGTGCTCGCTTATAATTAACAGAACGATATGGTGTGGATGTTAGTGTCATATCGTTATAGTTATCGTTCTTGGTGTGAACGGGCCTCGACACAAATTCGTTCTGCTCCCGTTTCATGCACGAGACCTCCAAAGTAGAAGATGCAGAAGTATGTCACGTGTCAAAATGGATCTTTATTTTTGAGCAGAACATCAGGATATTTCCCACCTGCACTATTTGTGGTGCACTAGCACTCGAGTGTTTACAATTTTTTCCTCACAACTGTGACTCTCTGCGACACATCTCGCTCTCTCGCCCTCGTTTCTGAGGGGAAATCACGTCATTTTCACCGTGAGTCAAACGCTGTGAATAATGGATTTGAACGGAAGGGACACGCGCTATGAACAGAACTCTGCCTCGCTCATTGGATTTTGCTCGTTTCCACTTTTAGAAATCATTTTCTTGGAATATGATGTACATGTGGTTGTAATAAAGATGAGATTTTAATTAGCTACTTCAAGTGTTTTCTTGGTCCTTATTGAAGTGAAAATCTGTCGTGAAAGTTGAGATGTTCCCTCACACCTCTACCAAGGATTTTCCCGCGAAAATTTCACTCTCAAAGAACAATTTCCTGGGTGTGATGTTCTAAAAAAGTGTATTGAAGAGAAACTTTTTTGATATTGTCAGGTAACTCGTCCATATTTTTTTTTCAATGTTTACCTCAAGACTATTGGACAAATATTATCTTAATTCAATTTCTACACAATTATCAAACGCAATAATGATGTTTTCACGTTTCAGTAGGAATCTGAACAGTGATCACCAGCAAGGTGACGAGGAATATTCTTCCAATGGTTTCTTAGAAGTTCATTTGGTCAGATTTTTTAATGTTGAGCACTTCAGATGTTTAAGAATAAAACACAGAAACACAAAATGGAATCCAACAGTAGAAAAGCACAAAATGGAACCGAATAACAGAAAAATGTCTTTCTTTCTCCCTGTCTTTCATTCACACACGCATCGCTGACGCCCTCTGCCGGAAGGACGCTGTTAGTGCAGAACAACAAAATGGCGGTAAAGTCCGTTTTTCACCTCATGATCTTTAGAAATCCGTAGGTTTGATTTATTCCTCAGATGTTCTTCTGAAAACATGTTATCAAAATACATTATACACTGAAACGTCATTCTCAAAAAAAAACTGGTTTAATATGTATAAAAAAAAAACAACCAGTCCAGAAGAAAAACAAAAATATATGACCAAACTAGTGCTTATACACAGAGACAGATAAATCTACTCTAAAAAAAAAATACATGCTTCAATGCAGAAAGGAAACAATGCAGAAGGGCTTCAAAATGTGGAATTGTTGAGCTGTAACGTCCTTTTGTAATAATGCACAAATACAGGCCGTAGAGTTCATATAAAAAGAGCGGCCTCATTCATCCACACAGACAGGGGGCGCCGGTGTCCTGCAGCTTCAGTCCAAACCCTGCACCTCGTGCTGCTTGTACACCGCCGAAACAAGATTTCCTGAAAGAGCCGGATTCGTTTGGTTACAGTAATCAGTTCAAACTGAAAAATTAACATTTGTATGAATGAAAACGCATCGTTAAATCCTTCAGGTCAACGAGCGAAGCGACAAAGCAATACAAATCGGCACCGAAATTAATTAAATTAAATAAAAACTAATTAAAAACACTGAAGTATATGGAGCTCCGGACATGACATGCAGGAAAAAAATTAAATAAAATAAAATAAATAGTAGCCTAAATCGTGTGCGCGATTTACTATTTTGTTCCCTCGATTTATAAAGAGAACGAATTAGTAAATTGTGCGCAAGATTTAATAAATCAAGGGAACGAATGAGCAAATCGCACGTTTTCATTTTTTTTCCTCTTGCATGTCACGTGCGGCGCGCCGTAGAAATAAAATATAAATATTACATGAAAAACGTAGAAATGTCGCGTTAGCAACTGAACAGAAAGAAAAAATAATTTCAGTTGAAGTACAAAAACGATTAAAAAAACTAATATAAATTCCAAAAGCACACCATAAAATTACTGAAAATGAAAAGCTAATTCAACATATTAACGAATTCTATTAAATAGTATATAAAAATAGTACTAAATACATATGACTCTTTTGAAGTGATTCTTTCGAACAGACTCATGACGATTCGCTTTTCTCGAAAAGATTCACTTTGACAATTAAAATACAAACTTTCGTAGTAACAGAAACAACAATTTCGGGTTTTTGTTCACCATCTAGTTTGGATGAATTATTAGGCGGGTTTTAGTACATCGACACAATGTTGCATCATGGGAATGATTGGGTCTGTCGCAGTGGGAATAGACCTGAAGCATTCGACCGCGCACACATGCGTTATTGTGTTGGCAGCGCAGGGGTCAGAGCAGCAAGGACAGGAAGGCAAGCAGGAAGTAGACGCGGCCAATCACAGCTGAGCTCAAGCCGCACCGCACCCATGGGTCAAAGGTCGCAGCGGGTTCTTACCTGGCGTCCCCAGCCCCTCTGCTCTGTCCCGGCAGAGTTTGGATCTGAACGGAGAGTCTTTGTCTTTACCTTTAGATCCCTTTGGTCGCCCCGCCGCCTTCTTCTTCGACTTACTGTCGCCCTTCACGCCCAACAGCGGATGAACCTCTGCGAGAACGACAGACACAAACGTCAGACCTGTGAACTCATCACGAGCAGAAGAAGAGGATCGGCGCTCACCGTCGCTCGGGACGCCCTGCAGCTCGATGGTGGTGGTGCGGATCTTCTTCTTGGGCGGCCCTCCGTCCGCCGACGGCTGCCGTTGTTTTTTGTCCCCGGGGCCGCTGTGGGCGGAGCCGTCGTCAGCCGCGGCGTTCTGACCCGCGGCGTCGGGAGGAGGGCCGAACGGGTTCTCCTCGGGGTCCTCCACCTCCGGAGCGATGGGCAGATAAAGCAGCGCCTTATAGTCCTCCAGCTCCTCGTCACTGCCAACACACCAGACGCGGCCCACTTGTGGTCAAAAACGGTATTACACTAAAAATAACGTGAAACTTGGCGAATTGCATTTCAAATTTATTTCGCGAATGTCGAAATAAACTTGATTAAACAATATGTACAAACAAGAACGACGAAAAAGTAAAAAAAACAAACTTTGACAAAAATAACGTAAAACTTTGCAGATTATATTTAAAAAGTAGTTTGCGATTGTTGAAATAAACTAAACAATGAAACAACATGTCAAAACTAAAATAATTTTAATAATAATAATTTTTTATTTTTTAATAATTTAACGAATAATTTTGCGAAATATTTAAATATTTTAAGAATGTTAAAATAAACTAGATTAAACATATGAAAAAAACACCAAAAAGTAAAAAAAGACACATTTGAAACTATATTTTAGGAATAACAAATTTGCGAAATATATTTAAAAAGTATTTTACGAATGTTAAAATAAACAAAACAATGAAACAACATGTCAAAACTAAAAATCAAGAAAAAAAAAACGTGAAACTTTATGATGATATTAAAAATAACAAATAATTTTGCGAAATATTTAAAAAGTAGTTTGCGATTGTTGAAATAAACTAGATTAAACAATATGTACAAATAAGAACGACCAAAAGTAAAAAAAACAAACTTTGATAATATTAAAAATAACGTAAAACTTTGCAGATTATATTTGAAAAGTAGTTTGCGATTGTTGAAATAAACTAAACAATGAAACAACATGTCAAAACTAAAATCAAGAAAAAAAAAAACGTGAAACTTTGATGATGATATTAAAAATAACAAATAATTTTGCGAAATATTTAAAAACTATTTTAAGAATGTTAAAATGAACTAGATTAAACATACGAAAAAACACCAAAAAGTAACTATTTGAAACTATATTTTAAAAATAACAAATTTGCGAAATATATTTAAAAAGAATTTACGAATGTCAAAATAAACTAAAATAGACTAAAGATGAAAGAATATGAACAAACAAAAACATTCTAAAAAAACAAACAGAAATACAGTGAAAACCATGTTTAACATCATCAGTTAGCTGTAAACTAGTGTTCAGTGTGTTTCTCGTCCCGACAGGAAATGAAATGTCAGTCAGCTGTGAGGGGCGGGATTAACACTAATGAGATTCAGTAGGCGGAGCCTGGTATAAAGCACACAAGCAGCACTGAATTGAGAATGAAATGTATTTCCAGGACATCAGTTGTGAGGTTTATGGTGTCTCTGACCTGCTGCAGAAAGCCTGGATGGGGTCGACCGACGTGACGTCCACCTCCTCATCCTCTGCAGCGTCAGCTCCTGATCCACACACACACGGTCAGAGTCATCTTCATCATGTGTGTTCATATGTGTGTGTGTGTGTGTGTGTGTGTTTACCTGTCTGTTCCGGCTCACTCTTGTCCTCGTCCTCGATGTCAAACTCAGACTCTCTCTCCTCATACTCCACGTTCTCGTCCAGCTCTTTGAAGTCCGGTGCAAACGCGCTCCAGTTCTCCTGCAGAAACACAAACACAAACACAATCAACCGCATGCCATGTACATAGGCAACAAGTTTAGATCATTTACTAGTGATTTCAACATTCTTTGGCATTTTTTTTAATTCTCGGCAGCCGCTGGTATTTTTTTCTGTTTGACTGATAAGTGTCAGAAGCGGGACTTTTATTTTGACAGCGCCTGAGAGCAGACACACAGGAGCTCTCTCTTTATTAGTTTAATGTCTTTAACTATCCTGTCTAAATCAATCCTGAGCATTTGCACTCAAAAAAGTCAAAATAAAAGTCCTGGCGCTGTCAAAATATCGGCTAAACTGAAAAACTTATCGGCTGAAGTATCGCTTTCAAATTTTAGTAAATTTGTGAAATAAATCTAAATAAAATAGTAGCAATTGTTATTACAAGTGTTATTTACTATATTTAAATATAGCGTGATTTCACATATAAACAACAAAAACACATTCAGAACTCCATAATAATGTTAAAAACAATGCAAAATTAATCAATATGAACAAATAAAAATGGCAAAACTAAATAAAAACAAAAAATGCATATGAAACTTTATGATCATTTAAAAAATAATGCAAAATTCTGTGAATTGTATTTAAAATATATTTTGCAAACATCAAAACTAAAACAAACAAAAACATTTTAAACTTTAATAATATTAAAAAATGTGAAGTTTAGCAAATCAAATTTGAAGTATATTTTGCGAGTGTCAAAATAAACCGGATTAAACAATATGAAGAAAGAAAAACTTAATTTAAAAAGAAAAAACAAAACAACAAAAACACATTTACAACTGTATGATATTTAAAAAAAATATATATTTTTATTTTTATTACATTAAATTTATTTTGCGAATGTCAAAATTAACTGGATTAATCAAAATGAACAAATAAAACAAAATAAAATGAACAAAAACATTTGAAATCGCATAATAATGTTAAAAACAATGCAAAATTAATCAATATGAACAAATAAAAATGGCAAAACTAAATAAAAATAAAAAATGCATTTGAAAATGTATGATCATTTAAAAAACAATGCAAAATTCGGTGAATTATATTTAAAATATATTTTGCAAAGGTCAAAACAAAAACATTTTAAACTTTAATAATATTAAAAAATGCAAAGTTTAGCAAATCAAATTTGAAGTATATTTTGCGAGTGTCAAAATAAACGTGATTAAACAAAACGAACAAAGAAAATGAAACATTTAAAACTATGATAATATTTAAAAAAATGCTAAATTTAGCAAACTATATTACAAGTTTATTTTATGAAAGTCAAAATAAACCGGATTAAACAATATGAACAAAGTAAAACTTAATTAACAAAACAACAAAAACACATTTACAACTGTACGATATTAAAAAAATATTTTTTTTAATTTATATTTTATTATAATTATTACATTAAATTTATTTTGCGAATGTCAAAATTAACTGGATTAATCAACGTGAACAAATAAAAACGGCAAAATTCAAAAAACGAACAACAAATACATTTGAAACCGCATGATAATATTAAAAATAATGCAAAATTTAACAAATCATATTTAAACAGAACTAAAACCCGAACAGCTATCGTCTTGTGAGTGTGATTTCCTCACCACTTGGTTCTGAGCCCATATGGACACCACACCGCTGGAGATGGAGGCGATGATGGGCCGCACGGGATGCCACTGTAAACACACACACACACACACACACACACACACACACACTCTCAGTGTTCAGTGGGAAGCGTCTCCTCGCGCTGATCTCTGTATGAGCTGCGTCTCACCGCCACGTCCAGCAGCAGCTCCCCTCGCGTCCCGTGCAGGAT
>CM076086.1:46865362-46912862 GCA_038088235.1 Zacco platypus | reverse complement strand
AGCACTGAGAGTCTCATTTATTACACATTTAAAAATGATCTGAAAAAACTTATGATGTTTATGATGATAAAATCAATTTTATATTAAATTAAAAATATTATTGTATCTGCTGAAGCCACAAACTTTTTTATTTTTGTTTCATTGTGTTGCGTAAAAAAATAAATAAATATAAAATATTGATTTTTTTTTAAATTAATTTATTATATTAATAATCTAATAAATAAAAAGCATAATAATAGATCAACATACGTCAAGCTGCTTTATGTAATACATTATTATTAAAACGGCTTGAATTGAGTATTAATGTTATTATTAATATTAATACAATAAAACAGCCGTTAAATATTATTATTATTATTATCATTATCAGCAATAATTATTATTTTGCTCATTCAATTAATAATAGTTGAAGACTTTGTGTTAATAATGCTATGACTTGATTTGAATTAAAAAAATAATTAATTAATTAAAATTAAATTAAAAATTAAATGTTAATAAACGTAATACAATAGATAATAAATCTAAAGTGTGATAATCCTATAAATATTAGTATAATAAACAAAATAGCAAAAATATAAATGCTAATTATCATGATACACACAGTTAAATACAAATATTATTATTAGTAGTATCAAAATGATTAATAATTACATTAAATTAAAACACAATTGAAGTATTTATTATGATTAAAACAGCCTACATATATTATTATTATTATTAGTAATTATGATTAACATAATAATTTTTTCTATTTAAAGTGCAATAATAGTGAAATAATACTAATAATTGATTTGAATTATTGTAGAAACAATTAATTAAATATAATTTAAATAGAAAATAAACTGACTTACACGCCCACGTCAGTTAACTAAATGACCAGATATATGTATAATTATTATTATGCTTTAGATTTATTATATTATAATTAATTATAATAATTCAAAACAAGTGTTTTAACACATTAAGTTAAAACAGCCGTCAAGTATTATTAATTTAATGTATTAATGATGCTAATAATAATAATAATAGGAAAAAATGGAAAAGCATATAATAATAATAATATCTATATTTTATATTTCCATATCTATAAAAAATGAAGTGAAACCATGTATAAAGATATTATAATAAGCATACAGAGTAGAGTTTATTATGAAAATGTTTGCCATGAATTAAATGTAAAACATCATCTTGAAACAGTGTTTGGTGAACCTCAGCTTCAGGTTCTGGAGTGTGTCGGACTGAACCTCAGACTCCATCATGTCCATCAACTCCATCCACTGGTTCCGGAAGGGCCTGCGTCTCCACGACAACCCCGCCCTGCTGGAGGCGCTGAAGGGATCCGACACGCTGCGCTGCGTCTACTTCCTGGACCCCTGGTTCGCCGGAGCCTCCAACCTGGGCGTCAACAGGTGGAGGTGAGCGACCCGCTCGAGGCTCAGGCGCACACATACACCATGATTCAACATCTCGAATAATAAACCTAAAGGATTTTCATTCACTTACTTAATAAATATATATTTATAATAGATCATAATAACTATTATAACTAAATCTATTAACGTATACATAATAAAATATTATAATAATCATCACTGTCATGTCAATTAGTCATTTTTATCATGATCAAAACACTTTAATTAGGTCTCATTAGAGTGTAATTACCTTTTAGTGTTAATTGGCTGGAGTTTTTAATCTCATGTCAAGGATTAAATGGCGCCATCTGGTGGTGCTTCAAAGAATGACACACAACTTTTTCACAAGTGTGATTGTTGAGCGAGATAATCAGTGATTTACAGCATCATATATGAGACGAACGAGTCTCTTCACACGCAAACATCAAGATAAAAGAGTTTAAAAGATGTGTGACAGAAGTTTTGAATTCAGTTATAAAGATGTGATGATTTATAAAGTGGTTCAGGCTCATATTTTGGTAATCGCTGCATTTATGGTTTGCTGTCATGGATTCTTTATGGTGTGTTTATATCGGGGAACCGGAGACGAATGAAGATGTTTTTGATGATATATTTATGACTCGTCCATGGACAGCAACATAATGAAGGAACTAAAGACACAGGTCATGTGACTACAGTGGTTCAACCTGAATGTTATAAAGCGACCAGAATACTTTTAAACAATATCTAGCGATTTCAAAACACGGCTTCATGAAGCTTTACGAATCTTTGATTCGAATCAGTGATTCGATTCGCGTATCAAACTGCCAAAGTCACGTGAACTGTCTAAATTGCGAATCACTGATGAGGTAATGAAGCCTCGTTTACTGAAGTCACATGACTTCGGCGCTCCGAACCACCTTGAGAGGGACTTCGATGTGCTGCACATGTACAGGAACTTCGCTGTATTGATTTCCTGAGTTATTGCATGTCAAATAAGAAAGATATGTAAAATTATAAACAAAAAATGAAATATTTTAAGCTGTAAAAATGCCTTCAAAGCTTCTAAATAAACCAAACTTCCTGATAGAGTGGATGTTTCCTCTCCACTTGAATGGCATTTCTTCATATATTAATAAAGTGGATTAAATGATCCGCACCTCCGCTTGAACTCTGGGAAAACTAGTGATCTCACGCCACATTATAGAGCGTAAAAATGTACGTATTAAAATGAATGAAAGTGTTAAATAACAGTAAATGATGGCAGGATCACCACAAATGACTCTCGGTTCATGTTCGTGTTTGTCAGGTTTCTGCTGCAGAGTTTGGAGGATCTGGACTCGAGTCTTCGGAAACTCAACTCTCGTCTGTTCGTCATCCGAGGTCAACCGGCCAACATCTTCCCTCGGCTCTTCAAGGTACGGCTTTTAAGCGACAAGCGACGTTCGGTGTTGTTTTTTGTGAGCGTTTACTGAGAGCGACGGTCTGTCTGTGTCAGGAGTGGAAGGTGTCGCGGCTGACGTTCGAGTGCGACTCGGAGCCGTTCGGGAAGGAGCGCGACGCTGCCATAAAGAAGCTGGCGTCGGAAGCGGGCGTGGAGGTCATCGTGAAGGTCTCGCACACGCTCTACGACCTCGACCGGTGAGAACCAGCTTCAACGGTCACATGACGAACATCACTTCAGATTGAGTAACTCATTCGCTACTGCTGTACTGCAACATGTATATGTTTATTACATAAATTATTATTAAAAAAATAATAATTCTAGTTTAAAAACAAATTTAAAATACTTTACAATACATCTCGCATCTACAGAACTCACTGTATGATTTAAATTATATCTAACCTACAAAGACTCATTTAAAATATGTCTGTTGTTGTTGTTATTATTTTGTTTTGTTTTTTTGTTTTTTTTGTATGTTATGTATGACATGCATATATATATTTTATATATATATAAAATGTACACTTTATACGAAATATAATATAATACCTATTTTAATGTTTTTGTATTACATCTAATTTATATTTATATTACTATATCATTTATAATATAACTTTACAAATTCACGTAAAATATAATTTTATGCATCTCATTTAAACATTTTTTAAATTATATTTGTTATATATCTCATTGTATATTAAAATACAGCTTATAATAAACCTTAATTAAAAATAATAATAATAAATTATTATTAATTTATTATAAATTAATTATTTTATTATAATTAATAATAAATAATATAATTTAAAAAAATAATAAAATTAATATAATTTAATATATTTAAACATTTTATATATATATATATATATATATATATATATATATTTATAAGAAACCTTAATTAAAAAATTCTAATATAAATTAATATTTGTAAAAGGTATGTGTGAATATATATATATATATATATATATATATATATATATATATATATATATATAATGTAAGAGAATTTAACTTTAGATAATTTTATAATCGAAAATCTTGTGATAAACGGCTGTATTGAACAACATTTTAGTTTTTTTTGCAAGTTTATGAATCGATTCATTTGGTGAATCAACTGGTTCATTTAAATGAGTCGCTCCACTGAACCGATTCTCTGCAGTGACTCATAAGTGAATCTGATTGACTCAGGATCATCGAGCTGAACGCCGGTCAGCCGCCGCTCACGTACAAGCGCTTCCAGACACTGGTGAGCACCATGGAGCCGCCCGAACCTCCGCTAGACCCGCCGACCCAAGAGCTGATGGGAAACTGCGTGACGCCTGTCAGCGACAACCACGGAGAGAAATACGGCGTCCCCCTGCTGGAGGAGCTGGGTAACACTCACACACATACACACACACACACACACAGATTCAGTGTGGTCAGAGCAGTGCATGATGGGTGTGTTTGCGTTCAGGGTTCGACACCGAGGGTTTGGCTCCTGTCGTCTGGCCCGGAGGAGAATCGGAGGCACTGAGGCGCATGGACCGGCACCTCGGACCGGAATCTACCGCGGTATGACGGCGCACACACGCAAAACACATGGTGTACGGCACCGGCGACACGTTTCCTGAGGCGTCCTTCTCTTTTTCAGGCGTGGCAGGAGAACTTTGAGCGTCCGAAGATGAACTCCAGTCCGCTGCTGGCCAGTCCGTTTGGTTTGAGTCCGTACCTGCGCTTCGGCTGCCTGTCCTGCCGCCTGTTCTACTGCAAACTCACTCAACTCTACAAGAAGGTGCGCCGCTGCAACACCTCCAGATATTTAACAATCTAGAAATTTATAAAAATAGATGTAGATTTGTTAAAATGTTTAATCTTTTAAAAGAAAGTTTAAACTTATTTAAACATTAACATAACCTTTTAATTTATATCATTTCCTATTATATCTGATTTAATCATTATATTAATAATATAATTTGGAATGTAACTAAACTACAAAAATTAAAATGTAATGCATCTCGTATAAAAGTTTTTAAGATTGTCTAATTTTAATATTAAAATATTATTAAAACTATGCTTAACTTTAAAAACTTATTTAAAATATATTGCAATATATCTAATTTAATTTGATATTAATTTATTTTATTAATTTCTGATTCTTAAAATATATTTTAATATATAAATATTCTTAAAAGCTTTTAAATTAGATATATTACAATATATTTAAGTGTGTTTTTAATGTTCAGCTTATTATAAATTTTATTTTAAAATCTACTTAACTTTGATGTATTATAATATTAACATATATAAATATTCTTAAGCTTTAAATTAAAGATTTAAATTAGATATATGTTAATATTATAATACATCAAAGTTAAGTAGATTTTAAAATAAAATTTATAATAGGTTGAACATTAAAAACACACTTAAAATATATTGTAATATATAAATATTCTTAAAAGCTTTTAAATTAGATATATTACAATATATTTTAAGTGTGTTTTTAATGTTCAACCTATTATAAATTTTATTTTAAAATCTACTTAACTTTGTATTATAATATTAACATATATAAATATTCTTAAAAGCTTTTAAATTAGATAAGTTAATATTATAATATATCAAAGTTTAAAATAAAATTTATAATAAGCTGAACATTAAAAACACACTTAAAATATATTGTAATAATTAAAAACTTAAGATTATGTATAGTTATAATATTATATCTAACATAAATTGATATTAAAATATCGTTTATATCTGATTTAAAAGCCTTTTAAAATGAGTCATAATTGTGATGACGCTCACGTGTTTGTTTTCGCAGGTGAAGAACAACGGAAACCCGTCCATCTCTCTCTACGACAAGATCCTGTGGAGGGAGTTCTTCTACACGGCCGCCACCAACAACCCGCGCTTCGACCGGGTGGAGGGAAACCCCATCTGCATCCGCATCCCGTGGGACAGGAACGCCGAGGCGCTGGCCAAGTGGGCCGAAGCCCGCACGGGTTTCCCCTGGATCGACGCCATCATGACCCAGCTGCGTCAGGAGGGCTGGATCCATCACCTGGCGCGTCACGCCGTGGCCTGTTTCCTGACCCGCGGAGACCTGTGGATCAGCTGGGAGGAGGGCATGAAGGTGCGGTGTGGGCCTGGAGCATCATGGGTAAGGTGTGTGACGAGCGCTGTGGTAACGCTGCCGTGTTTGCAGGTGTTCGAGGAGCTGCTGTTGGACGCCGACTGGAGCGTGAACGCGGGCAGCTGGCTCTGTCACTCCTGCAGCTCCTTCTTCCAGCAGTTCTTCCACTGCTACTGTCCCGTGGGATTCGGCCGGAGGATCGACCCCAACGGAGACTTCATCAGGTGGGTATCCGCACCGCTTCACGCCGGGGCTGAGCAGCAGACTTCACTTCAGTTCCTGAATCTGAATCGAGTGTGAATGGAGGGAGAAAACGACATGCAGTTGTGATTCAAATTTAAGGAAGTATTGATAGTTAATGTGTTAAATTTGTTATTATTTTATGTCAGCGACTTCCTCTTCACACTCAGAGGAGCTGATTTAGTTCAGATTCACACTCAGATTCAGTTCAGATTCACTTTCAGAGGAGCTGATTTAGTTCAGATTCAGTTCAGATTCACTTTCAGAGGAGCTGATTTAGTTCAGATTCACTTTCAGAGGAGCTGATTTAGTTCAGATTCAGTTCAGATTCACTTTCAGAGGAGCTGATTTAGTTCAGATTCACACTCTGATTCAGTTCAGATTCACTTTCAGAGGAGCTGATTTAGTTCAGATTCACACTCTGATTCAGTTCAGATTCACTTTCAGAGGAGCTGATTTAGTTCAGGTTCACACTCAGATTCAGTTCAGTTCAGCTGATTTAGTTCAGATTCACACTCTGAATCAGTTCAGATTCACTTTCAGAGGAGCTGATTGAGTTCAGATTCACTTTCAGAGGAGCTGATTTACTTCAGATTCACACTCTGATTCAGTTCAGGTTCAGATTCACTTTCAGAGGAGCTGATTTAGTTCAGATTCACACTCAGATTCAGTTCAGATTCACTTTCAAAGGAGCTGATTGAGTTCAGATTCAGTTCAGATTCACTTTCAGAGGAGCTGATTTAGTTCAGATTTACACTCAGATTCAGTTCAGATTCACTTTCAGAGGAGCTGATTCAGTTCAGATTCACTTTCAGAGGAGCTGATTGTGCAGTTCTGAATTCTGCTCAAGCCTGAGTTTTATCACTTGATGTCTGTATGTTTGTATTTGTGCACCTCTGGCCATAGCTGGGTTTCCCAGGATTCCCTGCTGCTGCGCGGAGGTTATGTTCTGGTTTTGTGGAGATTGTGATTAGACGCTGCGGGTTAATCTCTCCCTCTGTTTCCAGACGGTACTTACCTGTCCTCCGAGATTTTCCAGCCAAGTTTATCTATGACCCCTGGAACGCGCCGGACGACGTGCAGCTCGCGGCCAAATGCGTGATCGGCGTGGACTACCCCAAACCGATGGTGAACCACGCGGAGGCCAGTCGCCTGAACATCGAGAGGATGAGGCAGATCTACCAGCAGCTGTCCAGATACCGCGGACTCAGTAAGAACGCCTTCAACCTCTCCGTTTACGAAGTCCTCCATTTTCTCCTTCTCATTTTTTCGTTCATCCGTCAGGTCTTCTCGCGACCGTTCCTTCCAACCACCTGGAGGACGTGGGTGTAAATGAAGCCCGAGGGGCAACAGCGCCCCCTGACCGCCGGAGGGTGCAGAGCAGCACAGCGTATCACCGTGAGTGTTTAAAACCGGACGTTGCCATCAAATAAGTGCGTTTGAAAGAAAATCAGTGTGGTGTAATCCTCTATGTGTCCAGCAGGGGTCAGAAGAGAACAGTCCGGAACGAACGGGGTGAAACATCGTGGCGCAAGATACCAACACTCCCTCGGTGAGACCATCAACAAGTACTTTGGTTTATTTGATGACCTTTTATGACGGTTTGCGGAAAATGTTTTCACGTTTGTCTCCTGCAGGCCACCGTACGTCGCCCTACACCACCCAGAGTGACCTGACGAACCACAGCCATGAGTTTGCCATCCCACAACAACCGGGTAAAATTGCACAAAAATACGTCACGTAACAGAACTTCCAATAGTTTGCGAACTTTTGATTTGATGTTGGTTTTCTTTAGGGCGTCACAGTTGGCCGGTCGGGGGCGGGACTGGAAAGAGGGAAAGGGAGGCGGAGCACAACAGTTGCCATGGTGACAATGTCCCCTCCTCCTCCTCGGCGCAACAGCAAAATGACGAGGTCCGTAAGAGGTCAAAACTAACAATGTTTTGCTAATTTAGCACAGAGCTCTATTTAACGATAAAAATTCCTGTTTGTTTCAGAAAAGGCGGGAAGATGCAGAGGGCGTGTCCTCGTCATCCTAAGCCCCACCCACTGATGGATTCGCAAAATGTATCGTAAATTTCCCTCGCGTGTTGAACTGACATTCAGAGTAATTGAAAACGATTGAACAGCTTATCCAGTACGATTGTGGCGTAGACAAAATTTTAACGTTTAAAAACAACAAAATTGTCTATTAACCTAAATATTGATTTTAAAAATCAGATTTAAATACCGTCTTCGTTGACATTTAAAGGCCTTTCGCACCAAACACGATATGAATGATCTGTTCGAACGAATATTCATCCAAACGTTTTGATAGCTCTGGATTTATATTGTATTTGATGAACCCGTGAACCAAAGCTCAAGTCTTATTGGTCGACACATTTTCGTCACCAGATGAAAAAAAAAAAAAAAGTCTGTTTTTTATCGTTTATATTCAAAATTGCGTTGTTTGGCGTGACCCGATCTGATTATGAAAAAACAGCCGAAGAAGAACACGCATCACGCAACATTTAAACGAATCCAGAGATTCCGCGGTGCTGCTCTGACCAGCCTCACCTGTACATACCTGCACCTGTTTCCATGGTCATGTGTGGGTCACATGACCGTCCGGGTCACCGGGTTGGACACGTTTGGGTCCAAACGACTTGTAAATGTACCACAGATGAACGATTGTCCCATCTTCTGTATAAGCGACTTTAGATTCTCCCGTCGGAGATGAAAAACGATTAAGTGTTTTCGTGTCATCGGTCTTCCATCGCTCACTGTACGTTATCGTCAGCGGTTATTGTCATTGTTTCCATCTCTGTCCTCCAGCATTTTGTATATGACGGCAGTATCTGTAGTTGTACATTTTTACTGCTTAATGTTTTTCTACAGAATATTCATAGCAGTTTTGAATTTTAAATATTAGTCTGTGTGTGCTACTTCATCATTCAGCTAATAAAAAAATATTTAAATACAACTTGAGTGTTTTATGTCTCAGTCTCTTCATTTGCAAACCATTTTTCATATCTTAAAGAGTTAGCCGTTACTCACATTTTTAAACTTAAATATACAAGTTGTACGTTTTATTTTATGCCCTTGTGAATGAGATTGAGCTAACTGCAGTTATATAAAGATATAGTCGAAGCTAATTAAACTTTTCGGTTTAGTTAGCTTGCATTTAGTAAATTTTATGGCCGACTACCAAATAATCAGCTAGCATAGCCTGCTCAAGTTGCTACATAAATTTCAGTTAGCAAGTTCACTGATTAGCCTGATAGCTTATTGAAACGTGTTCAAGTTACTACATACTTTTTACTGATTAGCCTGCTAGCTTATACCAACTAGTTCAAATTACTACAAAAAATTAGCAAGTTCACTGATTAGCCTGATAGCTTATTGAAACGTGTTAAAGTTACTACATACTTTTTACTGATTAGCCTGCTAGCTTATACCAGCTAGTTTAAGTTACTACAAAGAAAATGACTTAGCAAGTTCACTGATTAGCCTGGTAGCTTATTACAACAAGATCAAGTTACTACATAAATTTCAGTTAGCAAGTTCACTGATTAGCCTGCTAACATATCACAACTAGTTCAAGTTACTACAAAAAATTAGCAAGTTCACTGATTAGCCTGATAGCTTATTGAAACGTGTTAAAGTTACTACATACTTTTTACTGATTAGCCTGCTAGCTTATACCAGCTAGTTCAAGTTACTACAAAGAAAATTACTTAGCAAGTTCACTGATTAGCCTGGTAGCTTATTACAACAAGATCAAGTTACTACATAAATTTCAGTTAGCAAGTTCACTGATTAGCCTGCTAACATATCACAACTAGTTCATGTTACTACAAAAAAATTAGCAAGTTCACTGATTAGCCTGATAGCTTACTGCAACGTATTCTAGTTAACACATTCACTGATTAGCCTGCTAGCTTATCACAACATGTTCAAGATACTACATAAATTTCAGTTTGCAAAATCACTGATTAACCTGCTAACATATCACAAAGTTTCTTAATAAATATGTTTTAGCTAGCAAGATAACTGATTAGCCAGCTACGTTATCGCAACGTGTTCAAGTTACTACACACATTGTACTGATTAGCCTGCTAATCTATTGCAATGTGTTCAAGTTACTAAAGTCTAGTTATGTTCACTGATTAGCCTGCTAGCATGTTCAAGTTAGTACATAAATGTCAGTTAGCAAGTTCACCGATTAGCCTGCTAACCTATCGCAACATGTTAAAGTTACTACAAAAGATTTCACTTAGCAAGTTCTCTGATTAACTGGCTAACATATCACAATGTTTCTTAATAAATACGTTTTAGCTAGCAAGATAACCGATTAGCCAGCTACGCGATCACAACATGCTATATAAATTTTCGATAGTTATCAAATTTAACGGATTAGCTTGCTAAAATATCACACTTTGTGCGAGTTGTTACATACGTTTTATTATTACTAAGCTAACTGATTAGCCTGCTAACCTATCGCAACATGTTAAAGTTACTACAAAAGATTTCACTTAGCAAGTTCTCTGATTAACCGGCTAACATATCACAATGTTTCTTAATAAATACGTTTTAGCTAGCAAGATAACCGATTAGCCAGCTACGCGATCACAACATGCTATATAAATTTTCGATAGTTATCAAATTTAACGGATTAGCCTGCTAAAATATCACACTTTGTGCGAGTTGTTACATACGTTTTATTATTACTAAGCTAACTGATTAGCCTGCGTAGTTTCTGCACATAATCATATCAAAATGATTAAAATCCTAAATTATTAAAAAGCTTTTAATCATATAATGATTGTTTCTCCAGGGGTAACATCACCAGAAAAATATTTATATTAGTTTTTTTTTTTTTACAGGATAATGTTAAAGATGTTTTGCTAACTTACTAATCAAGACCGTCTTCAAACTTTTGAAACTTTACAGTTGAATTTTTTAAAAATAAAAATAAAGGTAATTGCGACTTTTTCCCTCACGATTCAGAATTGACATATAAACTCAGAATTGTGAGATAAAAACAAGTAAGTGACTTTTTTCTGTGGCGGGAACGAGCTTCCACACGTTACGATTTGCTTTTCGACATTTTTAACGTGCGTAGATAGAAGCGTTTCCGTTCGTGTATTTCGTAGATCAAACTCCGATAAAATGATCTTCAGTTTTTCTTTGAAATCATTGAAAACACTTTCACGAACATCTTTCACATGACTTTATTAAATTCAAACAATAAAAAAATGGAATTTATTAACACATATAATCCAGCCGATAACATCCCAGGAGAAGTCGGGAAACAGCTAAAGGAAGGAGATTGTCTAGAGAAACTCTACATAACGTTTCTTTGGTCGCAGATCTGAGATGATTTGAGAAAAACCCGACGGCGTCAAACATTTTCCACTGAGATCGAGCTTTTTTTATGCAGTTACAACACAGTATGACGTACACAACACTCCCTTTTGCGCAAACGTCTTGGACGTTGATTGGTCGAAAACATCCGTCAACGTCTCTGGTGTCCAACATAAAAGACATTCTCGTTATAATCTACGGTTTAATGGTGGTCGACAAACCAACTTTTCCTCTTTTTCACTCCGATTTGTCTTTCTTCTTTCCTGTGAATGCAACTTTATTGGCTACCGTCGAGCCCACCGTGGAAACGCCCCCCGCGACCGCCGAAACTCCGCCCTTCACCAGGCCGACGCCCACCGAGGGGACCGCGGTCACTGCCGATTTGGTGATCTCATAACTTTTCCCACCTAGCCAGGCGACTCCGCCCACCGTGGCTCCGACCACGCCCTTCGTGGCGCTGACGAGGCCGCCCGTCACCCGCCAGATCATCCTAGGCGCAGCCGTTGGGTGCTCCTTACCGCCATCTGCTGCCAATGAAAATAACGTTGCTGAATTAAAATAATGCACAAAACGTTTAACATTACTAAAAATAAAACAAAAACAAGGGACGTATTTACGGTGGCTGAGAGAGCTCAAAGCGCTGCAAATAAAAAAAGCACATGAAAATAAAAAAAGCACATGCAAATAAAAAAAAAAGCACATGCAAATAAAAAAACGCACATGCAAATAAAAAAACGCACATGCAAATAAAAAAAAGCACATGCAAATAAAAAAAAGCACATGCAAATAAAAAAAAGCACATGCAAATAAAAAAAGCGCATGCAAATAAAAAAAGCGCATGCAAATAAAAAAAAAGCACATGCAAATAAAAAAAAGCACATGCAAATAAAAAAAAGCACATGCAAATAAAAAAAAGCACATGCAAATAAAAAAAGCGCATGCAAATAAAAAAAAGCACATGCAAATAAAAAAAAGCACATGCAAATAAAAAAAAGCACATGCAAATAAAAAAAAGCACATGCAAATAAAAAAAAGCGCATGCAAATAAAAAAAGCGCATGCAAATAAAAAAAGCGCATGCAAATAAAAAAAAAGCACATGCAAATAAAAAAAAGTGCATGCAAATAAAAAAAGCGCATGCAAATAAAAATAAGCACATGCAAATAAAAAAAGCACATGCAAATAAAAAAAAAGTGCATGCAAATAAAAAAAACGGTGATCATCAGTTTGACAACACATGTGCTGCAAATCCTCACAACACATGCAAACACACAAACGCGCTGCATATACTAAACGCGCTGCAAATACACAAAACACAACGGAAATGTTTCAAGGGGGACCCCAAAAAGTGACGGACCCTACTAGGACGTGCGTCCAAAACCAGTTCAACTCACCCTTCACTCATTCACTGATCCCTATATAGTGTACGACATTTGAGTGCACAATGTGTTCACAATCATTAAATACTATAAAAACTGCAAACAAAAATAAACAACTGTACATTATTTCATGTATTTATTATTTTTAATAAAGTGTTTTTCAGTTTGCTAGAAGCTCACGCTCACAGATGACGTGGTCCTCGAGCGCCTCAGGCGGCCGTTACCATGACGTCACATTAGTGCTACAGATGATTAACCAATATTATTAAATCATCCACTAAATGATCATCTCTTAAAGTTGAATGAGTGAACAACAATGCCACATATTAAAACACTTTTCTGTCAGTGAAACACATCACATGGAGTTAATGCCTACATAATAAATTTAATATTTTTTAGTTTGTGCTGTTGTCTAGTAGGGTCCGTCACTTTTTGAGGTCCAACTTGAAACATTTCTGTTGTGGTTTGTGTGTTTGCATGTGTTTTTTTTTTTTTATTTGCATGTGCTTTTTTTTATTTGCATGCGTTTTCTTATTTGCAGCGCTTTGAGCTCTCTCGGCCACCGTACGTATTACATATTTTTATACATTTTCAGGTGATGTGTAGCATGCAAACATTCATTATTGCATCATCAAACAACATTTTGACCGAAAACAAGCATGAATTCCCAGCGCGCGCGGGAATGTCTCGAAGCAGAAGCGTGTTATTCCCGGGATGATTAACAACAAACACCGAAATAGCCAACAGCAAATCTCAAAACACACCATCTCAGGAGAGCAGTGTGTGTGTGTGTGTGTGTGTGTGTGTGTGTTTACTAGATAAAACTGTAGCTACAAAACAATCCCCAGAAGAAAGCTAAATCTGTGCAAAAATTTAAAAAATTACTCATGAATAATCAGTAAAATGACATTAATATGCACATAAATTATGCATTTGTTATTCGTAAATCGCTGATCTGAAGAGTCAGTTGATCCATATGGAGTGTTACTTTATGTTCATGAGATGTTCTGAAGACATTAATTAAGTGGATATGAATTATGAATTATTAATGTACCTGCGGACGGTTTGGGCTCTGTGTGTTCTTCTGCTCCTTGATGTGTTTCACTCCTGGACTGAACTTCTGAATTCACACTCTACAAAAGTACAAATCAGAGAAAACAGAGTCAAAGTTTCCAAATTAATCAATTAATAATTTATTCATCGATAAATAGTACAAAGTGACCATATTGTAGCGAAACATTGAAAATTCCACTAATAACTCAAACTTTAAAACACTTTCCAGCTGATGTTTTTCCTCTTTTGTGCATATTTCTAGAAGATGCTCAGCAGGAAAGGTTACTTTAGTAAACTGTTTATCATGTCAAATGAGATGCAAATGTCTCCTCACCTTCACCATGATGTTATTTCACTGCATTCCCCTCCAAACACACACGGATCCTCGGCTGAGTTTGACTCATGTGTGCTGGAAGACTCCGCTGTGGCGACGTGGCGCTCGATCCAGGATGCGAATCAACCGCGCTACTACGCCGAAGGCGCAGCTCATGAATATTAATGACGTAACGGGACGCTCGCGTAATGGTCCTACTTGATTGGTTGAAAAAGAGGTGTATCGACTAGAGAGCTCGAGTTATGAATAGCGATGGTTACGTGACTGGACGCTCCGAGAAAATAAACAAGGAACGTCTTTGCACAGCCTGATTAATATTCATGAGCGCAGCCTTCGCCATAGTAGGATTGGCTACTTCAACCCCCGGATCTTACGTCACAGAGTCAGTCAGTCAAAACCTCTACACATTATTGTAAGTGTTGAAAATAAGTAGTTTATATATATATAATCTGATTTTGGTTGAATATTTGTGGCTTGTATTGAATAATTTGTCAAACAGTATACAAAAACATGATTTTATTAGAATGCTAATTTATTTCAAACCAAAATTTGCATGCTAAAATAAGTATTTATTTCCAGTTTTAAATTAAATTCAATGAAATCTCTGAATGTATGTGAAAAAAAAAACTCATTTCAATATGATTTATTTGATTTCTAGCATAGCATGGACATGATATTGAATGAATGACGAACAAATGTGCATCAGGAAGACATTCAAGTTTCATAAATTACCTTATTTGGTTCACAAAAAACTCTCATGAACAGAGAAAGACACCAGAAAAACGACTAACACCCAGTATGTTTGTTTGACAGACCATTAGAGTTCAAACGCTCTCAGGGCTGCGATGTGTGACTCCAGTCAGAACATCACATGATTCTCGAGTTCACACAGACACGTTATAGACGGTATAGACTCTGGTGAGGCTCTTCTAGAGTCACATGACCTCTTCGCTGAGCCGTAGAGTCTCTGGCGTCCAGCTGCAAGGGCGGGACTGATGATCAGCGCCGCCGTTAAAACGTTTCGACGTGCTTTGAGGCTCCGCCCCCTCTAGAAGCTCCTCCTCCTCCTGCAGCTCACGCTTAAGCCCCGCCTCCATCGGGTCATCTGCTACATCTGCAAGTAGATCCAACCTAATCAGTATTTATGTCCCTTTGATGCTGTTTTAAGTGTGAACGCTCTGCTAAACATCTCTTTTTAGGTCCCAAAGTTTGCGTTTTACCTCGCGTGAGTTCTGCCGTCTTCTGCTGCTCGGTGCGCACCTGACGCATCAAACCCAGGTTCCTCTGACTCGCCTCTGTGTGGCACACCATGGGACAAGGATAGTCCTTACCTGCACATACACGGGTCAGAACATTACTAAACCGGTTCAGACAGTCACAGCAATGGGTTAGTGAGCGTTAGCAGCTCTGTGTACCGATGATGCAGCCGGCGCTGAGCTGGACGTCTTCAGGTGCTTTCCACGGCTCATAAATATACTGCGACGGGAAGTTCTTCAGCACGGGGAGGTACTTCCTGCAGATCCGACACAGAATGTCATGAATATTAAACACTGGCACAACAAAGAATATCTTAAATATTAAACAACGGTGGCAGTTGCAGAGAGAATGCAGAACATCATGAATATTAAACACCAGTGGGTGTGGCAGAGCGAACGCAGAACATCATGAATATTAAACACCAGTGGGTGTGGCAGAGCGAACGCAGAACATCATGAATATTAAACACCAGTGGGTGTGGCAGAGCGAACGCAGAACATCATGAATATTAAACACCAGTGGGTGTGGCAGAGCGTACGCAGAACATCATGAATATTAAACAGTGGTGGGCGTAGCACAGTGAACGCAGAACATCATAAATATTAAACACCAGTGGGTGTGGCAGAGCGAACGCAGAACATCATGAATATTAAACACCAGTGGGTGTGGCAGAGCGAACGCAGAACATCATGAATATTAAACACCAGTGGGTGTGGCAGAGTGAACGCAGAACATCATGAACATTAAACACCAGTGGGTGTGGCAGAGTGAACGCAGAACATCATGAATATTAAATGGCAGTGGGTGTGGCAGAGCGATTGCGGAACATCATGAATATTAAACACCAGTGGGCGTAGCACAGTGAACGCAGAACATCATGAATATTAAACACCAGTGGGTGTGGCAGAGCGATTGCGGAACATCATGAATATTAAACACCAGTGGGTGTGGCAGAGTGAACGCAGAACATCATGAACATTAAACACCAGTGGGTGTGGCAGAGTGAACGCAGAACATCATGAATATTAAATGGCAGTGGGTGTGGCAGAGCGATTGCGGAACATCATGAATATTAAACACCAGTGGGTGTGGCAGAGTGAACGCAGAACATCATGAACATTAAACACCAGTGGGTGTGGCAGAGTGAACGCAGAACATCATGAATATTAAACACCAGTGGGTGTGGCAGAGCGAACGCAGAACATCATGAATATTAAACACCAGTGGGTGTGGCAGAGCGAACGCAGAACATCATGAATATTAAACACCAGTGGGTGTGGCAGAGCGTACGCAGAACATCATGAATATTAAACAGTGGTGGGCGTAGCACAGTGAACGCAGAACATCATTAATATTAAACACCAGTGGGTGTGGCAGAGCGATTGCGGAACATCATGAATATTAAACACCAGTGGGTGTGGCAGAGCGAACACAGAACATCATGAATATTAAATGGCGGTGGGTGTGGCAGAGTGAACGCAGAACATCATGAATATTAAATGGCGGTGGGTGTGGCAGAGCGAACGCAGAACATCATGAATATTAAACGGTGTGGACATGGCAGAGTGAACGCAGAGCGTCGTGAACATACCTCAGATACTGTCCTTGCGGGTCAGTCCGACGACCGAAGCGCACCGGGCAGAAGATCCTGGTGTATTTGTGGAAGAATGCGCTGGCGGACAACCACATCCAGTTACCGGCGTTCAAGCTGTAGTCTGCGTCCAACAGGAACTCCTCAAACACCTGAGAATGGACATGAAGTCACCTGAGATACCTGTATGCATGACTCAAACACACACAAAAGACCCAAAAGTACCTTCATGCCCTCCTCCCAGCTGATCCACAGGTCTCCGCGGGTCAGGAAACAGGCCACGGCGTGACGCGCCAGGTGATGGATCCAGCCCTCCTGACGCAGCTGGGTCATGATGGCGTCGATCCAGGGGAAACCCGTCTGGGCCTGAGGAGGAAGACAGAAAACAGAGAACGTTACTGCCGCCACACCAAACCCGGAGTAAAGATGCTAAACGCACGGTTCTCTTACAGTTCTCCATTTCTCCAGAGACTCCGGATTGTTGTACCAGTCGATCTGCAGACAGATCGGGTTTCCCTCCATCTTCGTGAAGTTTGGCGTTGCTGACGCAACGGTGTAGAAGAACTCCCGCCACAGAACCTGGCCCTGAAGAGACACGGGCGGCAGCGAGTGGTTCTTCGACTGCAGGGGGAGAACGTTAGTGAAGAGACCAACAATGTTACTGAAAACTGAATGAAAATGCAAAACACAATTCATGGGCTGATAGCTGAAGTAAATATGCAACACCACCAGGTCATGTGACAATAACAACATACTGTATAAAATAAAATGGTATGCATTGATAAACAGCAGTAATACGCTAGTAATAGCCATTGGTGCTAATATTAGCTTCCTTTGTAGCAAAACTCAGTGAAAATTTAAAGAGAAAGGCTCATTTTACATATTAAAATAGTTTATACAGTAACGGAAAGTAAAAAAAAAAATTGTTTCACCTCTATTTCAAACAATACTTGTGTTTGCGCTTCATAGTTGTGTATCCAGTGGTTAGCTTAGCAACATGCTAACATCATTTAGCTGGAATAAACAGGGCTGATTATAAATATACTGCGAACAATCAATAAAATTTAGTATTATCTCATTAAAAATACACAACTTCACATGATATCTGTGTATTTTTGTGTTTATTAGTATTGTTAGCTTAGCAACATGCTAACAACAGCTGGAATAAACAGGGCTGATTATAAATATACTGCGAACAATCAATAAAATTTAGTATTATCTCATTAAATATACACAACTTCACATGATATCTGAGCATTTTTGTGTTTATTAGTATTGTTAGCTTAGCAACATGCTAACAAACGCTGGAATAAACAGGGTTGATTATAAATATACTGCGAACAATCAATAAAATTTAGTATTGTCTCATTAAAAATACACAACTTCACACGATATCTGTGTATTTTTGTGTTTATTAGTATTGTTAGCTTAGCAACATGCTAACAACAGCTGGAATAAACAGGGCTGATTATAAATATACTGCGAACAATCAATAAAATTTAGTATTATCTCATTAAATATACACAACTTCACATGATATCTGTGTATTTTTGCGTTTATTAGTATTGTTAGCTTAGCAACATGCTAACAACAGCTGGAATAAACTGAGGGCTGATTATAAATATACTGCGAACAATCAATAAAATCTAGTATTATCTCATTAAAAATACACAACTTCACACGATATCTGTGTATTTTTGTCATTAGCTTAACAACATGCTAACACCAATCGCTATGGACATTAACTGAGGGTTAGTTATAAACATTCTTAAGATTATTAATACAATATAGTATAAATTCATTAAAAAAAATACCTCACATAATATCTGTGTATTTTGTGTCTATTTTAATATTTTGTCATTAGCTTAGCAACATGCTAACATTCGCTGCTCCCTATGTAGTGTGCTTCCAGCAGTTGCTTATTTGGCTCCATTGTAGTTAGCATGCTGCTGTGTGTGTGTGTGTGTGTGTGTGTGTGTGTGTGTGTGTGTGCTGACCTGTGCGTAGATGCTGCTGAGTCTGTGGTAGAAGGTTCGGACCGACAGACAGCCCAGACTCAAGTAGGGACTGAGAGCCGTGGTGCTGGGCAGCAGAGAGTTCGGCACCGTCCGCGGTTTGGAGAAACTCGCCACCCATCCCTACAGACAGATCAGATCACGTCACCTCCGCTCCTCAATCACCGTGCTTTGAAGCGAACCAATCAGATTCGTGCATTGATATTTTCCGTTCATACAAGTCAGCCGCTACGAAACGCTCGGTGAAGAGCGTCACTGATGTTTTTGAAGCGTTGATCATTGCAGCCAATCACAGACGTATCTGAACACAACGGCCAATCAGAGACGTTTACGAATCCGCGCTCAAAGCGTCGCATTTTTAATATTTCAGTACCGACTTGGTATTAAAGTCAACACTAACTATTATAGTAAATATTAATATTTTAGAATTAGCTTTTATTTTAATATTTAAAATTTTCATTTTGATATTTTACTTAAAAGTTAAGTTTATTATTATATAATTGTTTTTGATACAGCTTTGGTTTTAGTAAATTTAGTACCTCAGCTTAAACTTATTTTATTTCAATTTCTTGCAAAATTTGTAATATATTTTAGTTTTTCATATTAAATTTCTATTTTGCATTATTTCAGCTTTATTTCAATTACCAAAATTAATTTTCAATGGTTTTAGTCAACGATAACTCTGATGCGTGGAATTTGCATATTTCTATTAAGCTTTAATTTATTTTGCAGTTTTAGTAATTTTAGTACTATTTTATTTCCGTTCGTTGCCAAGGCAACCTTTATAATTGTCGTTTAAATTTCTATTTACTTTATGATTTTTAATAGTTTTAGATTAAGTTTACGACAACGTCCCTGTGTTTAAGCTCTTCGTCTAATATTTATATTTTAGCTTTATTTAATTACCAACAATGACTTTTAACAGTTTCAGTATTCACTCTGAAGCACGTGACCACAGCACAAGGAACAAATGATTCAGTGAACGAATCTGAATCAAAAGATTCGAATCGCTGATGAATCAGGAAGGGTCACACCTGGCTCTGGAAGTGTTTCTCGAGTCTCTGGAGGGCGTGCGTCTCTCCGCCGGGCCACAGGACCTCCGACTGCACCTCTACACCCAGATCGGCCAGAGACGGGACCGCGTACGCCTGCTCGTGATCCGGAGGGGTCGGACATCTCCTGCACACACAACAACAGATTCTCCCATGATTCCTCACTGAGAATCTCCGTCTGCGTTTCACTCCCACACACTCTTGGCAGTCTGAAGCAGCATCTGCTCGCATGAGAGCGGCGTCAGACACAACACGACCCTGGAAACACACACACAGACGCTCTTACAGGAAGTCCTCAGCGCTGACGTCCCGGGCCGGCTTCTCCGGTTCGCCCAAAACGGACAAAACGTGCAGGAACTTCTTGTAGGTGAGCGGAGGAGAGCCGCCGTTGGCCTGTACGATCCTGGAGAGAATGAGAAACATGCGTCAGTGCGCTCACACGCCGACCCGTTCACGTCTGACCTCGTCGCGCGTCACACCTCTCGACGTCGTACAGCGTGTGCGACACGCTCGTGCGCGTCTGGAGTCCGCGCTCTTCCGCCAGCGCCCGCATTTCCCGCTCCATGTTCGCGTAATAGGGCTCCACTTCCGTGTCGTAGCTGATCTGCGTGACGCCCCACCGGGTCACGAGGTCGCGCAGGACCGCCGCCGTCGACCCGCGCAGGACGTAGAGCCGCGAGCCGAGCGCCCGCAGACGGCCGTCCAGATCCGCCAGGCTCTGCAGGATGAAGCGCCAGCGTAACGCGCCCATGCGCATCGCCCCCTCCAGGAACGCGCGGTCCAGCACGTAGACGGGGAAGAGCGCGGCGGACGAGGCCAGCGCCCCCAGCAGGCCGGGGTTATCGTGCAGCCGCAGGCCCTTACGGAACAGATGGATGGTGCGGTGACTCATGACGACTGATCCGAACGCTTCCGGGTCTGAAACAGAACCATTCAAACACTCTGTTTAGAAGCGCTTCACCATCACGATGAGGTCCCAAACATGGTATTACCATGGTAAATGAACAGAAACATGGAATTACAATCACAGTAAGGTCCAAAACATGGTATTACTAAGGGAAAGCTAAAAAAAAAGATCAAAAATAGGGTATCATCATGGTAAATGTCAAAACATCATGATACAGTAAAACACATGGTAACTCCATGGTAAATGTAAAAAAAACATGGTGTTTCCATCACGACCAGGTCAAAAACATGGCATTACCATGGTAAATGTCAAAAACATGGCATTCCTATCATGACAAGGTCAAAACATGGTATTATCATGGTAAATGTAAAAAAACCCATTGCATTTCCATCATGATAAGGTCAAATTACCATTTATTACCATGGTAAATGTCGTAAATATGGTGTTGCCATCACGATAAGGTCGGAAACCGAAGATTACCAAAGTAAATCTCAAAACCATGCCGTTTCCATTATAATAAGGCCCAAAACATGGTAAAACCATGGTAAATGTAAAAAAAAACATGGTGTTTCCATCACGATCAGGTCAAAAACAGGGCATTACCATGATAAATGTCAAAAATAAGGTGTTGCCATCACGATAAGGTCGGAATAATAAAAATAAATCTCAAAACCATGCCGTTTCCATTATAATAAGTACCAAAACATGGTAAAACCATGGTAAATGTCAAAACAATGGCGTTGCCATCATGCTAAGGTCCAAAAACTGTGTTAACATTTTAGATGTCAAAAACATGGTATTACTATAATGATGTGGTTGAAAACATAGTATCATAAAGGTCCAAATCATGGTATTACCAGGGTAAATATAGAAATGTCCATAGCATGACATTTGCATGGTACATGTGCATTAATTAATACAAATCTTAAAATATAACTTATATAATTAATAATATTTAGGTCATGATCTTTAACTGAAACAGCACCTTTGGCGGTATAATTTCACCACGTGACCGAGAGCTAAACATGAACACAGCTACTAATAAACACGTTTAGATGAATTTGCATTGCATTAGTATTATACATAGAGCAACATTTAGAACAATGTTACAAATATAATGTTTTATTTTTTTAATGGTCAAAACTAGTCACCCACCTTCAGATCACTTCAGGCAATGTCCATTAAGATACAAACCAATTAAACGTTAGAAACACGACCCGTGTGTTAAAATATATATTTACTGACAGCGACTTTAAATTTCATGTTCGATCAGAACGTGAGAAGAAACGCATCCGCCGAAACACAAAACATCATTTATCTGACCTGACCCCGCCCTCCTCACGTCCTATTGCACGTCCACATCCATATGATCCTAAAACGAACTTCTGATTGGTCACCTCCGTACTGACTCAGAGTCCTCAGCGTGTGATTGGATGTGACGACTGTCACTCTAACGTAAAGCGACCGACTTTCTCCGTGTTTACAAATATGAGATTAAATCAAACAGAGCGTGGATTTTAAAATAGTGAATATTTTGAAGGAGTGAATCGACATCGTGTGAACGGAGTTTCCAGCGCGTGTTCAGTGTGTAGTTAGGTCAAACTACCGAATGTAGGTCAAATCCTGACCTCTAGTGGAGACGGACACATTAAAGTGACAGTTCACCCAAAAAAAAAAAATTATAATTCTGTCATCATTGACTCGCCCTCAATTAGTTCCAAACCTGTATGAGTTTCTTTGCTCTGTTGAACATAAAAGAAGATATTTGGAAGAATGTCAGTTACCAAACAGATCCCGCCCCCCATTTACTGCCGTAGAATACGGAAAAATACGTACTATGAGGCGAGATCTGTTTGGTTACTGACATTCTTCCAAATATCTTCCTTTGTGTTCAACAGAAAAAGAAACCCATGCAGATTTAGAACAACATCAGAGTGAGTAGATAAAAAAATCTTTTTTGGGTGAACTATCCCTTTAAGAAACCAGAGCCCCTGGGCTACACCATTTAATATACGACATATATATTTATAAATAATGAGTGAAATGACTGTGAAAAAGATGTTTATTGATGTAAACAAACCAGCGGACTAAATCAGAATAATTTGTGAGAGGTGTTCTAGTCTGTGACCGCTAGATGGCGCCAAACACACGTCAGGATGGTGTTCTGATCAACACCGAAACGTCTCGTCAACTTGTGAAAATACAATTTTGTTCGCTGAAATAAAACGACATATTCTTAAACATCTCAAACGAATAAATACAATGTAACTTAATAGAATACTAAAAAAATACTTAACTTTGAAAACTTCAAGTCTGATATAATTATATTCCACAATCATTTAGTTGATTTAGATGTGGGCGTGGCCGAGCGCGGTGACCACGCCCCCTCAGCTGAACGCGTGTTTGCGCGCAGCTGAGAATCACTGACAGTCTGTCTGAGCTTCATCAGAGATTCAGAAGATTCAGAGATGAGCAGAGAGAAGTGGAGGACTCAACAACCACACACTCCGTCCGACAGTGAGTACAAACACCACACACACATGAAACGCTGTGTTTTCACTGGTATAAGTTATGGTTTTAATAAGACATTGTTTTGTAACTTTATGTAGCCTTTTGAATAAGGGAACAGATGTGGGTAAGTTCTGGTTTTATTGTATAAAGGGGATAATTCTGGCCCCTTAATGTAGCTCAAACACACACACACACACACACTTGTTCTGTTTGTTTGACCTCTTGTAACTAGACGTTAAAGATGAAAATGAAAGCGGTAAATGATTCAGTCATGAATTTCCTAAGAATTTTCCAGCATGTTGAATGAAGTGATAAACATCTGTGTGTGTGTGTGTGTGTGTGTGTGTGTGTGTGTGTGTGTGTAGCTGATATCCTGGCGTGTCGGTCAGACGTGGATCACGGAGCCATGAAGAAGATCAGCTCCATGTTCTCGACGCTTCAGGAGAAGCTCCACAGAACCAGTGAGTCTCTCATTACAGACTCGTGGATATATAATAAATGCTAATATTCAGGGGCTGAAACTAACTTTTTGCCACGCCTGCCAATGCCCGGCGACTTGAGAGAATTTTCTTCTTTGTCGTTTGTTGTTTTGATTAACATTAAAACACAGACAGCAGCAGGAATATTGGGCTACTGTCACTTTAAGAGCTGCTCACATCTTTCTCGACAGTTTACGTTCAGTTACTCTGACACGAGCATTTTGACATGATGTTTGTCCATTCAGGTAAGGAATCCCGTTAATGTGTTTTTGCGCTTGAATATTTTACCGATCAAGGTTTAAACTCTTATCCCGAGTGTCGTTCACGTTTGTTTACATTCATTTTCTTAACAATTGCATTGTTAGAATTAATAAAAATGATACTGCGTGACTGATTGTTTCATAAACTCGTCAACGCATATTTTTATTCGCGTTTGGCACTTGGCGAGTGTTAATTTTAGGCCCTAATAATTTATATAATGTGTAACAACAACAGAAAGATTGAAGTGTTTCATTAATAATCGTTTTAATATTTGTATATACACTTATACCTAACCCTATATTTTATGTTTTTATTATTATCAATTTATTTAATGTATTTATTTATTTAAAATATTAAGTATTCCTAAATAAGCATTTATTCCAAAATTATTTTAAATGTTTTATGTATTAAAATATTAATAAATATTATCTAAATGTAGTATTAGTGTTTAAACAAGTGTTATTTTTTTGTTTTAAATTTTTTAAAAATATAATGAAGTATAAAAGTGTATACAAAACATTTAAATATTTTAGAAAATGTATTTCTCAATACATATTATATATAATATATGCATATATAATGAAACAAATATATATTTATATTTATTAAAATATATATATTTTTTCGTAAGTATTTCAAAATATTTATGAATCCATATAATTAATATTATAATATAAAATGTTATGTATTTGTAAAGTTTATATATATATATATATATATATATATATATATATATATATGTTTATATAATAGACAATTTGTATATTAATGAACAATTATATCATTATATGTATATATACTCATTAAGACTGTATTTTCTTATAAATCTTTATAATTATTTAAATATTACAATACAATGCATTTTATATTTATTTATATATATATATATATATATATATATGAATGTTTTTATATATTTATTTAAATATTAATATACATAATACATATATTTGTGACTGTGTCACAACAGCAGTTCTTGTCTGATTTCACTTTGACTTGTGGAAACTCTGAATGTGACCCTGTGAGCGTCGCACCTCCTCATTGTTCTGACTGTGGTTTCTCAGGTCTGTTGTTAAAGGTCGTGTGTGTGTGTGTGTGTGTGTGTGTGATGTGCTGCTGCAGAGCGGAGCGCCTCCGACCCCGGACCGCCTCTGAGGCCGGCCGCGACGCCTCCGACACGACGAGAGCGCAGTCACAGGGGCCAGCTGTTCTTCGAGTACCTGCTGGTGGTCAGTCTGAGGAAGAGGAGGAACGAGGACGGCTACGAGCCCCACATCACATACCAGTTCCCAAAGGTCAGAGCGGACACACACACTCTCTCACACACTCACACACACACACACACACTCTCTCTCTTTCGGTCTCTCTCTCTCGTTCTCACAAATGCTGTGTGTGTGTGTAGCGTGAGGTGATGGGGCGACTGCAGCGAGAGGAAGAGGAGAAGTGCATGAAGGCCGCTCATCTCTTCTGCTTTCCAGAGGGAATCAACTGGGCGCCTCTGACCGAGTACAGCAGGTACAAACATACACACACACACACACACACTAAACATATCCTGTTTCACACGTTCACCTCGTCTCTAACCACATGTGCATCTTCACACTTGCACACTGATGCTGATGGAAAAACACACAAACGTCTGCAGGATATGTGTGTGTGTGTGTGTGTGTGTGTGTGTTCATCAAACACTGACTATAAAATCTCTTTATGAATCTCTGACTGCTCCAACCGTTGACTCCCTGAGTGACTCCCTGAGTGACTCTCTGAATGACCCTCTGAATGACCCTCTGAATGACCCTCTGAATGACCCTCTGAGTGACCCTCTGAGTGACCCTCTGAGTGACCCTCTGAGTGACCCCCTGAATGACTCTCTGAGTGACCCTCTGAGTGACTCCCTGAGTGACTCCCTGAGTGACTCCCTGAGTGACTCTCTGAGTGACTCTCTGAGTGACCCTCTGAATGACCCTCTGAGTGACCCTCTGAGTGACCCTCTGAGTGACCCCCTGAATGACTCCCTGAGTGACCCTCTGAGTGACTCCCTGAGTGACTCCCTGAGTGACCCTCTGAGTGACTCTCTGAGTGACTCTCTGAGTGACTCTCTGAGTGACCCTTTGAGTGACCCTTTGAGTGACCCTCTGAGTGACCCTCTGAGTGACTCTCTGAGTGACCCCCTGAATGACTCCCTGAGTGACCCTCTGAGTGACTCCCTGAGTGACTCCCTGAGTGACCCTCTGAGTGACTCTCTGAGTGACTCTCTGAGTGACTCTCTGAGTGACTCTCTGAGTGACCCTCTGAGTGACCCTCTGAGTGACCCTTTGAGTGACCCCCTGAGTGACTCCCTGAGTGACTCCCTGAGTGACCCTCTGAATGACTCTCTGAGTGACCCTCTGAATGACTCCCTGAGTGACTCCCTGAGTGACCCTCTGAGTGACCCTCTGAGTGACTCCCTGAGTGACTCTCTGAGTGACTCTCTGAGTGACTCTCTGAGTGACTCCCTGAGTGACTCCCTGAGTGACCCTCTGAGTGACCCTCTGAGTGACTCTCTGAGTGACCCTTTGAGTGACCCTTTGAGTGACCCTTTGAGTGACCCTCTGAGTGACTCCCTGAGTGACTCCCTGAGTGACCCTCTGAGTGACCCTCTGAGTGACTCCCTGAGTGACTCTCTGAGTGACTCTCTGAGTGACTCTCTGAGTGACTCCCTGAGTGACTCCCTGAGTGACCCTCTGAGTGACCCTCTGAGTGACTCTCTGAGTGACCCTTTGAGTGACCCTTTGAGTGACCCTTTGAGTGACCCTCTGAGTGACCCTCTGAGTGACTCTCTGAGTGACCCCCTGAATGACTCCCTGAGTGACCCTCTGAGTGACTCCCTGAGTGACTCCCTGAGTGACCCTCTGAGTGACTCTCTGAGTGACCCTCTGAATGACTCCCTGAGTGACTCCCTGAGTGACCCTCTGAGTGACCCTCTGAGTGACTCCCTGAGTGACTCCCTGAGTGACTCTCTGAGTGACTCTCTGAGTGACTCTCTGAGTGACTCCCTGAGTGACTCCCTGAGTGACTCCCTGAGTGACCCTCTGAATGACTCTCTGAGTGACTCTCTGAGTGACTCCCTGAAACTTTGACAGTGTTTTACCGTCTTTAAAGCACTGTTGAAGTTCCTGTGAGATGTTGAGTGTCAGGAGTGAAGTTGATGGTGGTGATGTCTGATTCTCCGCAGTGAGACATTCTCGTTCGTTCTGACTGAAGTGGACGGCAGCAGGAGGAACGGATACTGCAGGAGGCTGCTGGTAATCATCAGTTCATATATCTAATATCAATATTCCTTGATTGATGATTGATGAGTGATATCTGTGTCTCATTAGCCGGGCGGCAGCGGCGCTCGTGTTCCTGAGGCGTACTGCATCATCAGCCACGTGGCGTGTTTCGGACTCTTCTCAAAGGTGAAGAAACGCATTCCTCAGGCCTTGAAGAAACGCTGCGCAAACGGATCGATAGTTTATCAGGATGTTTGTTTGTGCAGATCTTCGACGAGGTGGAGAAGCGCAGGCAGATCTCCAAAGCCATGATCTATCCGTTCATGCAGAGCCTGCGGGAGGCTCCGCTGCCAGCGCCGGGAAACACCGTCAGGATCAGCAGCTTCATCCCGGAGGCGGGAACAGAGGTAGGCATCACCGCGGAAGCTCTTATCGCTCGCAGTAAAGCGGTTTAGATAACGGCTCGATCTGATCTCAGATCATCAGTCTGACGCGGCCCGCCGACTCCTGGCTGGAACACGTGGATTTCCGGTCGCTCTTCCGCTGCCTGACGGATGAGGATTTGCTGCTGGTGTTCGCCGCCGCTGTGATGGAGCGACGAATCATCTTCATCTCAGAGGAGCTCAGGTGACCGTCACAGCCAATCAGAGTCCAGCAGCTTTATAGGATGCATTAGTGCCCGCCCACTTTTTCAGTGGAGTTGGTTTAATCTAAGTTTGTTTACTGTGTGTGTGTGTGTGTGTGTGTTCAGCACTCTCTCTCAGGTTCTTCACGCTGTCGCTGCTCTCCTGTATCCGTTCGTGTGGCAGCACACGTTCATATCGATCGTTCCTACCGTTCTGATCGACGTGTGTTCGGCACCGACGCCGTACCTGCTGGGAGTCCAGAAGAACATGCTGGATCTGCTGACGGACCGCAGCGACGTCAGTCGGAGCGACTATTATTATTGATCAGTGTGTATATATGAAAAAACGAGTCTTTAATCATGTTGATGGTTTGTGTTTCCCAGGTGATGATTGTTGATCTGTCGGCTGGAGCAGAAACTAGATTCATCACACGAGTGAGTCTCTCACACACACACACACGTTGTGTTTTCATGGTTTATGGGGACATTCCATAGGCGTAATGGTTTTTATACTGTACAAACTGTACATTCTGTCCCCCTACACTACCCCTACCCCTAAACCTACCCATCACACAAAATGTTCTGCTATTTTACATTTTCAAAAAAGATCATTCTGTATGATTTATAAGCTTGTTTCCTCATGGGGACCAACAAAATGTCCCCACAATGTCAAGATTTACTTGTTTTACCACAATGTCAGGAATACAAGTACACACACACACACACACACACACACACACACACACTCTCTCTCTCTCTGATTTCATTTATTCTCATGAGGTTTCACATGAGTCTCATTACTGCCGAGACGCTGTTTGTTAATACTTCCAGTCAGCCACAACACTCAAAACACAAGTCACTGCATAGCAACACTCTGGCAACCAGCCAGTACAGCATAGCAAACACTTCAGCGCTCTTTAACCATATTGCAAAATACAATAAATCCCTCCTTTCTAAAAGCACTTTAACTGCTACTTAGCAATGTCTTGGCAACCACCTAGAGCTCCCCAGCAACTGCATAGCAATGTGTTAAAATCGCTGTAATAACTGTATAACGCATTACCTGAAACTGATTAGCAATGCCCCAGTAACCATGATAACAGTACACTAACAACTGCTCACAACTACTTAATGGCCATGCCATGACAACAAGCCAGAACAGCCTAGCAACAACATAACAGCATGTTAAAAACACTCTAGCAACTGTAGAACACGTTATCCACTGTATAGCAACACCTTAGCAACCATGATAACAGTACACTCACAACAACTTAATGGCCACGCCATGGCAACCAGCCAGCAACAACATAACAGCATGTTAAAAACACTCTAGCAACTGTAGAACACGTTATCCACTGTATAGCAACACCCTAGCAACCATGATAACAGTACACTAACAACCACTCACAACAACTTAATGGCCATGCCATGGCAACCAGCCGGAACAGCCTAGCAACCACATAACAGCATGTTAAAAACACTCTAGCAACTGTAGAACACGTTATCCACTGTATAGCAACACCCTAGCAACCATGATAACAGTACACTAAAAACTGCTCACAACTACTTAATGGCCACGCCATGACAACAAGCCAAAACAGCCTAGCAACCACATAACAGCATGTTAAAAACACTCTAGCAACTGTAGAACACATTAGCAACACCCTAGCAACCATGATAATAGTACACTAACAACTGCTCACAACTACTCAATGGCCACGCCATGACAACAAGCCAAAACAGCCTAGCAACCACATAACAGCATGTTAAAAACACTCTAGTAACTGTAAACACGTTATCCACTGTATAGCAACACCCTAGCAACCATGATAACAGTACACTAACAACTGCTCACAACAACTTAATGGCCATGCCATGGCAACCAGCCGGAACAGCCTAGCAACCACATAACGGCATGTTAAAAACACTCTAGCAACTGTAGAACACGTTATCCACTGTATAGCAACACCCTAGCAACCATGATAACAGTACACTAACAACCGCTCACAACTACTTAATGGCCATGCCATGGCAACCAGCCGGAACAGCCTAGCAACAACATAACAGCATGTTAAAAACACTCTAGCAACTGTAAACACGTTATCCACTGTATAGCAACACCCTAGCAACCATAAGTCCAAAGATGTCCTTATTCTCCTTGGCTTTTGCTGTTTATTTAGGTCTGATTATTGAGACTGCTGTTGTGGTTCATGTTATTTTATATCTGGAAGTACTGGAGTGTTATTTTAACACTTTAGTCCATTTCTGTGGTTTTGGAAGTGCTTTATAAATAATTGGAGTTTGAGGTGATAGCAGTACACTAACAACCACTAGCGACCACATGACGAAGCCCTACAGACCGTAACGAGTGTGTGATTTCAGATCGGCGACGAGGAGTCGCTCCTCCCGGCTAAACTGAAGGAGGGGCTGCTGACGGGACTCTCCGCGCGCTCACGCCACGCCAGTGAGTTCAGCCTTACAGTAATCACTGCTTCTTCCCGTAAGAGTCCCGCTCAACTTCCTGTTGTTGTGTGTCCTGGCAGCTACAGACGAGCTGAACCAGCTGGTGTCAGAGGCCTTCCTGTCCGTCTTCATCAAGAGCGTGGGCCATTTCGCGGAGCACGTCAAGCACTGCGCGAACGGCCGCCAGTTCCAGAAGAAGAGCTTCCTGAAGGCCGTGGAGCACAAATCACACCTGAACTTCGTCAAACTCTTCATCCAGACGCAGATGTTCGATCTCTTCATCCAGGAGGAGGAGATGCAGCCCAACCCTAATGGTACTAAAACCGCTCGACACCATCAGTGCACTCGAACCTCAAACCACTGGTCCAGAACATGTTTTACAGTCTGACAGTCACACAAGTTGCACTTATTCTCTCGAAATAAGAGGATCCTCAACGGTTCTTCTTCCAAAAGAACCTCTTTTATTAACCCTCCGATGCATCTTTTTACTTTAAAACAGTAATGGATAATCATTCCCAATTGAAGTAATGTATTCTGAGTTTTGGTTTGCTCACTTTTTCAGTATTTTTCCTGCTCGCTTCTCCCATGTGGATTTAATAAAGTCTTAGTTAAAATGTTACGAGCCATAAACCAAACCAACCAGCTGCGAGGAGAATCGCAACTTTGATTAGAAGCAAAAAAGTCTTTGAAAATAGAAGACCGTGAACTTAACGGTGTTAGTGAGGGAAAGAACTACAATCCCATGAAGCACTGTGAACATCATAATCAGATTAAAAACAGTAGACGTATAAAACTTCTCCTTTAAAATGTTTATTTTTATATATATATATATATATATATAACAATGTATCAGGTATATATTGAAGTATTTTGAGAGCGTAGCGAAATTGACTCTTGTGGTGGGCGGAGCTAACTAGATATTTTTGCATTTGATTGGTAGAATTTTCTGCATGGCATCATGGATAATGTAGTTTTCCCCCACAAATGGAGTTAAACACAGGCTGACCGCTTCAACAACAGCAAATACCATCGATTAACCATCTTCAATCGCTCACAGAAGGTTTAGAAGTTCTCGTTAAGAGTCTTTTGCGCTCTATTTCTTAAATCATAACATTTGTGGAACCAAACAACAATGTTCCCTGGAAAACAAATATATAAAATTCACAATAAAACCTAAACAGGACTTATAAAATTACTGTAAAGGGTCAAAAGTACTTGACCCTTGGATGTTTGATTGTAACGTCACACCCTGAATGGATCAAAATGACTTTGTTTCATTCCTCAAAGGTTGTTCTATTGTTAAAAAACAAAAGAACCCAAAACAAGAACCGTTTTGAAGAACCGTGTAGCGACTCAAGAAGCTTTATTGTTCTCGTTCTTCTGTAGGGTTCTTTCATCGGAAGGTGTCGGAGTATCACGAGAGGAGGAAGAAGGAGAGGATGAAGGCCGGATGGGTGCGAGGCGTCGTGGTGTAAGCGTGTTCCTTCACACTTACGCTTTTCCCAGAAGCCTTTTATCAGACAATCAGTGGTGAATATTTAATGCTGTTTATTTGTGTTCTTGTTTTAATGTAATAAAAGATAAAGTGAAGTGATGCTGCGTGAACTCGTCCAGCTCGTGTTTCACCTCATTTAAAAGAACAAAAATGGGAAACTATATTATACTTTTACACACATTGAAGCCTGTTTTGCATTATTTTCATGATAATTAAACACATTTGACCCCCAAATTCCTGTAATATGTATGTTTTTTTTATTAATATTGTCGATGATTCTCATTAGTTAACATTATTCATAGTCAGTTTTATGGATTCGTTGAGTGAAATATCAAATGTTTTTACCCACTAATATCATTTTACAGTGGTATAAAAATCCATATTTCTAGAACAAAAATACAAAACTTTTGTAGTTCATCATCAAACTCGCAGAAGAAAAAACAAGCAATATCTGCATTAAAATTACAGACGCAAACTCGACATTTAGAGCATTTCAGACGGTTGTGTAAATGTTGTATGAACGTTGTTTAAACGTTAGTCCTGTGTTGCCGCCCTCTGTCCGGCGCTCAGATGCTCCCGGCGAGCAGCGGCGACGTCTCGCGCACGGAACCGGGCCGGTGGTGATGCGACTCGTACAGGTGGTTGCTCTGAAGCTGCGCCTCGGCACGCAGGTTGATCTTCTGCGGAGAGACAAACACGTGTCGGACACGTTCAACAGGTTCGTATCGTCTGACGTGAGACGCTTACCTTGAAGTCTCGTATGTAGGTGAGGAAGAAGCTGATGAAGGACAGCGCGAGAGACCACTCGGAAATGGTGCTGACGATGTGCGGCGTGAAACCCTGAAAAACATCGGCATCAGAGAGAGACGCGCTCGACACACGCAAACGACAGAAAGTGTCACTCACGGGCTCTCCGGGCGTCCAGTGAAGCTTCTTGTTGACTTCGACTCCGGGAAGAGTGCCGTACATGATCACCGACGACACGAACACTGAGCGAATCAAGGAACCAACCGCGTTCGACGCTAAACGCTACGTTTCCCAGCATGCAGCGGGTGAAGGATACTGCTGATGATGCTCGCCAGCGTCCAGAAGCCGATGCTCAGTCGCGTCCAGAACGCGGTTTTGCTGTGGACGTGCGGCTGCATGCGGTACGACAGCAGCGTCTGGACGAAGATGTAGAGCGCGCCGACGCCGAAGGTCAGCACGGCGCCCACCAGGTGCATCGAGAACAGAGTGGTTTTCTGGGAAAGAGAGCAAAAACATTTTCATTTGAATGAGCGGCTGTTACGTCAACGCCGTTTTAATTTCCTTTCCATCGTACTGCGATGGACCAACCAATAAGATTCGTGCATTTTTGAGAAGTGTAACGGCAGAGGAAGAATCCGGAAGCGGCTCGGTGGTGTTCTACGAAAACCATAGCGAACGTAAAAAAAAAATCTCAACAGCTGTTTGAAAACGTATGAAAACGTAAATACTGTTTTTCGGCGTGATGTATCGGTTTGAACACAATTTAAAAAAAAAAAAAAAAGTCTGAATTTTCATGATGAACTGTTGAATATTTGGTGCGAAAATTCAGCGCGATAAATGTTTTCATTTGAATGAACAATTGTTCAGATCGACACGAACATGTCGTCAATGTGACAGACTGACTAATAGAATATTTTTCATGGCGAACATGTATTTCTGTATTTAAACGATGTGTTCGGTGTCATCAACGCGACAGTAAAATTTGCGCTTTTTATTCAGAGAGAGAATCTGGAAGTGACTCTTTCTCTGTTGTATTTGGTGTTGTTCGATAAACACCGTAGTGAATAATAAAAATAAAAAAATAAAGACTGATAGAAAGCGCACTGAAAATGTAAATACGGTTTATGTGTTGGTGTGAACACTCAATTCAAATGTGAAAAATCAAACCGAATTTTCATGCCAAACTGTTGAATATTTGGTGTGAAAATTCAGTATTCGGTGTTGTTTGATGAAGCCCATAGCGAATAAAAAAAAAAAAATGTTAATGCGTTCACTAACTGACTCTTCGCAAAACCCTGTTGCGCTCTCACGCCACACATCATGTTCTCACGACGTGAAAAATACATCAAGGACACTGACGACGTATGAAACAGTTTCATATTTAAAATATTGTCATTTTTTAAAGAAGTTTAATCAATAAATATCATCTAGTGTGTGTTTAATGTGTCGTGACATCGCTATGGCAAGCCGTTTTGACTTTTATTAATTTTCAGGATATGAACTTGTGAAATCAACAATTACATTTTCACTAGTTAAAATGTTCATTCTTGATATCGGGAATTAGATTTCCACTAGTAACAAAGTTCATTCTTCATATCAACAATTGAATTTCTACTAGTAAAAATGTTCATTTCTGATGTCATGAATGTGATTGTTACTAGTAAGAAAGCCGTTTTAGATATCAGAAATCATATTGATATCAGGAATTCGTTTTAGATATCAGAAATCATATTGATATCAGGAATTCGTTTCAGATATCAGAAATCATATTGATATCAGGAATTCATTTTCAGATATCAGAAATCATATTGATATCAGGAATTCATTTTCAGATATCAGAAATCATATTGATATCAGGAATTCATTTTCAGATATCAGAAATCATATTGATATCAGGAATTCATTTCAGATATCAGAAATCATATTGATATCAGGAATTCATTTTCAGATATCAGAAATCATATTGATATCAGGAATTCATTTTCAGATATCAGAAATCATATTGATATCAGGAATTCATTTCAGATATCAGAAATCATATTGATATCAGGAATTCGTTTTAGATATCAGAAATCATATTGATATCAGGAATTCGTTTCAGATATCAGAAATCATATTGATATCAGGAATTCATTTTCAGATATCAGAAATCATATTGATATCAGGAATTCATTTTCAGATATCAGAAATCATATTGATATCAGGAATTCATTTCAGATATCAGAAATCATATTGATATCAGGAATTCATTTCAGATATCAGAAATCATATTGATATCAGGAATTCATTTTCAGATATCAGGAATGAACATTTTACTAGTAGCAATTCAATTGTTGATATCAAGAATAGACATTTGCACTAGTAACAATGTAATTGTTGATATCAGAAATTTGCATTTTTACTAGTAAGAATTGTATTTCTGAAATGTGAAACTGGAATTTCAACTAGTAAGAAATTAATTCTTGATATCAACAATTGAATTTGAATGGCAGCCTATGGAGAGATTTCACTAGTAACAATACAGATGTTGATATCAAGAATTATAGTCTATACTAGTGGAAATTGAATTGTTGATATCAAGAATTAATGTTGTTACTAGTGAAAGTTCATATCCTGAGAATGAATAAAAGTCAAAACGGCTCGTCACAGATCGCTGTAGCTCCTCGTGAAGCGATCATCTCTTCATACTAGTTCATTTATAGCATCAAATAAACATGAATGAACATCAGAAGGAATGTTGTTTCAAGACGTGATTCAAGTTCACCAACGTTAATCTACTAACTCCCCTGACCGCTTTGACGGACAAAATGGCAGATCCGGGGTTATGATTGGTCAGATCGCCTGTCAATCAAACTGTTGTTTGGTTAACATTCACGCATTAACAATCGCATTCGAAAATCAGACCGAATTTTCACGCCGAACAGCGTAACCCGTACGTACCTGGAAGTTTGCGACGACGCACATGCCGAAGGAGCTGCCGCAGCCCAGAACGAACCCCAGCTTATTGAGGCGGATCAGACGAGTGTCGTCGACGTCCACGAGGGCCTGCAGCTGCTTATAGCGCACGTACATTGTAGCGACACCTGCAGGAGAACACGCAACATTACAAGGAGCGCTTAATACAACACCACACTTTCCTGTACCGTTTCAGTACCTAAGAACGCCGACACGTTGAGCATGAGTCCAAACACGCATCTCTCCGGCGCGACCGTACCGGTGTCGCTGCAAGCACAACACAAAACACATTCAGAGGTCAAAGGTCACACCGTCACGTGATAAAGCGTGCGCTCTGCTCACCTGATGTAGGGCACCAGCGGGTCCACGTGTCTCAGTACGACGGCCGTGATGTAAGCGAAGATGAAGGTGGCGGCGGTCCAGATGACCAGTGCCACGGGCAGGACGCACAAGCCCTCCTGAAACCACCACATGTCCGACCGCGCTCCTGCAACACACGCCGCGTATTATTAGAAGTTCCTCTTCTCGCTCCAGCAGAGAGCATCATGGGTATTCTGGGTGAGTTTCTGCTTTTCACTTCTCCTGTGACGGTCCAAATCTTTACAACATAAACGTTCAATAAAACAATCCACACACACTAAAACTTGAGGGAAAAGTTCAAATGAAAGAAATTGTAAAAAAAAAAAATTAATTGCGGATTTTTGTATTTTACAGCATTGTAAAATACAGTATGTGTATGTAAACTAATTTTAGAGACTTTTTAAAATTACTTTTATTTAATAAACTTTTTCATGGCAACCCCGAATATGAATATTCATTTTTAACGGTGTTTTTTTTTCTTTTTTTTTTTTTGAGAGATTTTAATAAACCAAAAAGTCTAATTTATTAAAATTGAAAGCAAATGTTTTCTTTGGTTTCGCTTTCTATTACAGATAAAGAAAGTGACATTTACTGGCTACCGTATTACTGCTAATGTCTCATTTAAATCTATCTGAAGTTAAAGAAAATTATATTAATTATGATTTTATACGATGAGGAACAGCTTTACCTGTCAATCAAACAGACGATCGTCCCTCAGTCTGAACGAAGACATTTTAAATCCCCTCACAAACACTTTGTTAACGGTTATGTTTCATTCGCTAATGTTTCTAGATCCTCTTTAATCGCTTGACGCTCAGAATTTACAGTTTATTTTATTCCTGTTTTCCTTCCGTTCTCGCCGCGCATTTCCGATCGAACTCACGAGACCCGCGGGGAGAACCCGGAAGTGCAGCGTTTTGGCGGGTCGCCAGCGTGGATAAAATCCTCCTCAAGACAGTAAAATTTCCATTTTGACCAAATATTACGTACTCAATTTGAGATTTAAAAAAATAACATTTCATTTTTAATGTATTTATCGATATATACACTGTAAAATATATAGAAGGAAAACATAGAGACGTATTTTACTAACATACTGTGGTATTATTTATGTTTACAATAATATATTTATTATTTCAGTCCCATAAGACATGTTTTTCATGACATGAAAAGTAGAAATTAATACGTAAACAGTCATAATTATGAGACAAGACGTCAAGATTATGAATTTCTATATCTTTTATGTAGCTTTTTTTATTTGTGGATACTGGATAAGACTATAAACAGTTGGCATAAATTTTCTCCAAAGATTCTGTTCTATTCCAGCTGTGTTTTTGCAAGTTTGTAGCCTATTCTGTCGTCTCAATTAGAACTTTTGCACAAAACAAACAAACAAAAAACACCAGTTATCATAAATATAGCAATCTTTATTTTACAGGAGCTTTTATTCAAAAATCAGAGCAACGTTACAATCAAATCAACAGAGTCAGAAACAGGCGGTTTACATCACTGTAAATACTGACTGAATGAGTATGTCAAACAAAAACAACACTGGACGCTTCCATCAGCAAGATTTAAAGAGCGCTTAAATCCGTTGTCCCGTTTCAAAGTGAAAAGAAAAACTCCCAAGAAAGGATTTGGCAACAAGCGACAAAGAACTAAAAGAATCAAAGCTTATGATTAAGTGTGAACAGACAAAGTTTCATTCGGCAAGAGATGAATACAGAAACGCAAACGAATTTAGATTGAGAAACTTCAACGATAAGTAACAACAACAGGCGTTTGAATTGCATGTTTTTAATTATCCGCAAATAAAGATCATTCATTTGATCATTAATAACATCAATTGCACAAACTTCGCAAAAGTCATCTAACGTTTGTTTTCTGGGCGGCAGCGTCAAGCCGTTTCTACAAACTACCATTTATTCGCTTTTATTAATATTATTCGCCTGAGAGGGACATTTAGAGAAAAAAAAAAAATCCAGGAAAATAACCAGATGCAACATGCAAACTTTTCCAATTCTCAATATTTAAGGCAACTGTTCACATATGTGACATATTAATCATTAAAAATCAACACTATAATCAGCAGTGATTAACAGAGCGATTCATCATCTCACGTGACTGATACTCCACACACACACTTTGGGATTAAACATCATCAGTAATGAACTTTAGTGATGATTTCTCATACAAAAGAACATGAATATTAACATCCGAGTCGAGAAATTCAACGTACAACCTCAGAAAATCATTTAAGGGTCAAAACGAAGGAAGTTGTCGACGGCACGGAAAAAAAAACACGCCTTTAAACGTCTCTGAGACCGCAAAACCGATTCTTGGCGTTTTGATTTTTAACGCAGAATGAAGACTGAATCTCACCATATCCGTCAAGGCGTATTTTAGCCCAAAATCAAAAGAAATAAATAAGAAATTCGATTTTAGATTTAAGAAAAGATGCGTATTTTTGGACTCTTACGTTTACTTACATTTAAGCCCAATTCCATTGCAAAAAAAAATAATTTTATTCAAATGTTACTTTAAGCGCACAATCACCGTATTCATTGTACTAAATATTTTAATATATTATATATATATATATATATATAATATTATATATATATTATATTTTAATATTTATTTTTTTATTATTTATTTATTTATTTTAATATTTAATTTTTTTTTTTCCATACAGGATGCTTATGTTACTGTCTTACAGTAATGCGATTTTATAAAGAAATTTTCATTAAAAATCAAAACGCTAAAACTTTTCCAATGCTCTTGAAGATCATATCATTTCTAATGTTCTTTAAACTTTAGGCTGAAGCGTCGAGGAGGAAATGTTGGTTTTGCAATTCACTCAACAGGCACATGTTCGTGAAATCTCCGATTCAGAGTCGAGCCAATAAATGAAGCGCTTTCAATCTAAAACCGGTTCCATTATTGAAGACGACGACAGAAACGTCCTTCAGAGAAACACTGAGTGCAGTAAACGAAACGATTAGGACGAGAACAAATCCTTATCATTAGCAGCGACGATTTAATCTGATTTAAACATGTGAGTCAAACGTTACAATGAGAGTTAAAATGACAACAGAGACCCGATGCATCATGGGTAATCCGAAAAGTGTCAACATCTGTTATCCTCTTAAAATAACCATCTAAAGAAAAGTGACTTGGTGAAGTTCGTTCATTCATTTATTTGTTCGTTCATTCACTGGCGATGAAGAGTCTCAGACGAGTAACAGTAGCTGGATGAAAGTGCAGAGGGGTCAGAGGTCACTCGACGGGCGGCTGAGGCTTGATTTTGAAGACGCAGATGCGCAAGTGAGACGCGATCTCGTTGCAGACGCTCACGCAGTAGCGCACCAGATCGAACAGGGACAGAATCTGACGGACAAACACAGTAAAGCGCAATTACCGGACGGGATGAGACTTCAGGCCGCGTCTGAGATCACGTGATCTTACCAGAGAGATCCACAGCACCAAATACTCATCGATGAAACTGTTGAAGTACTGATCGAGGAACAGCAGGCCCGGGCCTAGAAACGCCACGTCGTGAAGATGCATCTCGCTCTTGGTCATGTGAGCCACCTGAGAGAGCCAGGGTTAGAGTTCACCCAAATTACATTTAACTGAAATAAAATATACATACAAAAACAAACACAAACGTTTTTTATTTGAGCTAGATGCCAAACCAACATTTCTAATCATTTCTAACCCTAGCAACTGAATAGCAACACCCTAGCAACCATCATCGTTAAAAACGTCCAGCTTTTAAAATTACTTCAGGCTTTCCCAAGTCAACATCAAAAGTTGAATATAAAACATTTTCACTACTTAAAATAAAAGTTAACCGAAATAAAATTAAATATGTATATATATAAAACCTTTTTTTCTTGCCGTCAAATCGATTATTCTCGATTAATCGCATCTAACATAAAAGTTTGTAAATTATGTGATTAATCAATTTGATGACACATAAAACCAATTATGAAATCGAATGACTAAAACATAAAAAAATTTAGTAACTTGAAATAAAAGTTAACCGAAATAAATATACATATATATAAATGTATTTCTAGTGCTGTAAAATTGATTAATTGCGGTTAATCGCATCTACCATAAGTTACACAAACTAATCAATTTGGCGGCGCTACTTATTTTATTTGAGCTAGATGCCAAAGCAACATTTCTAATAATTTGTAACCCTAGCAACTGAATAGCAACACCCTAGCAACCATCCAGTTTTTTGAAAGACTGTTGCCACTGAAATCGTTAAAAACGTCCAGCTTTTAAAATTACTTCAGGCTTTCTCAAGTCAACATCAAAGTTGAATATAAAACATTTTCACTACTTAAAATAAAAGTTAACCGAAACAAAATTAAATATATATATATATATATATATATAAAACCTTTTTTCTTGCCGTCAAATCGATTATTCTCGATTAATCGCATCTAACATAAAAGTTTGTAAATTATATATATATATATATATATATATATACAAACTTTCTTTATATGTGATTAATCAATTTGACACGTAAAACCAATTATGAAATCGAATAACTAAAACATAAAAAAATTTAGTAACTTGAAATAAAAGTTAACCGAAATAAAATTAAAAATATATATATAAAACCTTTTTTCTTGCCGTCAAATCGATTATTCTCGATTAATCGCATCTAACATAAAAGTTTGTAAATTATATATATATACAAACTTTCTTTATATGTGATTAATCAATTTGACGACACATAAAACCAATTATGAAATCGAATAACTAAAACATAAAAAAATTTAGTAACTTGAAATAAAAGTTAACAGAAATAAATGAATATTTTATATATATATATATATAAAAATAAATGTATTTCTAGTGCTGTAAAATTGATTAATTGCGATTAATCGCATCTACCATAAGTTACACAAACTAATCAATTTGGCGGCGCTACTTATTTTATTTGAGCTAGATGCCAAAGCAACATTTGATGTACTAAAGTAACAAACTAAAACTGAAATAAAAATGAATAAAAACTATATATGTAAAAAAAAAAAACAATAATTAATAAAAATGTCCAAAAAACAACAACTTTAACTAATATAAAAATAAAACCAGAAAATACAAAAATAAAAAAACTATATAAAATATGAATAAAAACCACAATAGCATGTTAACGATAGTAAAACATCAGTGAGCGCAGGTCAGATCTGCACAGCGTCTTTCACTCACCACTAATTTATTGGTGATTTTGGCCGATACGAAGCCGAAGGCCAGAATATACAGACACGGATGTTTCTCAAAGAGCCGGATGGCTGACTTTTTATAAATCATCATGGCGAGGACGATAACAGAGCCGATGTGCAGGACAGGAGACAATACACTCGTGCCCTGAAACACACATAAACACACAAACACGCTGATAAAGTGACAGTATTATACAGCAGTGTAAGTCAGTGAGACAGTAGCTCAGGTACGTACTGCTATCGTGGATCCGTTTTTCCCCACGCCGCCCGTGAATATGACTCTGAAGTAATTGGTACACGAGAACACCACCCCAATAAACGTGCAAAGTGCAGGAATTATTTTCATCTGGATGTTTATGACGGGAATCTGTTGAATGCAAGAGAATGAGGAACAATTCCATTCATAATCATTTTATAAGTCATTATTTTAAAATGTTTTATTTTTTATAGTTTTTAACGTACAATTTACACAATGTAATTTAATATATTCTTTAATAATATATGTACATACATTATACTTTACATTATGTAATTTATTATTAACACATTCATTTATAACATTAAAGTTTATGTAGTTACATTCTAATTTGCACCATGTACTTTATTATTAATATATTACTTAATATTAAATATGTGCAATTAATGTACATACATTAAAATGTAACAATTACACTAGAAAGCATTGTATTACATTAAATAAATGCACACATATATTTACCATTTATATAAATTATACAGTTTAATGTAAATAATTACTCTGTATAAATTCTAAATTATGTAATGTAAATAATACATAATATTAATATACCACATTAATACTATATTTAAATATACCACATTAATACTATATTTAAATATTTATAATATTAAATATGTGGAATTAATGTACATACATTAAAATTTATATTGCAATTTAATTATTTAAATAAGAAATTACACAAAATGTAACAATTACACTAGAAAGCATTGTATATATAGTATATATTTACATTTATATAAATTATAGTTTAATCAATGTAAATAATTATTCTGTATAAATATAAATTCTAAATTATGTAATGTGTAAATAATATTAATATACCACATTAATACTATATTTAAATATTTATAATATTAAATATGTGGAATTAATGTACATACATTAAAATTTATATTGCAATTTAATTATTTAAATGAGAAATCACACAAAATGTAACAATTACACTAGAAAGCATTGTATATATAGTATATATTTACATTTATATAAATTATAGTTTAATCAATATAAATAATTATTCTGTATAAATATAAATTCTAAATTATGTAATGTGTATATAATATTAATATACCACATTAATATTATATTTAAATATTTATAATATTGTACTTAATTTATTATATATAAACACAATATAAAATACAAAGTTATGAAAGTAATGTAAAGGTAGTTATTTGGCATATGAGACTGTGATCAAATAAATCAATCGTTATTATTTCTGATTAACACACTCACAGCTAAAGCTGTTCTGATTGGCAGTGTTATAATCGTGAGGCAGATGCACACGCTACTCTAGCGAGCAGCACAGATGCGTCTGAAGTGTGAGTGAATTACCCGAGACTGCCAGAAAGCCGATCCGCCCACAGCAGCCAGTAAATACATGAGAATAATGAAGATCTGCACTTCTGTAACATCAATGCTGAGCGGAGGAGAGAGCCGTGTTAGAGCAAACACAACACACACACACACACACACACACACACACACTAATCACAGCAGGATTGGCTTCAGTTATCACTCTGCCACTTCTGATCTGAACTGATCGGATCTGGATTGGAATCAATCGTCTGAAAGCGTGCGGTTCATTAGTGTTTCAGGCAGCTGATTGGTGAATTGCTCTCGTTAGGCGGCCATTTGATTGGCCGTTCGGTGCTGGATTTACCGTTATGTTCCAAAACGTGGGCCGGACTGCAGCCGTAAACGTCTGCAACAACACTAGACAGATCTGCAGTTCTGTAACATCAAATCTGCCCACGGGACAGTGACAAAACAACCTTCAAACACGGTCAGTTAGACATTCAACCTACAGTATAAAACCTTTAGGCAAGATGAAAAATTAAATAATACATCCCCATACTTACCCAACGGACTGATTACAGTAAGAATCACAGACATATTACAAGTTTTCGGAAATATTAGCTTAAATATGCACATGAGGCATTATCTAAATAAATACGCAATAATGCGCATACATTTCCAGAAGATTAATCTGACCACTGGGCAAAGCCACGGTCAGAAATACGGTTTGATTTTGTTGACATATTGGAGTTAAAGATTTTTACTGAGGGGATTTTGGATTTCTCTTTTTAATCAGCTATAAATGAGAAAATACCGTCAAAAGTCAGAAAAAAACGAAATATTTTCACTTTATTTTAAGTGTTATTAAAATGTTGTAAAATTTCAAGCCAGATATAAATATGAACAAACCCTTCAGTAAAATCCTTCAGAACATAGACAGGAATAAAACTGTAAGTTTTGGTGTACGTAAGTGCTGGTGACGTGGAGAAAAAAACTTTTGAGAGAACGTAAATCTATAAATCTACAATCTAGTGCCTTACCGTAACTAAAGGTGCGGTCACTTTATCAAAATTTCATGTGTAAAAGAGGTTAGTGGTGAATTCATTGTGAAATCTGTGCAGGGAAATCTTTTGCATGAATTTCTAGTCAAATGGCTGTATTTAGACTGCAAAAATTCGTCAAACAGTGGTAAATGCGGCCACACCTTAACACAAAAATAAACCATAAAATGTCATTTTGCAAGTAGGGTGTTTGCATGGATGGATGTTATACTTACATGCCGAAGCGCAGCGTACCGGACACGTACGTCTGCCAGTGGGCACAATAAAACATGAACATGCCAGCGAAACAGCAGAAGAACATCCAGTCGGGGTGAGAGCCCAACTGAACCGCTATACTGGTGCCCAACACCACAAACACTGAGAGAAACACAGCGTTACACCACAATCAACACACGTCGAGGGAATGTTTGGTGTGTGAGGAGCCTTTCACACAGGACACGTTACTGACACCTTCTGGTTTAAAAGTCAAACTACTTTTTAACATAACGTAAATATGTGGATGTTTATTGCAGGAATCTGTTGAAAGTCAAGAGAGTGAGAAACAATCAAGTTTAAATTAATCTAATATACTATACTCTTATTATAAAACACTTTCAATTTTTTAATTATTTATCATATACAAATACCAATATACAACATAATAATTAATAATCTATTACATATTGTAATTTATATTATTTAAATGATAAGTTACAAAAAATAATGCAAATATGATGATTACATCATAAAGTATTAATATATATTAAATACAAATATACAATATGTATATAATATAATATATTAGACATTATTATTAACCAATAAATATACATTTTAAATAATAGTTATTGGTATAATTTACTATTTATACATAAAATGTGCATCTAAAATGTACATACACTATTTACAATGTACATTATGTATTTTAGAAAGATATTTAATGTTATATTTGCATAATTTGTCATTTATTTAAATTACAAAGTATTATTAAATTATATATATATATATATATATATATATATATATATATATATATATATATTAAATTACACATTATCAAAATAATATGCATTCTTTAAAATACTTAATTAATTATCATATACAAATACAAATATACAACATAATAATTAATAATTTATTATATTGTAATTTAATTTATATTATTTAAATGATAACTTACAAAAAATAATGCAAATATGATGATTACATCATAAAGTATTAATATATATTAAATACAAATATACAATATGTATATAATATAATATACTAGACATTATTATTAACCAATTAATATACATTTTAAATAATAGTTATTAGCATAATTTACTATTAATATTATATATATATACATAAAATGTACATCTAAAATGTACATACACTATTTACAATGTACATTATGTATTTTAGAAAGATATTTAATGTTATACTTGCATAATTAGTCATTTATTTAAATTACAAAGTATTATTAAATAATATATATATATATATATATTAAATATGTTAATACTATACATTATCAAAATAATCTGCATTATTTAAAATACTTAATTATTTATTATATATAAATACAAATGTACATATAAATTGTACGTGTATTTTATATAATTTACATTATTTTTTATTAATACATTATTTAAATTAAAAATTACCATTTATGCAAGTATAACATTACATTAAAGTATTACATAAATATATTAAATACAAATGTATTAAATATGTGTATAATATAAAAATAATATACAACTCATTATTACTATCAATTATTTGAAATATTTGACAAACATTATATTACATACAAAGTATTACTAAATATACTAGATAAAATATATATTTAATATGTATACAATTATATCATATACATATGTTTAATTAATATTAATATACCACAATATTTAAAAAACAAAGATGTAAAAAATGTAGAAGATCTTAATGGCAGCTAAAAGGCATATGGGACTTAAAAATGTGCTTAAACAGCTTAAATCATCTGTCTGATATATGTATACACGCCTAACGATTAAAATATACTGCACAACAACGCATCCTGTGCGAACGGCCCTTAAAAGTGTGCAGTCGTCACCTGTGGAGAGCGAATCGCAGCCGTGGTCGAACAGCTCCCCCAGTGGTGAACTGCTGTTAGTGCGTCTGGCCTGTTTTCCGTCAATGGCATCCAACGACTGATAGACAAACAGCCCCACCGCACACAGGAGATACGCCCAGAGAGGAGCCTATACACACGCCATTAAATTAATTCACCGTCCGAATCTACGGTTTTTACATCGGTACGATCGCGTCGGTACCTGTTCGGTCGCAGTCGGGCAGTAATACACCAACACCAGCGTTGTGAAGATGTTGGTCGCCAGGCCGACGATGGTGATGAGGTTGGGCGCGATCCAGGGTGGCATTCTGCCCACCAGCCACTCCCAGTAGCGCTGCATGACGGGTTCGAGCAGCGAGCGCCCCGAGCTGCTGTAGCGATGCTCCTCCAAACGCTTCAGCTGGTGGCGTGACAGAACTGGCGCCGGCAGCTCGAACAGTCGTCGTAGGACACCGGGGGCGAACCAGCACGACGAATCCATGCCACGCCCCCGCTCGCGGCCCCCGGCCCCGCCCCGCCGCCCGTGAGCCCCCGTCAGCCCACTCATCACTCTCAGCCAATCACAGCCTGAGTCTGAGCCTGACTCCACCCACTGCGCGCCCGCAGAGCCACAGCAGGATGGCTAGACACCTTCAAACAGGAAGGACAAACTAACTTATTAACGAAAATTTGCGAATTTTATAAATCATTTATGCAAATCATTTCACCTGTTCACCAATCGTGAGTTGGAAGAAGCCAACAGGCCACGCCCCCAAACAAAAACAACCGCGCTGCACTTCCTGGATCCTCAGCGCTGCAACAAAACAGACACAAATCTTGCTAGAACAATATTTTAAACACTTTGTTTCCACAAAGGAATAAAAAAAAATCTGAGGGAAAACAAGTCAGAATCGCGAGATATAATAATGTGAGATTTAAAACTCGCCATTTTGAGAAAAACAAGTTGATTTTGGAATTTCCATTTTCTAAAACACGCGTCGACAATTATTTCCATTAGTAACTATTCGGAAAATGCGACAACAAAAGCTATTTTTGAGTTTACCAGGTACTTATGAACACAAAATTACTGACAAATCCATATATTCACTATCAAGAGGAGTAAATTAATAATCATGCTCATATGGTAAACAACTTGGCATATGGTCACTGTACTATGGTACTTTTTAAAAAGTTGTCACGCTACTGAAAACTAAATAATAATGAGCAATACTGGAATATGTTAATTAGGGTCATTATTATGTAAAGGTGGTTGTTTAATCTGTCGGTTTCTGTTATTCCGGGTTTAACG
>CM076086.1:46825362-46860362 GCA_038088235.1 Zacco platypus | reverse complement strand
GATGAAGATTCTTCGCAAAGCCGACATGCTGCAGAAAGAGCAGGTGACGCCCAACGAGTTTTGATTTTATTTTTAAATTGTTTTTATTTTATAATTTTTATTTTTTATTATTTTGTTTAGTTATTTAATGTTATTTTATTTTTAATTATTTTCTTTTGTCATTTTGGTTTAATTTTTAAATTGTTTTTATTTTGTAATTTAATGTTGTCACTTCTATTTTTAATTTTATTTTGTCATTTGTTGTTGTTTATAATTATTTTATTTGAAAGAGCAGGTGACGCCTAAAGAATGTTTTATTTAAAACAGATTATTTTGTTATAGAATTGTATTCATTTTATTTTTAAATAGTTTTTAAGTTTAAAATTTCATTTTGTTATTTTTATTTTTTATTTTATTTGGTTATTTAATGTTATTTTATTTTTAATTATTTTCTTTTGTCATATGTTGTTGTTTTTAATTATTTTATTTTAGGCTTAAAATAATTATACTTTTTATTTTTTTATTATTTTGTTTGGTTATTTAATGTTATTTTATTTTTAATTATTTTCTTTTATCATATATTGTTGTTTTTAATTATTTTATTTTAGGCTTGTGACGCCTAACGAATGTTTTTATTTTAAACAGATTGTTATTTTGTTATAGAATTTTATTTTTTTGTTGTCATTTTGTCATTTTTATTTCATTTTTAAATTTTTTTCATTTTGTAATTCACTTCTATTTTTAATTTTATTTTGTCATTTGTTTAATTATTTTATTTGAAAGAGCAGGTGACGCCGAAAGAATGTTTTATTTAAAATTTTGTTATAGAATTTTATTCATTTTATTTTTAAATAGTTTTTTTTTTAGTTTAAAATTTCATTTTGTTATTTTTATTTTTTATTTTATTCGGTTATTTAATGTTATTTTATTTTTAATTATTTTCTTTTGTCATATGTTGTTGTTTTTAATTATTTTATTTTAGGCTTAAAATAATTATAATTTTTATTTTTTTATTATTTTGTTTGGTTATTTAATGTTATTTTATTTTTAATTATTTTCTTTTATCATATATTGTTGTTTTTAATTATTTTATTTTAGGCTTGTGACGCCTAACGAATGTTTTTATTTTAAACAGATTGTTATTTTGTTATAGAATTTTATTTTTTTGTTGTCATTTTGTCATTTTTATTTCATTTTTAAATTTTTTTCATTTTGTAATTCACTTCTATTTTTAATTTTATTTTGTCATTTGTTTAATTATTTTATTTGAAAGAGCAGGTGACGCCGAAAGAATGTTTTATTTAAAATTTTGTTATAGAATTTTATTCATTTTATTTTTAAATAGTTTTTTTTTTAGTTTAAAATTTCATTTTGTTATTTTTATTTTTTATTTTATTTGGTTATTTAATGTTATTTTATTTTGTTTTTGTTATTTTAGTTAATTATTTTCATGTCATTTCGATTTTATTTTCTGTCCCAGGTGGGTCACATCCGGGCGGAGCGGGACATCTTGGTTCAGGCGGACAGTCTGTGGGTGGTGAAAATGTTCTACAGTTTTCAGGATAAACTGAATCTTTACCTACTCATGGAGTTCCTGCCGGGAGGTTTGTGTAATGAACTTAATTTTATACATCAATTCATTTTGAAAATCAAATGGATATTTTTGTTTCATTCAGAAGCTTTCGAACGATTCATTGAACTGACTCAGAAGAACTGTTCAAATTGATTCATCAGTGCAGATTCGTTGAGTCAAATTAAATATGTCAAAGGTCCGATGGAACTCTCGGCTGTCTTCCAGGTGACATGATGACGCTGCTGATGAAGAAAGACACCCTGACGGAGGAGGAGACGCAGTTCTACGTGGCCGAGACGGTCCTGGCCATCGACTTCATCCATCAGCTGGGCTTCATACACCGAGACATCAAACCAGACAACCTGCTGCTGGACTCCAAGGTCAGACGCGCTGCGGTTCCGTCGCAGGAAGTGACTCGATAAGCCTCTTCCTGTGCTGACTTCTGCTTTTGCTGTCTTTGTCAGCGAGGCCTCTGATTGGCTGTTTCATCAGGCGTGTGTGTGTGTGTGTGTGTGTGTTTCAGGGTCACGTGAAGCTGTCTGATTTCGGCTTGTGCACGGGCCTCAAAAAAGCGCATCGGACCGAGTTTTACCGCAACCTGAACCACAGCCAATCAAACGACCTCAGTGAGTGCGCGGTTCCACAAGTAGAACCTCTAACTGCAGAAATATGATTAATATTCATGTTCACATTTGAATATTCTAATGCGTTCTATGAATAATTCACGCAGCGTTTCAGCATATGAACTCCAAGAGGAAGGCGGAGACGTGGAAGAGGAACAGGAGGCAGCTGGTCAGTGATTATGACGGCTTCGTTAGTTCGTTCACTGCACACAGGAAGTGATGCGTTTTGTTGCTCCGCCTCTTTCAGGCCTTCTCCACCGTGGGAACGCCGGACTACATCGCTCCCGAGGTCTTCATGCAGACCGGATACAACAAGCTCTGCGATTGGTGGAGCCTGGGTGTCATCATGTACGAGATGCTGATTGGTGAGAAGTGAACGATATGCAAATGAGAGGAATATTGTCGGTGTAATTAAAAAAAAAAAAAGTTTAATTAGCATTTCAGAGTATACAGTCGTTTTGCTAATCTAACCGTTCAGCATTAAACAAAATGGTGGATTATATTGAGATGTAATACAGTGACATTATATCAAGAAGGAAAAATTAACTTTTAATTATTCAAATAAATTAATGTTTTAAAATAAATTACATCAAAAAGGAGACTTTGGTTATTAAAATAAATTAAATGAATGCTTAAAAAGGACAAGAAGGAAAAATTACTTAAATTCAAATTAAATTAATGCTTAAATTCATTACATCAATAAGGTAAAAAATACATTAATTCATTAAATGAATCCTTAAGAAAGATGATCAATGTGTGTTTTAATTATCAAATTAACTAAATTAATGCTTATAAACCAATTACATCAGGAAGGATAAAATATTTGTTATTATATTAACTTAATCAATGCTTAATCATACATTTTAATTAATAAAAAATTAAATTATTAAATTAAAATTTAAATTAAATTAAATTAAATTAAAATTAAAAAATTTAATTATTATAATTAAATTAATGCTTGAAAATAAATTACATCAAAAAGCAGACTTTGGTTATTAAAATAAATTAAATTAATGCTTAAATATAAATTATAATTTATTAAAATAAATTCATTAAATTATTCAAAATAAATTACATCAAGATTTCAGGAAGGATAAAAGGATTTTCAATTATTAAAGTTTATTAAATGAATGCTTAAAAAGGACAAGAAGGAAAAATTACTTAAATTCAAATTAAATTAATGCTTAAAAATTCATTACATCAATAAGGTAAAAAATACATTAATTCATTAAATGAGTCCTTAAAAAAAATTATCAATGTGCGTTTTAATTATCAAATTAACTAAATTAATGCTTATAAACCAATTACATCAGGAAGGATAAAATATTTATTATATTAACTTAATGCTTAATCATACATTTTAATTAATAAAATAAAATAAAATGAATTAATGCTTAAAAATTCATTATATCAATAAGGTAAAAAATACATTAATTCATTAAATGAATCCTTAAAAAAAAATTATCAATGTGTGTTTTAATTATCAAATTAACTAAATTAATGCTTGCAAACCAATTACATCAGGAAGAATAAAATATTTATTATTATATTAACTTAATCAATGCTTAATCATACATTTTAATTAATAAAAAATTTAATTATTATAATTAAATTAATGCTTGAAAATACATATCAAAAAGGAAAAATTAAATATATTATAATTAAAATAATTTTAAAAAATGCTTCAAAAGAAGTTAGATTGAAGAAGGAACAATCAAATTGAATTCAGGCCTACAGAGCGCGGTCTGTGGCGCGGTGTTGACGCGCTGTCGTTGCAGGCTACCCTCCGTTCTGCTCAGAGACTCCTCAGGAGACCTATAAGAAGGTGATGAGCTGGAAGGAGACGCTGGTGTTTCCTCCGGAGGTGCCGATCTCGGAGCGAGCCAAAGAGCTGATCCTGCGCTTCTGCTGCGAGGCGGATCATCGCGTCGGCGCGGCCGGCGTGGACGAGATCAAGAGGAACGGCTTCTTCGAGGGCGTCGATTACGATCACATCAGGTCTGGTTCAGTATCGCGTGTCTTTGATCGTGAGCGCTCGCGGTGAGGTTTCCATCTAACGAGGGTTCGCGACTCGTTCACAGAGAGAGACCGGCGGCGATCCCCATCGAGATCAAAAGCATCGACGACACGTCAAACTTCGACGAGTTTCCGGAGTCGGACATCCTGCAGCCGACAAGTAAGATACAAACAATTCTCATTTTGATGAGCCGAGGCCGATTCCATCGATCTTATAGTCTGTGCTGTTTTCAGTCGATGTGCGAACAAAACTACACTAAACAGTGTTGAATCATGCCTAGCACCAAATCTATTCATGTTAGCAATGTGCTAATCATGTTAGCAACATGTTGAATCATGCTAGCAGTGTGCTAAATATGTTAGCAACATGCTATAAGCAACATGCTATTCATGTTAGCAACATGCTATAAGCAACATGCTATTCATGTTAGCAACATGCTATTAGCAACATGTTATTCATGTTAGCAACATGCTATTAGCAACATGCTATTCATGTTAGCAACATGCTATTCATGTTAGCAATGTGTTAAACATGTTAGCAACGTGTTAATCATGTTAGCAGTGTGTTAAATATGTTAGCAACATGCTATTAGCAACATGCTATTCATGTTAGCAACATGCTATTCAAGTTAGCAACGTGCTATTCATGTTAGCAACATGCTATTAGCAACATGCTATTCATGTTAACAACATGCTATTCATGTTAGCAACATGTTGAATCATGCTAGCAGTGTGCTAAATATGTTAGCAACATGCTATTCATGTTAGCAACATGCTATTAGCAACATGCTATTCATGTTAGCAACATGCTATTCATGTTAGCAACATGTTGAATCATGCTAGCAGTGTGCTAAATATGTTAGCAACATGCTATTCATGTTAGCAACATGTTATTAGCAACATGCTATTCATGTTAGCAACATGCTATTAGCAACATGCTATTCATGTTAGCAACATGTTGAATCATGCTAGCAGTGTGCTAAATATGTTAGCGACATGCTATTCATGTTAACAATGTGTTAAACATGTTAGCAACATGTTAATCATGCTAGCAGTGTGCTAAATATGTTAGCAACATGCTATTCATGTTAGCAACATGCTATTAGCAACATGCTATTCATGTTAGCAACATGCTATTAGCAACATGCTATTCATGTTAGCAACATGTTGAATCATGCTAGCAGTGTGCTAAATATGTTAGCGACATGCTATTCATGTTAACAATGTGTTAAACATGTTAGCCACATGTTAATCATGCTAGCAGTGTGCTAAATATGTTAGCTACATGCTATTCATGTTAGCAACATGCTATTGCTACATGCTAGTAACATGTTAAATCATGCCAGTGATTAATGCTCAATTTATTACATCAATAAGGAAAAAACAAATGCTAGCAATATGTTAAATCATGTTAGCAATGTGGTAAAACATGTTAGCAACATGCTAATTCATGTTAAAAATGTGTTAAAACATGTTAGTAGTGTGCTAATCATGCTAGCAACAGTGTGCTAATTCATGTTAACAATGTGTAAAACATGTTAACATCCTATCAATTTATTGTTAGCAACATGTTAAAGCATGTTAGCAATGCTAATTCATGTTAGCAATGTGTTAAACATGCTAGCAACATGCTAATTCATGTTACTAACATGGTAGCAACTTTCTAAAGCATGTTAGTAACATGCTAAAAATGCTTGCAGCATGCTAATTCATGGTAGCAGTAAACATGCAACAAACATGCTAACAAAATGCTAAATAATGCTAGACATGCTAAGTCATGGTAAAGCTTGCTAGCAACATAAAACATGCTAGGAATCTTGTGTAGCTTTCAGACAAGATCTTCACTTTCAAGTGTAATCTGTGCTGTTTTTAGTTGATTCGTGAACAAAACTTCAGAATGAATGAATGAATGAATGAATGAATGAATGGATGAATGAATGGATGCTGAGGTTTGTGTGAATGTCCAGCCTCAGTCTGAAGTGTTTTGTTGCTCTGTCGAGGTCCGGCGGTGGCCAGCAACCATCACCCGGAGTCGGACTATAAGAACAAGGACTGGGTTTTCATCAACTACACATACAAGCGCTTCGAGGGGCTGACGGCCAGAGGAGCCATCCCGTCCTACATGAAGAGCGGGAAAAGATGAACGCCGGAGCGGACGGCAGGTACTGGAGATAAAACGGGAAATTTCAGTCCATCTATACCAAAAACACTACCAAAGAAAACATTTCCTCATCCAATCCTCCAAAAATAAAAACACTTTTGCAGCGCTGGATATTCATTTAGACTTTCTGCTCATCAGAACTGAGTTTTTATGCTGGATATCTTCAGGTTTTGTGGGTAAGTTTTAGCCAAAACGCTTCTGTAAATTCTTCATGTGTCGCTCTGAAGTGCGGCGGGTATTTAAAGCTTATAAGCTCATTCTACAGAACTGATGCAAACCAAAATACACATTTAAAAAGCATTTAATATTCAAATTTGGATGTTTACTAACATCCTTGAATTATAATAATATTTCAAATATCAGTAAGATTAATATGCTTTCATTTGGGAGGTGTCTGTCCCGAACCCTAACCCATACAATTCAACTTGTGAAAATGCTTTTGAAATTATTTTTGTTTTTAAAAAATAAATTTTTTTTTTTTTTTTTTTTGAATCCTGAATTTCATGTAAAAAACAGTGTGTGTTTTAGTCTGATTTTAACACACTTCTACATGTTTGATCAGGAAATATTCCCGTGTCCGTCTCTCTTTCACAGTAGATCGACCATCATTTTGCTTTAACCCTCGTGCGCTGTTGGATTTCTGTGTGCACTCGTTATGGAGCGGGTCAAATTGATCCTAACTGGATTCAATACAATTCCTCAAAAATCACTCTATGAAAAACAACAAAGATTCAGGAACAAACTGTAAATTTTTAATATCAACATTTGTCAAATATTCCAAAAAATATATATCTGAAGATATGATTTAATGAAAATGTTTTTTAACCATTTTTTAAAACTGTTTTGTTTTGACAAAATTTGAAAATAAATAGTGGATTTTTAAATACTATAAATAAATTTTTTTAACTTTTTTTTTTTTTTCTTAGAACATCATAACTGAACAATTAAATGCAGCTGAATAATGAAAATATGTACTTTTCCTAAGTTGGCTGTTTTATAAACTCATTTCATAAAGTCAAGTGTTTCTGGATCTGATCTTCACACTCATGCTGCTGCTTAAAACATGTTTCTGTATTGAAATAAGTGTGGAAAACCTCATTTTTTAGCTTCATAAGGTAGTAAAAAAATAAAATAACAAAATATAACCAAGAAATGTTATTATTTTGGGTCAGTTGCTTTAGAGCGTTAAAATATGCGGGTCAAATTGACCCGGCGAACGTCACGAACGTAACAGTCATTTTGTTTGTATGTGTCAAAAAACACCAGCATGTTGAAACTTTGCATGATGATAAATGAGAAAAAGTCACAAAATATCAAGAAAAAAAAACAGTATTTCCAACAACTAGAAAATCTAAACGGGTCAAATTGACCCGGAACAACACAAGGGTTAAATGTGTTCAGAAGTCTGAAAATCTGTGTGTGACTTTAAGGAACGTCTCTACCGAACACCTTTTTCTGCAATTAAGCAACTTTTTTTTGGGTGTTATTCCATAAATTGTAGTTTTTCTGTGACTCAAAAGTATCCGAGAGTGTCACTACCGAAACTTCACCTCATGTTCCAGTCGTGACATCATCATTTCGGTATTGATTAATTTTAGTACAGTTTTACAAATCATTAGTGTTTTAATATGCGAGTTAAAATTTTGTCATGTGACGCGGTCACTGCCGAAACGTGGATGTTTTGTCAAAAATTAGGTATAATAAATTATCAACTAAGATGTTTTTATAGCGTTTGATTCAATGTTTTAACTTTGAAATCAGATAAACTTTGACTTTTTACAAAGACAAAATTGGATTCAAAATACAACAAATCTCATAAATTACACTTGAAATAATTGATTTTTTACTTAAAAAAAGCAGAAATTATATTTATAAGGTAGATGCAAATAAAATCTTAACCCTTGTGTTGTTACGGGTCAATTTGACCCGTTTAGATTGTCAAGTTGTTGGAAATACTGTTTTTTTTCTTGATATTTTGTGACTTTTTCTCATTTATCATCATGCAAAGTTTCAACATGCTGGTGTTTTTTGACATATACAAACAAAATGACTGTTACGTTCGTGATGTTCGCCGGGTCAATTTGACCCGCATATTTTAACGCTCTAAAGCAACTGTTCTGACCCAAAATAATAACATTTCTTGGTTATATTTTGTTATTTTATTTTTTTACTACCTTATGAAGATAAAAAATGAGGTTTTCCACACTTATTTCAACACAGAAACATGTTTTAAGCAGCAGCATGAGTGTGAAGATCAGATCCAGAAAGCTCTTGACTTTATGAAATGAGTTTAAAAAACAGCCAACTTAGGAAAAGTACATATTTTCATTATTCAGCAACATTTAATTGTTCAGTTATGATGTTCTAAGAAAAAAAAAAAAAGTTAAAAAAATTTATTTATAGTATTTAAAAATCCACTGTTTATTTTCAAATTTTGTCAAAACAAAACCGTTTTAAAAAATGGTTAAAAAACATTTTCATTTAATCATATCTTCAAATATATATTTTTTGGAATATTTGACAAATGTTGATGTTAAAAGTTTACAGTTTGTACCTTTAATCTTTGTTGTTTTTCATAGTGTGATTTTTGAGGAATTGTATTGAATCCAATTAGGGTCAATCTGACCCGCTCCATAACGAGTGCACACAGAAATCAACAGCGCATAAGGGTTAATAGATCAATGTCACTCTTCTTATTACATTTATTATTATTGTGTTTCGGTAGAGACAAATTTGGGGAGAGGAAAAATATTATATACAATACAATATGAGAATTAACTGCACAATCACTAGAAATGTGAACCTTGGATATTATATAATGTGTATCCATACAAAATCTGTGGATAAAAGACACTTTTTCTCTGACTTTGAACCAGTTCTGTGGAATGACCCAAAACATATCGTGCCTTAAAACATCATATAGTGATAATAAATCACTTCATCATGCCGTTAATTTTGAGTTATAATGACGAGTTGTGGGTTCAGCCCCACTGATGCAGTGGTGTTGTGATGAACGCAGCGGTGTGTTTGAGGCTTTCGTTTGCTGTATTTGTATATGCATTAGATTTGACTGTCAAAGGTCCGATGGGAGCGTCACACGGTGCTGAAAACGTGCCTTCATGAGCTTTGAATGGATGTTCTGGTGTCGGTACGCTTGATTTTCTGTCACGTTCAACTGGAAAATATTTTCAGATTTTTTTTATTCTAATTTTCCAGCATGCAGTGCATTTTATATTGATATTTAACCGTCTTTAATTGTGTCTGCGCAGCTGTAGTTTGACGTGTGCGTGTGTTTATATCTTCAGCATCAGTATCTTTTTTCTTCATGTCCAGAAACACATTTAAAGTTTATAAATGTATACAAATAAAAATGTTACGTGCTTTTTTTGATTCACTTGTTTAATTCTTTGGGTGAATTAACACAGATATACAAAACTAGCCATGAAAAATACTATAACATTTGCACCACCAGTCAGAAGTCTGGAATTATTAAGATTCTGGAGCATCAAATCATCCTATCAGAATGATTTCTGAAGGATCATGTGACTCTGAAGGATCATGTGACTCTGAAGACTGGAGTAATGATGCTGAAAATTCACAGGAATAAATTACACTGTACTCTATATTCACATAGAAAATGGTTATTTTAATTATTAAAAATATTTCATAAATTTTACTGATCAAATAAATGCAGCTTTGGTCAGCAGAAGAACAAAACATGTATATATATATTAAAAAAAAAAGGTAATTATTCCAAGCTTCTGACTGGTACATGTATTCATTTAGCAGATGCTTTTATTCAGAACCTCTTACAAATGATACAAAACCAAGAAAACACATGAAAAGTTTGCTTTATAAATGGTTTAGCTCTTGTTTTATCCTCTCTGTACTGTACCATCATCATCTTCACACTAGATGGCGCTGACGAACACAAAATCCTCCTGTCACTCACACAAATGCATGGTTTAATAATCTAATGCCCTTAAAAAAAGTGATTTGGTTCTTGATTTTTAAGCAAATATTGCCACATGCAGCTCAGTAATGGCAGGGTCTCGCTCAAGGACACAACGGTGAAAAGATCTCGGGTACTTTTAAGTTCAAAGGTCATCTATCCGTGACTCGAGTCGGTGTGAAAGTGAGTAATTATGACATGGTGAATATGAATGAATGAATAATCGTCCAGTGGTTCATCAGTCATTGGTCGAGGCCCGGAGGGGCGGGGCCGTTCAGCCGATCTAACTCGTCGACCTGTGGAGTGGGCGTGGCCCCGGGTCGTGTCGGCCCCGCCCCCATGGCGGTGATGAGGTTTGGGACGCTCCTGCTGCGGACGCACTGGAAGTCCACGTGTCTGCTCTTCCCTTCCTCCTTTTCCCAGGACAGCTGGATGAACGGACGCTGGACGTAGCTGTAAATGACCTCGGACTTGCCGCCTGGACGCCGCTTCACCTTCTCCTTACAGGTGGGGTATCCTGAGACACAGAATGAGGTTTCGTGGTGCGTTCGAACGCTAACGTATCTCTCAAGCTTTGAATCTGTGTATATGAGTTTACCCTCGATGCCGATGCGGATGTTTTTCAGGCCTCGCTCCTTCAGCAGAACTTTCGCCACGTCTCTGTTCTCGATGAACTTAAAGAACCGGTAGAGCTTGGTGCTGTAGATGACTTGAGGAACAGGAAAGCAAATGTTAAAAGCTTATAGTTTAGCCAAATTTTAAAAATTCTGGCATCATTTGTGGACTCTTGTGTCATTCCAAACCCATGAGACTTTTCATTTATGATGAAATCTGAGAGCTTTATGTGTCTCCATTTAAAGCTCTGATGCTTCTTAAAGAGATTAAAGCCATATGAATGGAGAGGGTCAAGAAGAGACACGAGAGCTTTATATGATGAACGGGTTTAATTTAGGCTTTTATTCATATTTAAACATTAATCAGCAAACCTGCAGCTCTCAAATTGGGTAAATGGAAGTTCAAGGTCGCCAGGTTTTCACAACAAAACCCACCCAATTACATTTCAGAGGGATTCCCTGGTAAAAATCGTGTTCTGGGGAGTAAAATCTGTGTTTTTGGCATGGTTCCCACCATTCCAGGAGCTAAATATCATGTTATTTGGGGTAGTTTCAACCTGCGGACTAGCTTGAGTTGATATGTTTATTTTACAAATGTCGTGTTTCGTAGATGAGAAGATAATGGGTTTGGAACGACATGATGTTTGAATAATTGATTACAGAATCTTAATTTTTAGGTGAACTGTCCCTTTAAGACGAGGTCACATTTACTGTTGCTTAGGGAAAATTTTAGTCCAATTGAAATTTCACCAAGTTTTCACTCGTATTCAAGTTGGTCAAGCAAAAATTATGGCAAATATCACCATCGCAATTATTTTTGGTCAATATTAAAATGATTATTTATCGATTATTTATCACCATTACTGGTGGGCGTTATGAGCAAAGTCTATTTCACGATATAAGTTATTATAAATATCAGTGAAATTTCATAATCATCAATACAGCAAAGTTTGATTATCATTAATGACGCAGACAGCAGCAGGTTTATTAGGCTACTGTCACTTTAAGAGCTGCACGGATCCTATATACTGTTACACATACATTTTCTTTCTTAAAGTTTATTTAGAGGGGAGCTATAACGCCCCTTTCACAAGATGTAATATCAGTCTCTGGTGTCTCCAGTGAAGTTTCAGCTCAGATCATTTATTATCGCTTGTCAAATTTGAGCAAAAACACGCAGTTTTTGTGTGCGTCCCTTTAAATGCAAATGAGCTGCTGCTCCAGAAGAGGGCGGAGCTTTAACAGCTCAACAACAACAAAGCTGGAGAATCTCACGCAGACAAAATGAGGAAAGTGTTCAAACTGATGGAGAGACTCAGGAAGAAGTTCAACTTTTAGACGTTTCTGAACGGTTAGTGGATAAATTGATGTAGTTGCTGTGGAGTTGATCAACTCATCACTAGCATGTGTCGTCACGTTCGTCTTTTTTCCTCGAATCGACCCTCGTTTGTGAAGCGGTCCGGCGTAAAATGACGGCATCAACAACACTCGACGACAACAACTCTAAAGCAGCCCAGCAAGGCCCCGCCCCCTTTGTTGAGTGTTCTCAGGGGCGGAGTTTATGTAAATTAGGGTCACTAACCCGGGAAGAAGCTCGTCGTAGTCCTTAAACAGAGAATTCTGTAAAAGAAAATATCTCCCTTTTCATTGAACTTTTGAGTGTCGTAACTTTGCAGATGTTGTTTAGTTAGTGTGTAATGTTGCTGTTTGTGTATAAAGTTAAACAGTGAAATCATAATCAACCACCCCTACTATGTTTATGTTGTTTTTATGTCGTATTCATAATCGTTGGTATCTAAAATCGGAAATAAATTATGATTAATAACACAGCCCTATTTGAAAAATCAGCGTTTCATCGCGTCACTATTGACGGCAGAACTTTTTTTACACGTGAATTTCGTTAAAAGTTCGCTAATGTGACCGTACCTTTGTGCGTATTTAGATTGATTTGACGCCATTTCTAGAAAACAATTTGCAAATTTTTGCGTTTTTGCTCACTTTGCGAGTTTTCCTCTCCCATCGGCGGAGGATGATCGTGATCCCAGTCGACGGTATCATCGTCCGTGAGGACCACGATGTGACACTCTCGTTCTCCCTCCTGAGCGCTCGAAACCATCGCCGGAACCAACAGCTCCTCCAGGAACACCTCGAACTGCCGCCGAGCGCCGTCATTGGACAGCTCGTGCAGCAGAGCACCTGATTTGACAGAAACGGTAATTAGTTTGAGCGTGTGCGAGTTTTTATTAGCGAACGTTTGTGACTCACTGAGGTCTCGGCATCTGACGGTGCTGTAGTCGAAGTTTATACACAGATAATCGCACGCTTCGCGCAGCTCCGCCAAAGACACGCCTTCTGGACAGTGCAGCATGCCGAAGCGGTAATAATCCTGAGCGAAAAACACGACGTTACGTTAAACTAGCACAGAATCAGACTAGCGTTGAGCTGGAGGGGATCTGACTGCACGTACCAGTATGACTCTGAAGATGTTGGCGCCGATGCCCTCTGCGATTTCATATTCGCCTTTAGCGTTCGGTCGCGTGAAACTGTGCTGACGCGCTCGACCGAACATTCTGCGAAAACACGCCTCGTTAGATTGCGTTGCATTTCGCACAATAAGAACGATTTAGGTCGTCTTATTCAGTACCTCCCAAGCACCGTATCCGGGTAAGTCGTGAAAACGGCGGGATCCACCACAAAATGAGTCCCGTCCACAACTAGCGTGACCCGGTCATGTGATAAAGGGCGTGGCCTAACCACCTCCTTTGTGACATCAGCCCCGTCCTCTGCGCCTACGGTCATCCTGCCGGCTGCAAATTAAACGGTTAAATCACTTTTTGAGGTTGTAGAAATTAATTTTTCAATACTTGAAATGGTGTTTACCTGATTGGGACAGGCATGTGCCGCCTGTTGCGTGCTCCTCCATTGTGATCTTCTGGACACCGGCAGACCTGTAAGACCGTCCATATGGTGAACGTAATATTATAAACTCCTTACGCCCGTCTGACTGGCCCACACGGTCTCATGCGTCCAGCTTAACCCCACAGACACCCGGTAACCCGGAACAAACATGTTTATTTATGCGACCTATTCAAATACACTTCATAATTAAACTCAATCAAGCCTGAGTACAGTAATATTATCATTGTTTCAATACTATAGAACTTTGATATTTAACCCATGGAACTGAATACCGTATTCGTACATGGAAGTAATTGGTACAATCCAATACTTTACCATAGTGCTTTTTTTGTTATTGTGGTCAAAGGAATAAACAGAATTGGCTAATCAGTCTTAGCCAACAATAGATTGAACAGGAATTCTAACAAATTTAGAGCTCAAGAAACAAAACAAACACCGTTTATTTTAACTTAACTATCGCTTTTTTTCTTAGTTTCTTTTTTTTTTTTTTTTTTAATAAATTGATAATATAATTGTTACTCACCGGAGTGTCTGCTTTCAAAACATTCAGACCCTTCACCCTCCTGCACCGCGAGACAGCGGCTCCATACGGCGCGCGCGGATTAACCGCCATTAATCCAATAAAAGCGCGGCGCTCACGTGAGGCCCGGGGACGGGATGCGCGCGCAGAGCTAATGACTGAGGACTAATTTACCACAGAGAGTAAACGAGTCTTACTTGAGGTATGGTTGGAATTGGTTCTGACAGGTTTTTTTGTTGTTGTTGTCAAAATCGAGTTATTCACATATTCTTATTGAGTGTTTACATGCGATTTTTTAAAAGTTGTGTACTTTTGGGACTTCTTTTTTTTAAGGAAACAAAAATATTCTACAAAGGACTAGAATTATGCAAAAACGTTGAAGCTCAATATCTCAAAACTGCTCTAGAACCTTATAATCCCATAGTGGCGAATTGTGCCTAAAGCAAGCTCAGCTTTTCCTTTTTTGCCCTCTCGTGGCGGGAAATCGCTTTACCACAGAAACGACCACAGATAGTGTTATAATAACTTAATATTTATTCATTAGTACATACATTAAACAAAAACAGGTATTTGACCGTTTTGAGTAAAACAATGTTCAGTTCATCCAGTTTAGGGCGGGAAATGCTAATCGTCACATTCAAGTTCACTCACAGTATAATAATATAAGGAAGCAGAATAATATCAACTCAGAAGAGTCACTTTTCACAGGTGTTTAGTTGGGAAATGTTGTGCAATAAGTGTTCTTTAAATTTGCTATCAAATATTGAATGTGAAACGAGTAGTCATATTTATATATATATATATATATATATATATATATATATATATATATATATATATAAATCACCATTTTGAATGCTGTCACTGTCGGCCGGAAACCTATATATCTCTTTTTTTTTCATAAATTATTACTACTGGTCACCCTTTACGTCTGTCCGAGCGTCTCTGCTTGTTTGAAATGCAAAAGAAAGTGAAGGACTGATTCTTTAAATAACTACAGCATTTTCTTTACTAAATAAACACTATATATATATATATATATATATATATATATATATATATATAAAACGGCTGATGTTTACTGTATTTGAGGGCCGGTGAAGTGTCTTTGTCATCAAGTCATAGCCGATACTGCTGTCAATTCCCTGAAAAGTCTTTAGAGAGACAAGGTTTCCGTCCTACAGCGATACACATTTGTGCCTATTTTTATAATTTTTTTTAATATATAAGTTGAAAAACCCATTATCAGTCCTTTTTGATGCGTTTGAACACTTCTGCAGCACTGGCTCATAAAACAGTCCTCACAGTTATATCAGAGAATCTTCTTTTTGTCTTAATTTTGCTCTACCAGACAGCTCTGATGAACATTACACCTGGCAGCGTGTCAAATCTGGACGAGACGTTGCCGCCTTTCTCTTCCCGGACAAACCCTGTCCTTTACGTTTATTGAGAACGACTGCTGATTTCCTCTCCAGGGCGACGAGATCCGTGTTCAGCGCCGCAGCCATCTCGGCCTTTGTCACGGAAACGAAGTTGCAGTCGCTGGCGAGACTCTCCAAACCTCCGACGACCAGAGCCTGAGGAACAAAACCAGAAGAGTGAGTGGAAATCATTTCCGTCTTCGGCTTTTCCTAAAGGTTTGATCTCACCTCCTGGATGAGGAACTCGGCTGCACTCGCTGGACCGTGCTGTCTGGATGCACTGATGCCTGATGGGAAATGTAGTCCACATCTGCTCCAAGAAAGAGATCAGCTTCATCATTACAGTCCCTACAATGGTCTTTGTCACAAACACACACACACTGTTTCTTTACTCTAACTTCTGTCTGGTTCTGTTATTATTTTACTTTCTCAAGACTTCTTCTTATGATGATTCGTCCTAAGAAAAAGACAATAACTCGCGTCGGCTCTGAAATCACTTTCCTTTTTGACCGACTTTTCAAACAATTCTCTCATAAAGAGACACTTTTCATAATATAAATAAAATAGCCTACATTTTTTTTCCTCATTTAATATCCTGTAGAAAAACAACTGATTACAGAAGTAAAATCTTGCAAATCTCATCTTTATTTTAAAGCTTCACATACACATTTATCTTCAGAAACAAAATCTTCCATAAATGTAACATCTTGCCTGAGTTGTTTTTACATTATTTCTCATTTAAAATCAACCTGAAATCAAAATGGACCCGATTTACTTTCTAAATACACATTTATCCTCAAGTTTAACACTTGATTTTTACGTTACCGTTTCTTTTCTCTCACCTCCGCCGCGGTCTGTGGTTGTTGGTGTTGTTGTTGTTGGAGTTGGCGTGGTAATTGACGTATGAGGCCTCGTTCTCGTCGCCTCGACTGTCTGAGATCTGTAGGGGGCGCTGGCTGGTCACCTGGGTGGGCATCGGGGTTCCTCTCTCCATAGTGAATGGATCCACGTGGTTGCCGAACAGGCCTCCTGCTCTCTGTTGGACAGAAGAAGAGAGAGGTGAGATACGGCCGTCCATGCATTAATCCTTCTCGGTCTCGCTTGTCCTCTCTGATCTGTTCTGTTCCTCTCCCACCCTGTAGATTCCCTCCTCTCCGGCCTCTTCCATCGCTCGGTCCATCTCCTCGTCATTCAGGAGGTCTCCAGAAATCGCCCGCTGTAGCTCAGGAGCGGCTTCCTCCTCGATGCTCCTCAGACCCGCCTGATGAACGAGAGAGAGAGCAGATTGAGACTGTCTGATCGTAGTGAGGAACATGCAGAGACGAAGAGACGTGTGACCTGAATCTCTGTGGTGTTTTTGTTTTTCTTGTTCGGCCGGTATCCATAATATTCCTCCTGCCGCTTCATGAACTTCCTGAAGTGGTCCTGGATCAAGAATGTGGCGTAGAACTTCCCCACGGTCACCTCGTCGTCTGTGATTTAAGAAACATTTAACCCATTCATTCGTACCTGGAGAGTTTTAATAATGCTAATATTATTGCAGTTTGTTATTCAGTATAGTCGTATAGTCGGTTTCAGCATTATTCATGAGAGATCTGACCTCCGATTGGTGGAATGACCTGGTCAAGCAGTTTCATACTGGTGCGTTTCCAGATCTTCTTAATGATTGCACGCAGCTCTTCATTTGCCTGCTCAAAATTACCTGATGAACGAACAATCAGAGAATTCAGGCTTTAATGGGTGAGTGTTGACATTATTTCCAGACATTTATTTTAAGTCTTCACGGAACACCGTTTGGTGTAAGATTTACTTGGAAACAATTTTCACTCGGAAATTTTCTAGTAAATTTCTTGTAAAAATGGCAAGTGAAATATATTGTATATTTTTATACTATATATATATATATATATATATATATATATATATATATATTTGTTATTTATATTGTAAATAACATGTGAAATTTTGAAGTAGAAAGACTAAAATGTACAGAAGCCCTGAACTGCACTGTGGGGGGGGGGAAGTTATCTAAGAAGAAAACTTATCTTTTATCTCTTTATTTTGACATAATAACTCATTATTTTGAGATATTAAGTCGTCATTTCGACATAACTCATTGTTTTGAGAAGTCATTTTGAGATAAGTCGTTATTTCAACATATTTCGGGATATTAAGTCGTTATTTCAACATATTTGGAGATATTAAGTCGTTATTTCAACATATTTGGAGATATTAAGTCGTTATTTCAACATATTTTGAGATATTAAGTCGTTATTTCAACATATTTGGAGATATTAAGTCGTTATTTCAACATATTTTGAGATATTAAGTCGTTATTTCATCATATTTCGAGATATTAAGTCGTTATTTCAACATATTTTGAGATATTAAGTCGTTATTTCATCATATTTCGAGATATTAAGTCGTTATTTCAACATATTTGGAGATATTAAGTCGTTATTTCAACATATTTTGAGATATTAAGTCGTTATTTCAACATATTTGGAGATATTAAGTCGTTATTTCAACATATTTGGAGATATTAAGTCGTTATTTCAACATATTTTGAGATATTAAGTCGTTATTTCAACATATTTTGAGATATTAAGTCGTTATTTCATCATATTTCGAGATATTAAGTCGTTATTTCAACATATTTGGAGATATTAAGTCGTTATTTCAACATATTTTGAGATATTAAGTCGTTATTTCATCATATTTCGAGATATTAAGTCGTTATTTCAACATATTTCGAGATATTAAGTCGTTATTTCAACATATTTTGAGATATTAAGTCGTTATTTCAACATATTTGGAGATATTAAGTCGTTATTTCAACATATTTTGAGATATTAAGTCGTTATTTCAACATATTTGGAGATATTAAGTCGTTATTTCAACATATTTCGAGATATTAAGTCGTTATTTCATCATATTTCGAGATATTAAGTCGTTATTTCAACATATTTGGAGATATTAAGTCGTTATTTCAACATATTTTGAGATATTAAGTCGTTATTTCAACATATTTTGAGATATTAAGTCGTTATTTCAACATATTTGGAGATATTAAGTCGTTATTTCAACATATTTCGAGATATTAAGTCGTTATTTCAACATATTTCAAGATATTAAGTCGTTATTTCGACATAATTCGTTATTTTGAGATATTAAGTCGTTATTTTGAAAACTTATTTTGAGAAGTCGTTATTTCGACATCTTATTTCGACATAATATCTTGTTATTTCGACGTAACTCGTAATTTCGAGATATTAAGTCGTTACTTCAACATTAATGATTCGGTAACTCGAAATAACGACTCATGTCGAAATAACCAGATAAGTTTTCTTTTTTTATTTCCCACCAACTTGCGGTTCAGGGTTTCCGTAAAAATAGTATTTACAATAAACGAAACTTTGAAGAATACATTTTTTTTTACAGTTTATTAAAAAAATACAAACCTTCTGTTTTGATTTTCAGTGCCGTTCTGACCAGAGCGAACAGCGTGGCATTAAACGTTACCGTTCCATCGCTGTTCAGAGGCATGTTCATGGAGATCAGTCTCTGTACACAAACACAGTAATGCAGAGAACGAATGATTACACGGTTAAACATGTAAAAATGCTTGGGGCAGCAGTGTATGAATGTGTTTCTGTCTCACTTTGCAGGCAACACGATGGGGGCAGAACTTTCCGAAGCCGAGCGGTGGCTGGATTCTCCTCAGCAGCGTCACGACGTCCAGGTGTTTAATGCGCCCTCTGCCAGAATAACACAAAAATAATCAGATGTGTGTCATTCAACATCAACCTGAAATCAAAATTGGCCACTTTAACTTCTGGCAACGTTTAGTTTGTGCACATAATTGCAAGGAAAAAAGTGCCGCCATTTTGCATTTTGCCACCACCTCAAAAACAGATGCTTCTCATCACCTAATCAATTCCTGATGGATAAAATAAAGACCCACCCTACATTTTTTTATGTCCTGTTGAAAAGCATCTGATTACAGAAGTAAAATTTGTTGCGAATGCAATTTCACGTCGATATTAAAGTCTGCATTAAACATAAGTTGCGCTAGTGTTTCCCTATTGTGACGTAAATGGAGTGGAACTTGCTCAGGAACAAAAACAAATGTAGGCGGGGCTTGATTGTGTCTAGGTGGAATTGATTGGATGGTGGTGGTTTGCTATTGGTGGATCTCATGTGAGTGACAGGTTGCCCCGCCCTCACTCCAAGAGGGAGGGAAAGTTTTCCCGCCATTGGCGGAATTTTTCGTCATCGATGAGACGACGCTTCCCTGCCATTGACGGACTTTTCCGGCTTTCCGTGTTTTCACTGTTATACGGTAGGGGGTGCTATTAACATCTTCTGAAAGAGAGGACGATCTCCAGATCAAAACACATGCAAGATTTTGTGAAAAACACTGGAAACTCTTTATAAAAACGCTGGGGTGGAAAGAGTTAAAAATTCCGAAGCACATGAAACCAACACTGATCTACATGGATAAATCATTTATAATAATCAACAAGAATTGTCCATTTTGATTTCATGGTGACTTTAGCATGTTTTTCGCTCACGTTGCCTCGGGATCGTATTCAGCCCAGATCTTCTTAAACTCGTCTAAATGGTGTGGCCCCAGTATCGACCAATCACGGGTCAGATAGTCAAAGTTGTCCATGATGACGGCCACAAAGAGGTTAATGATCTGCAACAGAACGCATTCAGCGTGAGTTAATGTGTGCGTCCGTGCACGCGCGTGTTTGTGGGAGAGTGAATACTCACGAGAAAAGCACAGAGCATGTAAAAACTCATGAAGTACAGGACAGCGAATCCAGAACCGCACGTGTACTCCTCTCCAGGTAGGTATTCTGACTTGGGGTCACAGCGCTGACCGTACAAACACCCCAACATGACCTCCTGCCACCCTTCGCCCGTGGCACACCTGTGGACAGGTATGTGTCCTCACACGTATGCTCAGAAACACACGTACAGCGAGGAGCTCACGTTTCCTACCTGAATAGCACTAGAACGGCTTGAGGAAACGTCTGGAAGTTGTTGTTACGGTTGATCACGGTGCCGTCCAGTAATGCGATTTTGCCAAACACCTGATCACGTTATCATTAGAATGACATTGAATATACAGAACTGCTCAGATCATTAAGATCAATCTGAAATAATTAAGCAAGCAGAAAGAACTTAAAAAAAACCTTTGACTGGCAGTGCATCGTTTGTTTTACCTGCATGCCGATGACGGCGTAGATAAAGAAGAGCATAACGATGAGGAGAGCCACGTATGGCAAAGCCTGAAAACGCACAGACGCCACCGTGCATCAGTTCAACACATCCATCAATAGGGGTGGCACGGTTCACAAAACCCACGGTTCGGTTCGTGTCACGGTTTTAGGGTCACGGTTTTCGGTTCTGTACGGTTCTTGTTGTTATTTTTTCTTTTAATCTTTAACACTCCAGACATTTCCTTCAGCATATGATATATAGCCTATTAGCTTAATTATCCACAATTTAGGATACAGTATTAACATTTTTGTAATGTAATCGTGCACTAACTGAATTGGACTTTAAGCACATTATTGGGACCATCTCTGAGTAAAAGCTGGTGAGATTTTGATACAGCAAGAGAGAAGACATTGATGATGACATGCTTTTCGTTTGTTCGGCATAAAAAAGAGCATGTGTGTTGTTATCTCTACAGGAACTTGAGCCTTTTTAGCACACAAAGATTGAAATTAACTTGCATTTATCAAACTGCCAACTTCAGTGTAGCTCTTACAAAAAAAAAAAAAAAAAAAATATATATATATATATTTTAAAAGACAAAGAGAGGAACTCTTAAAGCTCTGTCTTTTAGACGTCTAAATACTTTAAACATAAATATATAATATAATGTAATAACATAAACATCCCCAATGCTTTAGTTATCACTGAGAGATTGCTGCGGACAGTAGAAGTTGTTTCCTAACCGGCTCTCTCCTGTTTGTGCTTATCGACACATTGCCGTGAAGTCTTCTCAAATGAACTGTCGTATTAGAAGTATTTCCAAGTGTTTGCACAATTTGCACACAGTCGCAGTTCTATCGACTGTTACCTGACTGTTTCCATTGTCATCGTAAGTAACATGAAATCCAAAATGTTCCCACACACCGGATTTGAACGACACGGGCGCATCCGCCAACTCCAGCAGTCTTCATTACGGGCCGTTCACATATCACGCCTAAAAAAGTGTGGAAAGCGCGGCCGTGTTGCTTCCATTTTTAATGAAATAATGAATATGATATGTGAACGGCCCCTTACTCCACTTTTACTGTCTATATGTATGTTCGCGCGAAACTGTCTGAATACGGGGCTACATTGCGCATGCGTCAAACCGTGCGACGCACACATGAACCGAACCGAGACCAGCGGTTTTTCATGTACCGTGCCACCCCTGTCTATCACAAAATCAACATCATAACGAATGACAGGAAACCATCAGACCTGGAATGATTTGATGAAGGTCCACAGCAGGTTCCGGATCCCCTCGAAGCGGTTGAGCAGTTTTACCAGCCGCATGACACGGAAGAGTCGGAAAAGTGTGATGGACACACTCATGTTCTCAGAGTCCTGAGGAACAAACAAAAATGCTACGGTTAACACCAGCTCAGATGCGTTCAGTAAGAACACACTGGATCCTCACTTACCGCTATAGCTTGCATTGGATTCACTTCCTGGAAAGAGAGAAAATATATGGCGGTAAGTGAACTTTAAATGAATCCGTTTCATTTCTAAAGTGTAGATTAATTAAAATTGATGGATTATATTGACATGTTCAATCATAGAGTCAGAGGTCTTTGGATGTAAAATAACAGAAATCGATATTTACAGAACAACCAGTGAGACAGTACAGTCCGCCTTGAGCAGCGAGAGCCCCCTGGAGAAAGAGAGATGAGCAGTAAAGATGAGTGACAGCTGTCCATCATCAGCACTCAATGAGAACCATACAGGTAAAACCAAGCATTTGTGTATTACATAAGTCAACGCATTTACTGTACGTCCCCCCCAAAAAAAACTTACGTCAATTTCACTCAGCATGACGTCAACAATACTGCCCACCACGATTACGAAATCAAAGACGTTCCAGGGGTCCCCGAAGTAACCCTATCAGAGAGAAACACTTCAACCCTAGATATGAACATTTCTACATGAACCTGTCGCACAGTCATCTGATTGATAGTTAAGCGAAAGGCCTTTTAGTATAATTGTACAAATGTGAAAATCTTTACTGATTTCTACAAAGTAAATGTACTTTTTGATATTCTTAGTAATATTTCAAGATGAACACATACTGAGGCTTACTTGATTATCCAGGCGTCATCTTTTTAGAAAAATCATGTTCAAATGCGAGTCTCAAATATGGCCTAACGTTTATTTGTTCATCTCTCAATCATCCTTGCATTGCATTGCATTGTGTTTTTAAACTACAGAGCTTTGATCGTCAAACTAAGACATATATTGGCAGATATAGAGTGACTGTGCTGCACTCGATCATTTAAGAAGCAAGAGTTAGTAGTTTCTCCTGGAGCAGAGTCTAAACGCAGGACTCACCTTAGCTTTGAATGCGCCGAGTTTGAGTAACATTTCCACTGTGAACAGTACCGTGAAGATGACATTCAGCATGTCCGAAAGATGGGTGATGTGATCTGACTGGTTGCAATGCTGAAGGATGAAGAAGTTCATTTGATATTCTAATTATTTATTTCCAATGTTTGCCGTCCTCATTTCCGTGATTGTTACTCTGTTGTTGCGTTCTCACCTGCATCCCCAGACACATGGTGTTGAGCATGATGAGGAGAAACATCAGGTACTCGAAGTAACAAGACGTGACTATGTACCAGACCTGATACTGATATGGGTTCTTAGGGATGTAGCATCTCAAAGGTCGGGCCTTCAGGGCGTACTGGACACACTGACGCTGCCGACGTGCATGTAAAGGCGCGTTATAATCTGGAATCATGAGACATGGTTAGATGTTAAACAGTCCAGTACCTGGTTTTTGTCCAGCTCGCAGTTTTTGTACTCCTGCTCTCCCTGTTCCTGGAAGGTGACAATAACGAAGCCCACAAAGATGTTCATCATGAAGAAGGCGATGAGGATGAGGTAGACAATGAAGAAGATGGAAATCTCAATGTGGTTGTTGTAAATAGGGCCGACGTTTTCCAGATTCGAGTCGATGGCTTTGTACAACAAGCTGCGTGTAAAGATACAATTGGGAGAATGGGTTTTATATCAAATGCTAAATGAAGACAAATAGAAATGTAGCTGAAAGCATCATGGGGTTCAAAAGCTTTTAGGCCCTTAAGCACATCCATGAAAACGTATTACGTCTTCTTCAACAAGCATGTAAAAATTCATTGGTCACAGCCGGCCGCGTTTTTCGAGATACGCAAATGTCCTCAAAGGCAGTCTTGGCACCTTGGACAAAGACACCGCATACCAATTTTCAAGTCAATCAGACCTAGGGTTCTGTAGTTATAGCCATTTAAAAAAAAATCCACATTATAGCGCCACCAAGTGGCCAGACGCTGTGGCCTTTTTCATGCAACCACAGATTGAGCTATTACATATGTGTGCTAAGTTTGCTAAAAAATATCTCATTCCTCTCACTGTAGCGCCCCCATCAGGTTGATTAGGGGAAGCCTTGGTGACCTTGGTAAGTCGGCGACTTGACAATCCTTGACTTGAAACTTTGAGGGCTGGTAGAATTACGGTTTGGTCTCCCCGATTACTTTTAGGGGAGAATGCTGGTCCTTGGGAATTTTAACAATAACAATAAAGACTACAAACATGAAAGGAAGTTATTCATTAAATACCTACTCTGGCCAGCCTTCGAATGTGGAAACAGTGAAGAGAGCCAGCATGCCGTTCAGAATGTTGTCGAAATTTAAGTCGCTGTTCATCCAAATACGTTGATGGAGCACCATGTCATGAAGAGCATGTTCCTGGTGTTGAATAAACGTTCCCCTGAGAGCATCACCGAAAGAGAGAAGAGTTATGTAGATTCAGAGAATCTACGATCTCGGCGTGAAGGAGAAATGAATGAAAGTTCAACCATACCGGCATTCTTCCGCCGTCATTTTGAGCGGGTCTGTGCAGGAAAAAAACTTCCCCTGCCAGATTAACAGAAGAAAAAAAACATATTAAATTCTTTCCTTTACCAGCCTGTGAAATGAGACACATGGATGTTTTGAACTCTCTGACCTTGAAAAGCTGAACGCCAATGCAGGCGAACATGAAGTCCAAGAGCATCGTGACTAAAACAATGTTGCCGATGGTCTTGATGGCCACAAACACACACTGGACTACATGCTGAAAGAGAGGAAAGACAGTTAGATGGAGGAACAAGGGAACAATTGTCATGTTGTAATCTCAAAACTAGACGACTCACTTTGAGACCTTTGGCTCGATTAATGGCTCTTAAAGGTCTCAACACTCTCAGGACCCTGAGGATCTTTACCACCGAGATGGCACTTGATCTGCAAAGAGACGTGAGGACTGTAAAAGAATGTTTGTCCTTTTCAAAAAAAAACATTAATTTGTTTTATTCACATAGATGTTCAGCTCCAAAAATGGCTGTTTGTATCTAACTCTGGTCTATTTTTGTGTTAGCACAAGGTCATATTGCTTTGAAATCTCACTCCATTCCCATGGACAGCAGGGAGACGCCAACGACAATCAGGTCCAGGATGTTGAAGGAATTACGACAGAAAGACCCCTTGTGTAAGAAGGCACCGTACGTGGTCATCTGCAGTGGACGAAGAAGCAGCACTAAGCCATTCACAGAATCCAAATATAACAAAACAGCTTCTTGGAACACTCATCGAACTCTTGTCTCACCTTCAGAACAATCTCTGCTGTAAAAACTGAGGTGAAGACATAATCAGCATAGGCCAGGACCTGCAACAGAAAGGTAGCTTTTGAAGACAACGGTTGGTGCAAATAGAGATCGGTGTGTCTGGAGATTATGTACCTGGTTCCTGAAGGACATTGGGTCGATGGGGTCCTCGGCAGCCAATGAGATACTGCTGAGCAGGATGAAGAGGAGGATGATGTTGGTGAAGGTCGTGGCATTGATGATGCGATGGCAAAGTTTACGGAACCTGAGCAGAGAAACGCAGATAATCAAAGAAGCTCCAAATATTAGCTTTGTATAAGGGTTACGGAGAAGGTTATTACTTGTTCTGCGGGCCGAAGATGAAGAAGGAACTGGCCTCTGGCATTGGCACCTCTGTCTCTTTCAGTTGCAGGTCTGCCATTGGACGAGGACGAGGGCTCAGGGGAATCTCTGGCTCCTCCTCTTCATCGTCACCTGAGCAACAGGTGAATCTAAACATCAGACTGATCTAGCGGTAAGACATATATGAACTGATAAACTAAGCTAAATTATCCTTCATGTTTTACCCGGGAAATCAGCTGGAGGAAATGGATCTTTAATCTCGTTCACATTTGATTCAAATTCATCCACTTTGAGCTGCAGATTAATGTAAAGAAACACATTTTTTAATTTTGTTTTGTGGTCAGGGTTAGAGTTAGGGTTAGGGTTAGCCCATAAAATCAACCTTCTTGGCCAAAACTGGCACGTTGGCTTCAATATGATTGTCAGTTAATGTGAATTGTCCAAATACAAAATCCACTTCTAACACTATTTCACATTAATATAATGATGTCACTCGGTCAGTTACTGATGGTTTTGACCTTGGCTGTGGTGGGAATTCCATCAATCTTGGCTCTCTGCTCGGCTAGTTTCTTTGCCAGCAAGGCCTTCTCTTCCTCGCCCTTATCAGGTAGGTTTTCTCTACACAGAGAACAAACTACACATCAGACATTTCTGTAAAAGTCTCTTTTTTATGCTGTTTGACCTTTGCCACTCACCTAAGAAGCCTTTTTCGTTTCTTCTCCTCTGCCTTCTCTTTCTGGGCAGAGGTCAGGCTCTCCGCCTCAGCCAGGTTATCCACCGCAATTGCCAGGAAGACATTCAAGAGGATGTCTGGAGTTCAATGATCAGGAAGGTCCTCATCCATTTCAAATGTAATTTCTACAACTCACACATTTGTGCTACACGAAGGATACAATTTCCACAGATGAACAGGATAATGAAGTATATGCTGACCAGGATTCCAGGCATGGCAGGACCCCCATGAGCCATAATGCCATCGTACATGACGTAGTTCCAGCCTTCACCTGTCAGGATCTAAAACAGAGAGAATACAAGACACTGGAGAGGCATTGTGGATCCAAACATCTCGCTGCTTCTATGAATGATAAATTCACCTGAAAAACCGTGATCAGGGCCTGAGGAAAATTGTCAAAGTTGCTTCGTCTCACATACTCATCTGGAAAATTAAACTTCCCCCCGAAGACCTGCATGCCGAGCAGAGCGAAGATGACGATGAAGAGGAAGAGGAGCAGCAGCAGAGAGGCGATGGAACGCACAGAGTTCAAGAGCGACGCTACAAGATTACTGAGCGACGTCCAGTGCCTGAAAATCATGCACAGTTCCGATTAATTCTTATGTACACATACATGCTTGGCTCTTCTGGTCTTCACGGTGGTGTCGAGAATCACATACCGAGTTACTTTGAGAAGACGTAGCAGCCGAATGCAGCGCAGTACGGAGATCCCCATGACAGACATTACGTCCATGCGAACAAGAATGAGCTCCAGGATCCCCACAGACACCACAAAGCAGTCGAAACGGTTAAAGAGGGATATGAAGTAAGACGGCAGCCCCATTGCATACATTTTTAGAAACATCTCCACCGCAAATAGAGACAACAGCACCTTATTGGCATTGTCTGCAAATAAGGAAAAGCAGTATAAATAAATCCCCTTATGGAAAATCCAGTTAAAATCAACTTTTGGCTGGTTTCTAGTTGGTTGAAATTAGTGCATTCGTGGTTTATGGTCCTTTAGCAGAATGTAAGACTTTTTTCATTAAGAGAATGGGAATTGTGACCATAACAATCTATAACCATAACAATTTTGCTTTCCACAGACTTGAGAGTGAGTAAATGATGACAGAAGTTTGGCTGAATTTCCTGAAATCTTGCTTTAGGATATAGCTGAGTAATGACGCTACTGAGAGCAGAATAAAACCTTGGAAGTTGGTGAGAGACTCGGGCTGATCATGGTGCTCGGTTGCGATTGCCAGAGTGTTGAAGAACACCAACAGAATCACCAGCCAGTAGAACAACCTGGCCTTCACCCACACACGACACTTCCTCCTAAAAAAACGGTTCCATCGACGCGCATGTCGACTGTAAAACACATGCACGGAGAAATTCAAAGCATTTGTGTTTTAGAAATCTGATAATCTGGGAATCTGCTGTTCCCAGCAGTTGATCGCACAACTCACACATAAAACATGAGTTTGTTCAGTCCCTCCAGCTCATAGAGAGTTTCCGTTTCAGATCCGTCCTTCTGAAGTGGGAGCAGACCTGTGGAGCCCAATTGTGCCACATTTAACCAGATTTCAAACCCTATGAGCCTTGGTTGGCAATGGATGTAATCTGTGACTGTGTTTGTGTGTTTGAGCACCTTGCCCCTCCTGGTCGTTGTCCATGACCTCTGCCTGCGTGATCCATTCCATGTATCCCTTCAGATCCTCATCGAACTGCTGACGTTCCCGCAGTTTCTGATACTCTCCACTTCGAGAACTCTTTTCTCGCTCCTTCGTGAACTCTCTGACCACATTAGAGGCAGACTAACATAAGATGGTGTGCGGCAAAATCTCTCAGAAAAGAATATTATTGAAGCATTTTGAATTATTACTCATTATTTATTATTATTAATAGCTTGCAGAGTAATACTAAGTAAAAGACAACATATGTTTTGGACTTACCCGCACAGAACCCCCAGAACCAGATTCAATATGAAGAATGAGCCCAAAAGAATCAGAGTCACGAAATACAGCCAGGGCCACTCCATTCCAATCGCATCATTCACCTAGGGGAAATCAAGAGTCAGCGGTCGGATCCCTATCATAGTCCACTTTGTCAGTGGTTCCCAACCCTGGTCCTGGAGTACCCCAACAGGACACAAGACAGATCTCCTTTATCTGACACCAATTTCAGGTCTTGGAGTCTCTACTAAGGTGCTGATAAATTGGATCAAGTGTGTTCGGTTGGGGAGATATATGAAATGTGCAGAGGTACTGCATGACCGTGGACGGGAACCACTGCTCTATTAGTCACTGACCCAGTAGAGAACATCTGTCCAGCCCTGAGTGGTGATGCACTGGTATACAGTGAGCATGGAGAAACCCAGATTGTCAAAGTGGGTTATGCCGTCATTCGGCCCAGGCCAACCGCCGCGGCACTCGGTTCCATTTAGAGTGCAGCGCCTGCCGTTACCGGCCTGAGCGCACGGAGCCGCCCAATGGTCATCCCCCGTGGCGATAATATCTGCGACATAACAGATCATGGAACTATTTGCATTTATTGATGTAGTGCTTGCAAGATGGCAAATGGAAACAGGTTCTATTTAAGTTCACTTCAACTATCTTGCATCATTTCTTACCTGTGCCGGCATGGAAACATGTCTTATGCATTTTGCATTTGAAAAGCTCCAGGCCTATGATGGCATAAATGGTGACCATGAAGAAGACCAGCAGAGAGATGTGGAACAGGGGCAGCATGGACTTGAGAATGGAGCTCATCACCACCTGCAGGCCTTGAGGAGACATTACACTTTAACCAGCCAACTCAATAAATAAGACAGGTGAGCAGAAGAAGGTGTTGTCACATACTCGGGACCCCAGAGACGAGCCGCAGGGGCCGCAGGACTCTGAATGCTCGGAGGGCTTTCATGTCAAACCCGCCTTTCTGTTCCACTGGCGCCTCGACGCCGCTGATGTTATTGATGAAGTCCACCACGACAGTGAACAACCTGGGAGACGGCACACAGAAGGTACTTGTGTAGGGTGTTTCTGGGCATATTCAGGGAGTGGTGTATTTGTGTCTTACCCCATTGTCACAATGACAAAATCTAATATATTCCAGCAGTTCCGTAAATAAGCATCGGCGTGAAAGAGTAATCCATACGCCACAATCTTCAGGAAGCATTCCATAGTGAATATGATGAGAAAAATGTACTCGAGACTCTCCTGTGAACGCACACAACAATGAGATGAATGGAGCTGTCAGCACACTTCAGTACAACCCACTGACTCGAGGTGTTTGGTGTCAATGGTGAATTTTATACTTCAGAACGCTTTTGTTTTGACTTTGAATATCTGTTTTGACATGTCTTTTTACATTCTGGCAACTTACACACATTGAGTTTGGTGGGAACGTGCCAACGTGGTGAACATGGTGAAGAAATGCATTTCTCAGATTTCAGTCGAGACATTTTGAAAATGACCCTGACACAGACACTTTGAATTTTATAACCAACATGGCACCTACTGTTAGCGTGAAGCAGACACTATTTGTTTCTGTTAACATTTAGACAGATAGATAGATAATGTATTCATTTAATTTGTTTTAGATAATGTATTGATTCTATTTGTTTGGATAATTTATGAATTTTATTTCTTTTAAATTATTTTTTTTCTTTACATAGTTGGATAAACTTCATCATAAAACAAAACTAGATGCAAGTTTATTACCATCCAAATGCTTTGATGTTGACCTGATTACAAGACAAACGATCTGACATATCGTAATACAAACCACAAAGCCTTTCAGATAACACTGCAGTGATGAGAGCGCGAGTGTGTGAGAGCATATAGTTTGAATTTGTGGCTAATTTTAAAGTGTCTACACATGCAGGCGTCCCATTGGCATGCGGTCAAATCAAAGCACCTGCTTCTTTCAGTCACCTGAGTCAAGGTCACGCACGCTTACGAGGGTTTAGTGAGATGAATATCAGGCATTGGGTGTCAGCCATTATGCCATAATACAGATTTTAACTTGTCGCATGTTCATTTAGGATATAGTTCAATATTTTATAAGAACAGAATACTATATAAACATATGGAAACATTTAAATTACTCTTTAAGTTAAGGTTTTTAAACAGTATTGGGGTGGAGTTTAAATGTTGAGGCTGTGTTAGGGTGCATTCAATAGGTTGTCTTCGGTGTCTTAAGGCGGAGTCTACAGATATTGGGGAGGGGCTTATATGGTGAGGAGTGTATGAGGGCGGAGTCTATAGGTTGTCTTCCGTGTCTAAAGGTGGAGTCTACAGGTATTGGGGTGGGGTTAATATTTTGAGTTTGTGTATGAGGGTGCATTTTATAGGTTTTCTTGGGTGTTTTTAGGTGGAGTCTACAGGTATTGGGGCGGGGTTAATATCATGAGGGGGTGTATGAGGGCGGAGTCTAACGGTTGTCTTGGGTGTTTTCAGGTGGAGTCTACAGGTGTTGGGGAGGGGTTTATATGATAAGGAGTGTATGAGGGCAGAGTCTATAGTTGTTTTTGGGTGGAGTCTACAGGTGTTTATAGGTGGAGTCTATAGATATTGGGGAGGAGTTTATATGGTGAGAGAGTGTATGAGGGCGGAGTCTATAGGTGTTTTTATATGAGGGCGGAGTCTATAGATGTTTTTAGGTGGAGTCTACAGATATTGAGGAGGAGTTTATATGGTGAGAGTGTATGAGGGTGGAGTCTATAGGTGTTTGTATATGAGGGCGGAGTCTATAGGTCTTTTTAGGTGAAGTCTGCAGGTATTGAGGAGTTTATGGTGAGAGAGTGTATGAGGGCGGAGTCTATAGGTGTTTTTATATGAGGGCGGAGTCTATAGGTGTTTTTAGGTGGAGTCTACAGATATTGAGGAGGAGTTTATACGGTGAGGAGTGTATGAGGGCGGAGTCTATAGGTGTTTTTAGGTGGAGTCTACAGATATTGAGGAGGAGTTTATACGGTGAGGAGTGTATGAGGGCGGAGTCTATAGGTGTTTTTAGGTGGAGTCTACAGATATTGAGGAGGAGTTTATAGTGAGAGAGTGTATGAGGGCGGAGTCTATTGGTGTTTTTAGGTGGAGTCTACAGATATTGAGGAGGAGTTTATACGGTGAGGAGTGTATGAGGGCGGAGTCTATTGGTGTTTTTAGGTGGAGTCTACAGATATTGAGGAGGAGTTTAGAGTGAGAGAGTGTATGAGGGCGGAGTCTATGGGTGTTTTTATATGAGGGCCGAGTCTATAGGTGTTTATAGGTGGAGTCTATAGATATTGGGGAGGAGTTTATATGGTGAGAGAGTGTATGAGGGCGGAGTCTATAGGTGTTTTTATATGAGGGCGGAGTCTATAGGTGTTTTTAGGTGGAGTCTACAGATATTGAGGAGGAGTTTATATGGTGAGAGAGTGTATGAGGGCGGAGTCTATAGGTGTTTTTATATGAGGGCGGTGTTTATAGGTGGAGTCTATAGATATTGGGGAGGAGTTTATATGGTGAGAGTGTATGAAGGCGGGATGTATATATCTTGGGTCTCTTATAGGGTTAGATCTCCCAACTATAATGTATATTAACTATAATAACTTTCTGCATCGATTTGCAGTGGAAGAGTAACTTCTGATCCGACGCATGATGTAAGGAAGAACACGGAAGCGTAGAGGACAGAACATTGCGCCATGGGTTACTCATTTGGTTTTAAATATGGATATTTTTCTTACAAAAACCCGTCGCTTCACTTCAGAAGGCCTTTATTAAACCCCTGGAGGCATATGGATTACTTTTATGATGGTTGAATGCATTTTTTGGTTTGTTTTAAAATGTGGCCCACCATTCACAACCATTATAAAACCTGAGCCAGGATATTTTTAAATATATCTCCGATTGTGTTTCACTGAACGAAGATACACCTAAGATGGCTTGAGGTTGAGTAAATCATGGGATGATTAAGGCGGAGTCTAGCGTGTGAGAGAGACTCACTAGGTTGCTGTTGGTGTTGTTCGTATCTTCCTCAGGCATTGGCATGAAAACGGCCAGAGCTACGCAGTTTGCAAAGATGGTGAGGAGGATGATGATTTCAAATGGTCTGAGACACACGTTCAGGAAAATAAACCGGCATCATTCATGGTTTAGTACAGAAATCTTAAAATGAGAAGAACATCCGTACAGTAACGCACAATGTGATTGTGTGTGTGGTACTATAATGGTCTGCACGACGGCCGTCTCAGTGTGTTGTTGTGTGTGCTAGCATTCTCTGAGCTTAGCATGTCTGTATTTAGTGAGCTGGAGGACAGAACAGCTGTTGTCTCAGAATATCAGAGCGCTGTGCTGAAACACTGACATTTACACACGCTCAAGACTGAATGAGCTCATTAACTGTCTGTCATCTCGTAGTTGCTTGCTGTGTTTCAACACTTTTTGTTGACTCCACATTTGCCACCTCTAGTAATGAATACTTGTTTACTCCGATACAGCACTGAGACAAAATGGGAAGTTAGTTTAGTATATCGCAAATTTGTCCTTGGTTTTAATTGTGAGAGAATCACCTGAGATGAAGTCGATGCTTAACTGAAACAGAACTTCTGTAAGACCGCCGATCTATAAAAGACATGTTTTATTAATTTCCATATTCATTATAATTACATTGATTTGATGTATTTTTGATATATAATTTATATTTATACAATTTTTGCTGCTTGATATTTTTGTGGAAACGGTACCATCAAAAAGTTTGGGGTAATTTATTTATTTATTTCATTCTTTTATTCAGCAAAGACATTTATTTCATCAAAAGTGACAAAATATTCTATTTCAAGTAAAAGCTTTCTATTCATCAAAGATTCCTGAAAATAAAAATGAAGTGTCTGTTTTCAACATTGATAATCATAAATGAAATCATTGTATCAGAATGATTTCTGAAGGATCATGTGACGCTGAAGACTGGAGTGATGATGCTGGAAATACTTTTACATTAACAACACATTCAATTCTGCCTGATTGACTGACATGTTTAGTGACTATTGTAACACATTATTGTAATTAAAAGCATTTTCTGATTTGTTAAAGGATACTTCCACTCTACGATGTTGATGCAGGCCTTGCGGAAGGGGTTCTTCAGCGTGAGGAAGAGGAGGGATCGCGCGGGCCGCGGGTTTCCACCTGTGGCCTGGAGCTTCTTGAGTTTCTCTCTCTGCTTCCTCTTGAGCGTCTCTTCATCCATGATGAAGGTGCTCATGGCTGCTTCACCGCCACCCTCCATGATCCGATCAGAACCAGAGCAGGAGGCGCAGGAATTCTGGAGATCAGGTACTCGGCTCAATAGTTCAGTATCTTCACGTGGCTGCTCTCAGGAGTCAAAAATGAACGTGTCTCCTATCTGTCTGTCTATCTATTTCTCTCACTATCTCTCTCTGCTCTTGTTTGGTTAGTGCTGCAGCTGTCTGACTTAAATAAAATAAATATAGACAATGCGTGTCCCTCAGTTTAAGTGTGTGTGTGTGTGTCAGGGGACAACAGAGCATGACATAGTTATGGTCACAGAGACATAGATAAAGGGGCAGGACATTAACGCAGTCATAACTTTGGAATGTTCCCATTGGCTTATTCTGTTTGGGCTTTGTGACATCACTGAGCTGGCAAACCAATCAGCTCACAGAGAAATAACTGAAATTTGGATTTTTTTTCTGATTGTCCCAATGATTCTTAACAGTGCAAGTGAGTGAATCTCATGAAAACTGTCAACGTCATATTTCATTATTATTATTATTATTATTTATAAATGGTTTATGATTTTTAATAATAATAAATATATTTTGATTTATTTATATATATATATATATATATATATACTAAAACATAAAATATAGATATATCAATATTCATATTATTCATAATAATAAAAAAATAGGTTTATAAGTTTACAGTGTCACAGCATGTTCAACAACGAAACACGTTTCAAACCCGGAGAACACTTTGTATGTCTAAGTGAAAACAGTCCCATTCCAAGTATAATTTAAGGTTTATTTGAATTTAAGAACAGTTTAAAATCACAGTTTACATGATCACACAGCGTTCAAGGGCAAAAACAGGGCGTCGTGTTGATTTCAAGGCTTTTTTGGGCGTTGTGACCCCATGCCCTCGTATCCCAGTCTGAAAAACCTCACTGTCAATGGGAGACGTCACACGAGCAACCACCAAAACACCACTCTTTAAAAAAGTTTTCATTAGTTTATAAAGGCCAAACTTAAAGGCACTACATGTCACTTTTCATCACTAGAGGTCGAT
>CM076086.1:46757862-46820362 GCA_038088235.1 Zacco platypus | reverse complement strand
GTATTTACTGTATACTGCCTGCCTGCTTCATTGTTGTCATGTGACATCATTATATTTAATTCATTTAATATAATCTCAGAAAGAAATATGGTTATTTCGATTTTTTTTTTACCCCTACTTTGTGTAAAAATATCTTTTTTCTTGCAGGTCGATCAAGTAATAAGCCATTAAAGGAAGGATAAAAATATCATGAATGATATCGCTTCCAGTTGAGTCATCATATGGTAGGACAAGCTGAGCAGATTATATATATATATATTATAACACAAATGATTTGCATAATAAAACATACTAAAATTCGAATGATTCACATAACGGTACTAAAACTTCATTTCCCCGAAATAAACGAGAACGTGTTCCCTTTTGTCACTACCAAAACAGTCATGACCGAAACGTGGTAAATTTTCGGTAGTGACAATTTTAGATATTTTGAGTCCAGCTCAAAGATGCTAATCAGCACGTGGTTAGTTTGCACAGTTTTACACAGAAAAAAAGCTAAATTTCATGGAATAACACTAAAAAAAAAGTTTGTTTAATTGCAGAAAAAAGGCATTCGGTAGTGACTTTCCTCAAAGTTACACACTATTTTCAGACTTTTGAACATATTTAACTCAAAAGGGTGCAGCAGGATGAACACAGGAATATTTCCTGATCAAAAATGTAGAAGTGTGTTAAAATCAGTCTCGGACAATGGACTAAAACACACACTGTTTCGGTAGTGACATGAACTTTTGTGATTTAAAAATAGGAATGTAAAATAAAAAGTTTTTAATAAAAATGTATGGTTACACTTTAGTTCAAGGTGTCAGTATTACAGTGTAATTACACATTTCAGTACTGAGTAATAACAATTAACTACATGTACTTACTATAGGTTTAGGGTTAGGATGAGGGTTTGGTTTGGGGTTAATTGCATGTAATTAAGCATCATTTCTAGTTATTACTATAGTAAATACATGTAACATATGTAACAATGACACTGTAAAATAAAGTGTTACCAAATGTATTTTTAAAAACAACAATGGAAAAAAAAAAATGCCTAAAATTATTTCAAAATCATTTTCACAAGTTGAAATTTAGGGCTTAGGGTTCGGGACACCCACCTACCAATATTAGTAAAACTAGTCATTTTTTTAAACAAACATTGAATAAATGTGTGTATTATTTCCAAAGTCAATGAGTGATTGTGTTAAATAAGCATATTTACTCAAATAATCTGAACAGTAATTGCACAGCCCTAGTTATACATACTGCATGAAGCAGGACCAGCACTGATCTCAGGTCTGCAGACAGGAGGCGCCAGAGTTCAACAAACGCCGGCAGGATGTGGACAGACTTGCAGAAAGAATGAAGGAGAGGAGAAATAAGAAAGTAAAATCATCAGGTGTGAGACATGGCGCTGAGAGCCGCTCTGCTGAAGAGTATCTGGTACGCCTTCACGTCCCTGGACACCGAGGACAGCGGCAAAGTGTCTAAATCACAGCTCAAGGTGAGACAGATGTGTGTGTGAGAGCGAGAGACAGGTGTTTGACTGTGTGTGAGAGAGAGAGAGAGAGACAGGTGCTTGACTGTGTGTGTCTGTTGCGGGTTTACCGAACTATAGCATCTCCAGAAGTTTACAAAATCTCACTTTATGGACGTCCACCAAGTTAAAAGTGATGGTTCAGTTCTAAAGTGAAAGTAAAAGTGATCGATAAGGTAAATAATTCAACCGTGTGTAACAACATCTTTCTGTATTATGTGCAAATGTTGTGTTTTCAAGTGTGCACATGATGTTTCTTCACAATACATCAGTGTATAAGTTTGTGTTGTGATTAATGTTCTCCTTTATGTAGTTCGTTATCGTGAATTTCTTTATATAATGCAACAGAAGTGTACGGTATGTCCCCGTTTAGTTATGTGAGTTTGTGAAACTGCTGTTCTAGTTAATCTCTCTCACACTCTGTGGCTTTAGATCGTTATCAAACAAAAGCTGCAGTCAGACCGTGTGTGTGTGTGTGTGTGTGTGTGTGTGCACAGGTTTTGTCTCATAACCTTCACAGTGTTTTGAGGATCCCTCATGATCCGGCCGCCCTCGAGAGACACTTCAGCGATGATGATGACGGTCCCGTGTCCAGTCAGGGGTACATGCCCTACCTGAACCAGTTCATACTGGACAAGGTACCGCAACACAAACACGCGCTCATGCTCACGAGACTCTCTGTTTCGATTCACAGAAGGACCAACTTTGTCTCGGATGTTTGTCCTAAAATTAGGTCAGTCTCTGATCATCTGATCAGAAATGCATGAGTCAAATCGGAGACATTGTTGAGATCTCTTCTGAAACTCTGGAGGAGACAAAAGTATCGATGATTCCATCCACCTATTTTTATGCGCATTATTGGGATATTGCATAAAAAACTCTAGATGGAAACGGCACGATTAAATTCTAAAACTTCGCTTGATCTGCAGTACAGTGATTCTGGATCAATTCTGATGTATCCCGAATGATTTGTGATTCTCTCTCGAATCAATTCTGAGCTTAGTTGTAACAGCAGAAGGCGCTCTAGGCTTGTTTTTAACCGCACACTCAAATGCTCATGAAGAAGAGTGCTGGAGAGTGCTCGTGCGTTTGAGTCATGTAAGAGGGAAATATACTTGCACCTCGGCTCAGAATGCTTTTATGAAGTGAGATAAATGTAATCCCAGCCCTTTGCGAACACCCTTTTCAACCTTTTTGAACTTTACGAATTTATTTTAGGTTGAAGTGGTGTGTAAGCAGGCAGAGTACGAGTTGAACTGAGTCACGATTCAATTCACTAATCGAGAATCAATGTATTGTCCCAGCCCTAAAAAAATATATTCGCTCAATTGACACTTCCAAAGCCCCCCCCCCTTTAGTTACTGTTGCTATGCCGCTCTCACGCCACACATCATGTTCTCACACCGTGAAAAATACATCGTGGAGCAAAGAGGACACTGACAACGTATGAAACAGTTTCATATTTAAAATATAGTAATTTTTTAAAGCAGTGTAATCAATAAATAGCGTCTAGTGTGTGTTTAATGTGTGGTGACAGATCGCTGTAGCTCCTCGTGAAGCGATCATCTCTTCATACTAGTTCATTTATAGCATCAAATAAACATGAATGAACATCAGAAGGAATGTTGTTTCAAGACGTGATTCAAGTTCACCAACGTTAATCTACTAACTCCCCTGACCGCTTTGACGCACAAAATGGCGGATTCGGGGTTATGATTGGTCAGATCGCCTGTCAATCAAACTGCCGGCGAAGGTTCAATTCAGGCGAATAATTGTTTTATCTGATAAGAAGACGTGTGCATTTACTGAATAAATCCTACAAAACCTCATGTGACTTGGCCTCAGCAGAGGCTGTGATTGGATAACTGGTCCAACCAGCGGACCAATCATATCGCAGCATCTCAAATGTTGGTTTGGTGGTTCTGAAACGCCCGAGTCAAAGTCTGTCATCAGAATGATTTGGTTTAATTCCCTCCAGAAGCGTCGTACACGATTGTGTTCCCAAACACCAGCATCCGAACGCAAGAGAACATGACAGCGTTTATTGTGTTTCGTCTGACGCTCATGAGACGAAACTCTTTTATGATGTTAGAGCAACTGTCATTCTAATTTCTGATTAAGTTTCTTAGGAAGTGACAATTTTGTTTTCTTGAACACATGGGATGGAAGCGCTGCTTTATTCGCAAACGTTTAATGCAAAATTCCAATTTAAATTCACAACTTTTGATATAAACATAGCTACACTCTTAAAAACAAAGATTCCCGAAGGGGTTTTTCACAGCGAAGAGCCATTTTTGATTCCGCTAGGAACAATTTTAAAACTCCTTTTCCAAGGTTCTTCATGGATCCACTGACGCCAGTAAAGGATCTTTATTTGTAGTGAAACTCATTGACTTCTCTGAGATATAATTGAGATGACGTTGCGTTTGCTGTGTGGTCAGGTGACTGAGGGGACGTTCATTAAAGAGGAAGTCGATGAGCTGTGCTGGACTCTGTGCTCCAAGAAGAACTACCGTTCCGACACGCTCCGGGTTCTGACCAATCAGGACTCTCTGCGGCTCTGGTGTCTCTTCAACTTCCTGGCGGACGACAGATACCCTCTCGCTCTCGTGCCAGAGGAGGTGAGCTGACTCGCGTCTCAACCCTCAATGGAAGCTCTTCACCACTAAATATTAGCTGGTCCAAGGTGATCTACTTCGTTGGTAGACCTGGTAAACCACCTTGGACCAATTTACTATCCCGGTTATTATGTGAGTGAATCCCCGATCAGGCGGAGTATCTGCTGAGGAAGATCAGCAGCATGATGACGGTGGAGCTGAGCTGCGTGGAGCTGGAGGAGCTGCTGTCGCGGGACGCCGTTCAGAAGGACGGCCTGAGCGTCTGGAGCTTCCTGGAGCTGGTGAACGCGGCGGCCGTGAGTCGAGGAGCCGATGGCGAGAGCCTCTCCATGGCTGTGGAGAAGGTGTATCGAGAGATTGTGGGGAACGTGCTGAAAGAGGTGCGCTGATGTCATTTCCTCAGTCCGACATCGAACCGCTGCCCGTGTGACGCGTGCGCATGTGTTTCAGGGATACCTGTGGAAGAAGGGTCACCTGCGCAGGAACTGGACGGAGCGCTGGTTCTGCCTGAAGCCCGGCTCGCTCTCCTACTACGCCAGCGAGGACGGGAAGGACTGCAAGGGCGTCATCGAGATGGACCGAAACTGCTGCGTGGAGGTACGGCACTGCGTTCGCCGCGAGTATCCGTCCAGGCGTTTCCGTGTCTGACGCGCCGTCTTGACTGTGATTGACAGGTGCTGTCGGACAGGGACGGGAAGAGATGCATGTTCTGCGTGAAGACGCTCAACAAGACCTTCGAGATCAGCGCGCCGGACTCCAGACAGAGACAGGAGTGGATCACAGGTCTGACTCGCTCTCATTTCACTGATTTCACTTCAGTTTTTCAGACACGTATAAAGTCTTTCTCTCCTGCTTCCCCTGATCCCGTCTCTGTCAGCGATCCAGACCGCGCTCCGTCTGTCCGCGGACGGCAGGACTTCGCTGCACGAGGAGCTGAAGGCGCGGCGGCGGGAGCTGCGGGAGGAGCGGGAGCGGAGGCGCGTGCTGCGGGCGGAGGAGACGCGGCGGCTGCAGGAGCTGCAGGGGGAGCGCAAGGAGCAGCTGGCCGAGCTGGAGCTGCTGAAGGAGGCGCAGAGACAGACGCGAGCCTCGCTGCAGCAGGAGGAGCAGAGGAGACGCAGTCAGCATGAGGAGCTGCAGAAAACCCTGCAGAAGCAGCTGCTCGAGGCGCAGGAGGTGCAAAACACCCCGTTACAGTCCACAGTCTTCACACATTCCTGCTGATATTTTCAAAGAAAAGACTTAAAAGATTTATAAATTAATACATAGAATAATATTAATATTAATTAAAAAAATCAATTAATTTAAATGAAAAGAATTTATTTAAATAAAAGAAATTAAGAGTGTGTTATTATGTCGAGACATGTTAAAATATCGAAATAAAATCTTTTTCTTAAATATTAATAAAAATGTATCAAAAAATAAATTATTTAAAAAATGTACATTTAATTTTAAAAGAATGATATATCTTGACAATTTAAAATATCTAAATATTTTTTGTTTTCTAGTAAAAATATGCAAACAAAATATTAAATATTGTATATATATTTTTTTTATAAAAATGTCATTTGATTTCATTTGAAATTAGAGTGTGATATATCTGGACAAGTTAAAATATTTCATTTGAAATCTAATTTATAATTTAAAAAGTATTTAATCTTAATATTAATACAAAATAATTTACTCAAATAATTAAGATTTAATACCTAGATAAGTTAAAAATTCTCTTTTTTAAATATATTTTTAATATCAATAAAAAATCAGTAGAAATAAATTACTTAATTTACAATGAATTTAAATTAAAAATTAAAAGAGTGCAATATAAATCTAAACAAGTTAAAAATTAGAATTTTTTTAAAAAAAAGTTTTAAATTTAAATGAATAATTTACATTTATTTTAAATTAAAAATAATAATAATAATAATAATGTGATTGACATCCAGCTAGGGGCTCATTAACATATGACCCGTCCACATTCATGAATCAACACTCGCATGATAAATGACAGTATGAACTATACCAGAAAAGGTCATTATATGTGTCTTAAAGAGACAGTAGCTTTTACAACTAAACAAACTGCATTTTTAAAGTGGAAAAAACTGCATCAAAAGTATAAAATACGACTCTTGAAGAGCTACGGGCATGAACAGGAAGTTCTGAACGAACAGTCAAGCTACAGTGTGTGTGTGTGTGTGTGTGTGTGTGTGTGTGTGTGTGTGTGTGTGGCAGGCACGTGCGAATCTTCGAGCAGAGGTGGCGGTTCGCGATCTGGAGGCTGAACATCAGCAGAGGAGAATCAGAGAGCTGGAAGATCTTCATCACAGACTGCAGGAAGCTCTAGAGCAACAGATCAGAGCGCGACAGGAGGAAGAGACGTACAGATACACACAGACCAGGTGCACACACACACACACACTCACACACACACTCACTCATCACGACACACACACACACACACACACACACATACTCATCATGACACACGTCTAACAAGAGAGACATACAGAGAGAGAGAGAGACAGAAAGGTTGTGAGTGTTACTCAAAGGAAGCGCTGCCCTCACACACCGAAACACATCAATGCATCTCACACACACACACACACAGTCATTATAGATATTTATATATTTATGTAAATGAGATGTAGATAACGTACATGTCTTTATATATTCGATATATATTTATATTCTATTATAAATATACACACACGTTTATATCATAACTATTTATGTAAATGAACTTACACTCCATCATTAGCTTGATTTCTGACGTTAGCCGTTATGTTATACTCGATCAATACAAATAAAACAAAAGTTACGCCAACGCTTTACAGCTGTGGTGTTTCATTTCTCCTCTTGACGCCTGTGTAACTTAACACAGTTTAACAAGGCGTTAGTTTTCAGTTGTTTTACACATTTTGCTGAAAGAGCTATCATCTCTGGTGTTTTAGCACTGATGTTTATTAGCACTGATGTTTAGTTTTAGCTATACACATTGCTTTATCAGATCTATTTCTAGCATTTATATCCGTTAGGAGTGATGTTTCTGGTGTTTAGCTGTCTTAACATTGATATTTTCGGTGTTTAGCTTAGCAGTGATATTTCCGTTGTTTAGGTGTGCTAGCAGTGATCTTTTCAGTGTTTAGCTGTTTTCGCAGTGATATTTTCAGTGTTTAGCTGTGTTAGCAGTGATATCTTCGGTGTTTAGCTTAGCAGTGATATTTCCGTTGTTTAGGTGTGCTAGCAGTGATCTTTTCAGTGTTTAGCTGTTTTCGCAGTGATATTTTCAGTGTTTAGCTGTGTTAGCAGTGATATCTTTGGTGTTTAGCTATGTTAGCAGTGATATTTCCGTTGTTTAGGTGTGCTAGCAGTAATATTTTCAGTGTTTAGCTGTTTTCGCAGTGATATTTTCAGTGTTTAGCTGTGTTAGCAGTTATATCTTCGGTGTTTAGCTGTGTTAGCGTTGATATTTTCAGTGTTTAGCTGTGTTCGCAATGGTGTTTCCAGTGTTTAGCTGTGTTAGCAGTGATATCTTCGGTGTTTAGCTGTGTTCGCAGTGATATCTTCGGTGTTTAGCTGTGTTCGCAGTGATATTTTCAGTGTTTAGCTGTGTTAGCAGTGATATCTTCGGTGTTTAGCTGTGTTAGCAGTGATATTTTCAGTGTTTAGCTGTGTTAGCAGTGATATTTCCAGTGTTTAGCTGTGTTAGCAGTGATATCTTCGGTGTTTAGCTGTGTTAGCAGTGATATTTTCAGTGTTTAGCTGTGTTAGCAGTGATATCTTCGGTGTTTAGCTGTGTTAGCAGTGATATTTTCAGTGTTTAGCTGTGTTAGCAGTGATATTTCCAGTGTTTAGCTGTGTTAGCAGTGATATCTTCGGTGTTTAGCTGTGTTAGCAGTGATATCTTCGGTGTTTAGCTGTGTTAGCAGTGATATTTTCAGTGTTTAGCTGTGTTAGCAGTGATATTTCCAGTGTTTAGCTGTGTTAGCAGTGATATCTTCGGTGTTTAGCTGTGTTAGCAGTGATATTTTCAGTGTTTAGCTGTGTTAGCAGTGATATGTTCAGTATTTAGCTGTGTTCGCAATGATGTTTCCAGTGTTTAGCTGTGTTAGCAATGATGTTTCCGGTGTTTAGCTGTGTTAGCAGTGATATTTCCGGTGTTTAGCTGTGTTAGCAATGATGTTTCCGGTGTTTAGCTGTGTTAGCAGTGATATTTCCGGTGTTTAGCTGTGTTAGCAGTGGTATTTTCTGTGTTAGCAGTGGTATTTTCTGTGTTAGCAGTGGTATTTCTGGTGTTTAGCGGTTAACATAGATATTTTCTGTGTTAGCAGTGATATTTTCAGTGTTTAGCTGTGTTCGCAATGATGTTTCCAGTGTTTAGCTGTGTTAGCAGTGATATCTTCGGTGTTTGGCTGTGTTAGCATTGATATTTCCGGTGTTTAGCTGTGTTAGCAGTGATATCTTCGGTGTTTGGCTGTGTTCGCAATGATTTTTCCAGTGTTTAGCTGTGTTAGCAGTGATATCTTCGGTGTTTGGCTGTGTTAGCATTGATATTTCCGGTGTTTAGCTGTGTTAGCAGTGATATTTTCAGTGTTTAGCTGTGTTCGCAATGATGTTTCCAGTGTTTAGCTGTGTTAGCAGTGGTATTTTCTGTGTTAGCAGTGGTATTTCTGGTGTTTAGCGGTTAACATAGATATTTTCTGTGTTAGCAGTGATATTTCCAGTGTTTAGCTGTGTTAGCAGTGGTATTTTCTGTGTTAGCAGTGGTATTTCCGGTGTTTAGCTGTGTTAGCAGTGATATTTCCGGTGTTAATTTCTCCTAGCAGATGTTTCTCATGTTTATGTTTAGTTCTGTGTTTAGTTTAACATGTTTCTGTGTTTAGTTTAGCTCTGGTGTTTAGTTTAGCGCTAGCATTTAGCTTTATAGTGCCGCTGGTGTTTCCAGGCTGCTGGCTGAGGAGGAGGAGAAGGTGAAGTCTCTGCTGGGTCTGCAGGAGGAGCAGGAGGAACAGCTCCTGCAGACCCAGCGCGAAAAGCAGGAGCTTGAGCAGGAGATGGAGAGGAAGTCCCAGGCTCTGGACGAGGCCCAGCGGCAACTGGACAAAGTGCGGGCCAGTCGACGCAGAGTGGACCAGGACATTGCGGTGAGCTCAACGCTGTGGTTGTGTTGTGTTCCTCCCCAGCTATCAGAGAACGTTCTCAAAACTTTTGCCAAGGTTTTCTAAAAGTTATGAATAAACATTCTTCCATTAATATTACTAGAATATTTGTTCAAAATAAAGTGCTACCCATATTTTTGTTGGCTGGATCCACACTCATGAACACGTGTCATCCACAGGCCGCCCAACGCAAACTGCGTCAGGCCAGCACGAGCGTCAAACACTGGAACGTTCAGATGAACCGTCTGCTGCACCCCATCGGCCCTGGAGGTTTGTGAGTGTTTATGCATTCTGAATGCCACAAGAACGTGTGTTGATTTCTATTTTTGTGTCCTGTCTTAAAGAAAGGAGAGCATCCTCCAGTAACCTCCTCGCCCCTCCTGTCCGCGTCCCCTCCGTCAGTGAGGGCGAATCGAGACCTCCACAGAAAGACGAACAGAACTGTGAAGACAACAACGACGGCGAGAATATGGACTGCTGCAACAACGAAAACACAGAGCCGACTGATGCTGAATAAACCTGACAAAATATCAGTAAACCTGACTGAAATGACCTGACATAGCTAACGTAACTGACTGCGAGTGAATCAGAGCTGTATCATGATTGCTTATGTTTTTTATTGTCATTCTTGTCTGATAGACCCGGGTTGTTTTTTTGGTTTTGTTTTGTTTTTAGTGAAGCTTGTGGTTTTCCTGTTTCCTGTGTCAGCAGAAGATGCTGCGCCTGTGTAGAACTGCTCTCTATCTCTCGCTCGCTGTCTTGAAAGAGAATAAATGATTAGAAAACAAAATGTGTGAGTCTTCAGAGTGTTTTATACATTATAATCCATGATCGTACTCTACAAATCACAGAAGAAGCACTTAAACGTCAAATGTTACACGTTACACAAATGAGATACCGTCTTATGTGAAAGAATAACGCGTTTTGGGCGCTTATGTGGATGCTAAATCAAAGGATTTATGTGTTTATGTAGTATCTTCTCAACTTTGAACAGAATTGAACGGTTTTTGTCTGTTTATGCGGCGAACAGCGCTATCTGCTGGCGGTGACCGGAAGTGAGGGCAAAAAGTCGAATTAAATTTAAATGTATATTGTTTGTGCTGCAGATTTGATAACAAATATTAAAAGGACATTTTTTCCCACAATGCAGCATATGTGAATGATACATACATAAGTACACGTGAGGTTCTTACAGGGTTAAACTAAAAGAGCCTCGATGACGTCATCCAGGAGCGGGGCCGTGACGCGTGTGATCCGGATCGAGCGCTCGCGCCGTCGGGACTCCCGTATGATGAAGCGCGTCCCGGTAAACATGGAGCATTCCTCGTATTCTCGCTGATCCGTCAGGGGAAAAAAAAACAACGCGAACGGAAGGAATAAACTTTCGGGATCGTTCTGACGCGGTGAAAAGTCTCGTAAGTTTGTTTTCCTTGTAGTTTTGTCATGTGGACTTGAGTCATATGAGACTCTGATGGATTATTTACTGAGACCATGAAGTTTATGCGCATATAAAGTTTCAAAGAGAGTTTTGTGTTGACAGATCGCGCGAATTACAAAGACCTGATAGATAGATATATAGATAGAACTGCATATAAATAGATAGATAGAACTGCATATAGATAGATAGATAGATGGATAGATAGATAGATAGAACTACAGATAGATAGATGGATAGATAGATTGAACTACAGATAGATAGATAGAACTACAGATAGAAAGAACTACATATAGATAGATTGATAGATAAAACTACAGATAGATAGATCTACATATAGATAGATAGAACTACAGATAGAAAGAACTACAGATAGATTGAACTACATATAGATAGATTGATAGATAAAACTATAGATAGATAAAACTACAGATAGATAGATAGATAGATAGAACTACAGATAGATAGGTAGATAGATAGATAGATAGATAGAACTACAGATAGAAAGAACTACATATAGATAGACTGATAGATAAAACTACAGATAGATAGATTGATAGATAAAACTATAGATAGATAAAACTACAGATAGATCGATAGATAGATAGATAGATAGATAGATATATAGATAGATGCAGCTTGTGTTGTTTGTAGGTGAAAGTTGTTTAGGGGTGATTTGGGGACGGTCTGTCCTCTTGCGACACACTGGCAGACAGTGTGTACTTACTAACTTTACACAAACACTCACTGGACTCCAGTAACAGGCAGTGAAATCACTGGAAATCATTTTGAAGGGGCTTCATTCATCACAGGTTGAGCTTCATGTAAACATACAAACATGATGAAGCCGTCAAGGCCAAAGTCGCCCACTCTCACACCCGAAAAAAAAATATGTTGATGTGAACTTTGAGATGTTTGTGGTGGTACCAGTTCACTAACCCCAAGGAGTCACGACCTGCCACTTAATATTAACAAATCATTATCGGCTCGTTACCCGGATAGCACACGTACAGCTCGGAGACGTCCATTTGATGTGTGTTTACGTCTGGAAGACGTGTTTTTAAGAGCGTTTGCTCATCTGGAATGGGATGTTTCCTTTCAGATGTCGAATAGATGTTTAGAAGATGTCTTTAAGATGTTTATGGTTTAGAATGTTTACAAAACAAGATGTTGAATAGATGTTTTTAAGATGTTTATGATTTGAATGTATGTAAAACTGACATCTTAAAGACGTTTAACAGTTGTTTGTAAAAAGCAGATGCTTTCCAGATGAAGAGATCTTTAACAGACATCTTGGAGATGTATGTGTGCTATCTGGGTCTCGGAGACGTCTACATGATGTGTGTTTACTTCTGGAAGCTCATCTGGAATTGGATGTTTCCTTTCAGATGTTGAATAGATGTTTAGAAGATGTCTTTAAGATGTTTATGATTTGAATGTATGTAAAACTGACATCTTAAAGACGTTTATCAGGTGTTTGTAAAAAGCAGATGCTTTCCAGATGAAGAGATCTTTAACAGACATCTTGGAGATGTATGTGTGCTATCTGGATCTCGGAGACGTCCATTTGATGTGTGTTTACATCTGGAAGACATATTTTTTTAGAGTGTTTGCTCATCTGGACTAGGATGTTTCCTATCAGATGTTGAATAGATGTTTAGAAGATGTCTTTAAGATGTTTATGATTTAGAATGTATGTAAAACTGACATCTTAAAGACGATTATCAGGTGTTTGTAAAAAGCAGATGCTTTCCAGATGAAGTGATCTTTAACAGACATCTTGGAGATGTATGTGTGCTATCTGGATCTCGGAGACGTCCATTTGATGTGTGTTTACATCTGGAAGACATATTTTTTTAGAGTGTTTGCTCATCTGGACTAGGATGTTTCCTATCAGATGTTGAATAGATGTTTAGAAGATGTCTTTAAGATGTTTATGATTTAGAATGTATGTAAAACTGACATCTTAAAGACGTTTATCAGGTGTTTGTAAAAAGCAGATGCTTTCCAGATGAAGAGATCTTTAACAGACATCTTGGAGATGTATGTGTGCTTTCTGGATCTCGGAGACGTCCATTTGATGTGTGTTTACATCTGGAAGACATATTTTTTTAGAGTGTTTGCTCATCTGGACTAGGATGTTTCCTATCAGATGTTGAATAGATGTTTAGAAGATGTCTTTAAGATGTTTATGATTTAGAATGTATGTAAAACTGACATCTTAAAGACGTTTATCAGGTGTTTGTAAAAAGCAGATGCTTTCCAGATGAAGAGATCTTTAACAGACATCTTGGAGATGTATGTGTGCTTTCTGGATCTCGGAGACATCTACTTGATGTGTGTTTACTTCTGGAAGCTCATCTGGAATTGGATGTTTCCTTTCAGATGTCGAATAGATGTTTAGAAGATGTCTTTAAGATGTTTATGATTTAGAATGTTTACAAAACAAGATGTTTTGTAAACGGCAGATGCTTTCCAGATGAAGTGATCTTTGACAGACATCTTGCTGGGTGGTGTCTCGCGAACCTCTCGCATTATCTCTCAGAGATGTAATGAAGTGTGTCAGTCCTGATTCGTCTCAGAGGAACAGTCTGCTCACTCAGTGTTTTTGTGGTTTAGTGTTGAACACATGACAAGCATCTCCTTCTCTTCTTTCCTTTGTATTTTAATTTCAGGCAACAATGTCTAGGGTTCCTTCCTTCCTTGCTGTGGTCTGTGTAAATGTCAACGCTTGTGATTTTCCCAGGCTGTCTCTCTCTCTCTCTCTCCTGTCTCATGTTCCTGTTGGCTGTATAAAAGCATTTGAGATGGTGAAACGGAAAAGTTTGCTGCTGATGTGGCCGAAAGTTAACAAAATAACACTGTATTGTCGTAGGTGTCCGTTGACCAATCAGTTCAGATCTGGGGTGCGTTTCCCGTACAACGACAACTGCTTCACTACCGTAAACGAAAAAAGTATACCCAGGGCTTAACGTGCTCTTGACATTGACGTCCATCGTCCAATTAGAAAGCCAGACAGACAGTTCTAGGCGGGCTTTTGTAAATCAGGTCAGTTCTGAACGATAAAATCGCTGTCGTTATAGAGAAATTGAGTGTAACGTATAAATGTTTCCAGACAGACGCACCGTGAGCGGTGAGGTTGTTCGGTGGTGGTGATATTTGGTAGAAGTGCGTTTTTAAAAAAAATTCATAGCGTTGAAAGTTTCTGCCGCGATTTTTATTACCATGGAAACGGCGATCTCAAAAATTAAAGAGCAAACTGATTTGACATCATTTATAACAAAATCAGGGTTACTTTGTTTTTGGGAGTTTGAAACCGCTTTCCAAAGCTAACTTTCCAGGAAAAGTTTGGAAATGAAAAAAATCGGGGCCTTTATGGACTCCGGATAGAATCCTGAAGAGAAATCCACCAATCAGAGAAGTCGCTGTTACCATGGAAATAAAGATCTGCAGCCGTAGTCTCAGTACACTCTCAAACTACTAATATTTATATATGTTTAATATTTTATAGTACATTTAAAATATAATGTATTTATATGATATGAACTTTTATTTGATTTTTACTTTGACTGTAAGTTTTTGTTTTATGTCATGAGCAATGCATCATGGGATTCATTTCCATTGAAGAATTTAATCATATTTAAGTACCTTTACATTTTTTATTTTTTTATTTTTTTACTTTTGTAAAATATGTTTGTAAATCTTTTAGCTCTTCATTGAAGGACATTTTGAAGTTCTCCTGGGGAAAATGAGCAAAAAATTCTCTTTATCGATTTCGTACGGTCTGCGTCGGCTAAAGTGTTGTTATGATGTCAAAACCCCTAAAATATACGTAGAGGCCATTGGTAAACCAGATGATAAACCGGTTGCCGCATCTAATGAGCAGCTAATGATTACTGATGAGTGCTAATTGGCTTAGAGACGGAGAGGACCATCATCAGGGTCGATAAGGAAGTGACATCAGCGCTGCTGTTGCCACGGAGACTAACCTCTTCAAGCACCTGCTCCCAGTCCCATAATCTGACCTGAGATTTGTGGTTTGGACTTTTTTGGGTTCAAAAGGTCATTTGAGCTTTCGGAATGCAATACTAGTGTACTGCACGCTACAGGTACGTTAAAAAGTGTCTTGCACAACAAAGTTTTTCAAGTATACTGCAGGAATAGTACGTGTAGTGCATTAACATGTCACGCGCCTCACGGTAACCTTTGACCTCGTGCTGCTGTATGTGAATTCTGCAGCAGATTAAACGGAGTCTCCGTCCATGTGTTTGAACGCACTCATTGATCCGGACACTGACCCACATCATGGTCATCTGACCCGTCGTGAAGCTCCAGCTGAAGCTCCAGGGAGAGGGAGATGTTGTGTGAGGAGAAAGTTGTTGTAATGTGACTATTTGTGCTCTTGTTTATTTATCTGGATTACAAGGACTGTAGATTAACCCTAAATATGTTTTGTGGATATTATGTAATTGTAATATTTTTTTTATTAATTTAATTCATTTTATCTCATTTTATTTCACTATTTTTAGTTTTGCGGATAAATATAAGAGCTACAGATTTTAGTGTCCACACCAGCGGGCAATAACTATAACGATAACTATATTAGCGTCCACACCAGCGTACGATAACTATAACGATAACTATATTAGCGTCCACACCAGCGGACGATAACTATAACGATAACTATATTAGCGTCCACACCAGCGGACGTTAACTATAACGATAACAATATTAGCGTCCACACCAGCGGACGTTAACTATAACGATAACTATATTAGCGTCCACACCAGCGTACGATAACTATAACGATAACTATATTAGCGTCCACACCAGCGTACGATAACTATAACGATAACTATATTAGCGTCCACACCAGCGGACGATAACTATAACGATAACTATATTAGCGTCCACACCAGCGGGCAATAACTATAACGATAACTATATTAGTGTCCACACCAGCGGGCAATAACTATAACGATAACTATATTAGCGTCCACACCAGCGTACGATAACTATAACGATAACTATATTAGCGTCCACACCAGCGGACGATAACTATAACGATAACTATATTAGCGTCCACACCAGCGGACGTTAACTATAACGATAACTATATTAGCGTCCACACCAGCGGACGTTAACTATAACGATAACTATATTAGCGTCCACACCAGCGTACGATAACTTTAACGATAACTATATTAGCGTCCACACCAGCGGACGTTAACTATAACGATAACTATATTAGCGTCCACACCAGCGTACGATAACTATAACGATAACTATATTAGCATCCACACCAGCGGACGATAACTATAACGATAACTATATTAGCGTCCACACCAGCGGACGTTAACTATAACGATAACTATATTAGCGTCCACACCAGCGTACGATAACTGTAACGATAACTATATTAGCGTCCACACCAGCGTACGATAACTATAACGATAACTATATTAGCATCCACACCAGCGGACGATAACTATAACGATAACTATATTAGCGTCCACACCAGCGGACGTTAACTATAACGATAACTATATTAGCGTCCACACCAGCGTACGATAACTATAACGATAACTATATTAGCGTCCACACCATCGTACGATAACTATAACGATAACTATATTAGCGTCCACACCAGCGGACGTTAACTATAACGATAACTATATTAGCGTCCACACCAGCGTACGATAACTATAACGATAACTATATTAGCGTCCACACCATCGTACGATAACTATAACGATAACTATATTAGCGTCCACACCATCGGACGATAACTATAACGATAACTATATTAGCGTCCATACCAGCGGACGTTAACTATAACGATAACTATATTAGCATCCACACCAGCGTACGATAACTATAACGATAACTATATTAGCGTCCACACCAGCGGACGATAACTATAACGATAACTATATTAGCGTCCACACCAGCGGACGTTAACTATAACGATAACTATATTAGCGTCCACACCAGCGGACGTTAACTATAACGATAACTATATTAGCATCCACACCAGCGGACGTTAACTATAACGATAACTATATTAGCATCCACACCATCGTACGATAACTATAACGATAACTATATTAGCGTCCACACCAGCGGACGTTAACTATAACGATAACTATATTAGCGTCCACACCAGCGTACGTTAACTATAACGATAACTATATTAGCATCCACACCAGCGGACGTTAACTATAACGATAACTATATTAGCGTCCACACCAGCGGACGTTAACTATAACGATAACTATATTAGCGTCCACACCAGCGGACGTTAACTATAACGATAACTATATTAGCGTCCACACCAGCGTACGATAACTATAACGATAACTATATTAGCGTCCACACCAGCGGACGTTAACTATAACGATAACTATATTAGCGTCCACACCAGAGGACGATAACTATAACGATAACTATATTAGCGTCCACACCAGCGGACGTTAACTATAACGATAACTATTTTAGCGTCCACACCAGCGTACGATAACTATAACGATAACTATATTAGCGTCCACACCAGCGTACGATAACTATAACGATAACTATATTAGCGTCCACACCAGCGTACGATAACTATAACGATAACTATATTAGCGTCCACACCAGCGTACGATAACTGTAACGATAACTATTTTAGCGTCCACACCAGCGTACGATAACTATAACGATAACTATATTAGCGTCCACACCAGCGTACGATAACTATAACGATAACTATATTAGCGTCCACACCAGCGTACGATAACTATAACGATAACTATATTAGCGTCCACACCAGCGGATGATATTGTTCTGTGTATTATCAGAGCGCTGCAGTTTTGTCGTCTGCCGCTTTAAATGCTTAAGCTCTTTAAAGCAGGATGGATTCTGATTGGCTGTCAATGTTTTTATCGGTAATCAGCTGGAAAAAAATTAATTCTGAAACTGATATCAGCGATATCATTCCTCTGTTATTCTGTTACAATGATTTTAGGAACAATCTTTATCGTTATAGTTATCGTTAACGGGCTTTAACTCTAAAATAAATCTTGTCACCATTATTTTATTTTATTAATTTTACTATTTCATTTGTTTGTTTTTTTGTTAAGCAGATTATAATGACTATGGACTAACACTAAAAGAGTTTATTACTTTTTTTTAGCAAATCATGACTGTAGACGAACTCTATCATGAAACTTGTGACTGTTACTTTATTTTACGTTTTAGTTTGGTTTAGCTTGTTTTGTGCACAATGTGGGAAAGTGTTCTCAACAATTAGCCTGATTTAAACCAATTACGGTGTGAGCGTAATTCATACGCACACCAATCACAGCGCTACATCAAAGCTCGCATGTGATTTAAATGATATTTTCTTTTGGACGTTGAAATACATGCTTGCAGGGCTCAAAACCAAAGGCTGTGGTGTTTGATTGTGGGCAGCTCGTGTGTAAACTGTCACAGTTCATTGACTTCAGAGTTTGAGTGGTGAAATGTGTGAAGCTCCAGTGAGAGGCATATGGCTGAGTCTGCAGCCGCTCCACTGACAGGCCTGACTGACCTCTGCTCTTCATTCTGACGCTTTCATTGGCAGTTTCTGCTGAAACTAATACTGAGAAACTCACAAAGGTTTACAATCAGTGTGTGTGTGTGTGTGTGTGTGTGTGTGTGTGTGTGTGTCAAAGGTCTAAAGAGCGTCTGTGAACATTTGGGCTTTGCTTTGGTTCAGTCGCAGACATTTCATGTCTCTGCAGCTGGTGTGTGTTAGTTCCCAGAATGCAGTGCGTCAGTCGGTCGGGGGTGGGCGTACCGCAGGTTTCTGGTGTCTTCTGAACACGATACAGCTGTCAAATCACGGTTGTGTTATTTCAACTGTTCCTCGAATACACACACACACACACACACACTCGAGGAGCTTTTAAGATCAGACTTACAGTACGAGAGACATGAAGTTTGGGTATGATGTTAATGTTACTCATTTATAATTATTTGGTATAAATTATACATGTCGTTTTTTCAGACAGAAGTTAAAAAATGAAATTGGTGTGCCAAACGTTTTTATTCAATAGTCTCTTATTACAATTGAGCTAATCCATATGTTAATGTAATTCTGGGAAAACTGACCAATAATATTGATGACATCATCGTGTTCACAGGGCCATATATGGACACATATATGACTTTTCTGTCCAATCAGATGCTTTCTAGAATGACAGCAGCATTTATGTCTTTCTGGTTGTACTGAAGCTCTTATTTCATTTCCCAATCCCAAGTGGCTTTCGTTTAGAAAATGTCTTTATTATGATTTTATGTGGTTTTGCTAGCCTGTGCTACTAAAATATAAACACGTTACCTCGAATTTCTTTGAACGTTTAAATGAAAACGGTGATAAACAAACATTAGCATTATGTGTGGAATTAATTATGACACATAAAACTGTGTTTGTCTCTCACAGATGCTGTGATGACTGCGGCGGCTCATGAGCGTGTTTGAGTTTCTGGAGATGGATGGAAGAGACTCGGCCGTTGTGGCCGTGAGGAGCAGATTACCCAAAGATCCAGCGGCAGTGGGCGGAGTCTGTATGGCGAACGAAGACTCCTCCCCCTCTATCAGCCAGGGGGAGGGGCCAGATTACGAGCGACTTGAGGATGTGCTTTGTGAGCTTGGGGCAGGGGCGGAGCTTAACCTGGAGCTGGATGTGAGGGTGGAGCCTCTGCAAGGGGAGGAGCTTAGGTGGGAAACGACCCGTCAGGAGGCGAATGAACGGGAAGAGCAGAGCAACACGAGCCGCAGTACAGCCAGTCCCGAACCAACAGCGTCCTCCACAGGTGAGAATAACGATGGTTGGCGGGGGGTGATTAGTTACGCACACTCGCGTTCACGTAATTTCATGACGTGTTTGATTCTCGCATAGAAATGCAGTTCTATTTTTGTGTGTAGATCTCTGCAAAGCGTCGCCTCTGTCAGAGCAGCTCCTGCAGGGCCGTGAGGAGGGGGCGGGGCTAAACATGGAGTGTCGTATCTGTGGAGACCGAGCGTCGGGATTCCACTACGGCGTTCATGCCTGCGAGGGCTGCAAGGTCAGAGGTCATGCTCGCATCATACTCCGTAAAATCCGCTTGTTTGTTCTCCCAGACTGGACTGTGTCTCTGTGTCTCGCAGGGATTCTTCCGGAGGACCATTCGAATGAAGTTGGAATATGAGAAATGTGAGCGCAGCTGTAAGATCCAGAAGAAAAGTCGGAATAAATGCCAGTTCTGTCGATTTCAGAAGTGCCTGATGCTCGGGATGTCCCATGACGGTAAATGACAACAGACACGCGCGAACAATAAAACAAACTTCTATGGTGTTCAATGTGATTCTGTGTTCGTAGCAATCCGATACGGACGGATGCCGGAGGCGGAGAAGCGAAAGCTAGTCGCGGGTCTGATAGCGGGGGAAAAGAGCTCTCAGACCGCCAGCGGTTCGGATCTGAAGTCTCTCGCCAAACGGGTCAACAACGCCTACCTGAAGAATCTGAACATGACCAAGAAGAAAGCTCGCAACATCCTGACGGGGAAGACCAACGCAAGCCCGGTAAACATCAAGCGTAAAACAACCTTGTCAATAAAGATGGTGGAGAAAACGAACCGGTTTGTCTTTATGTGTCCTTCAGCCGTTTGTCATTCATGACATGGACTCGCTGTGGCAGGCGGAAAACGGGCTGGTGTGGAATCAGGTGATTAACGGAGCTCCGCCCAATAAGGAGATTGGCGTGCACGTGTTTTACCGCTGTCAGTGTACGACCGTGGAAACCGTCCGAGAGCTCACGGAGTTCGCCAAAAGCATCCCGGGATTCATTGACCTTTTCTTGAACGACCAGGTAACGGAACTACTTTTTCCGTAACACCAACAACTTTATGCAAGAATTCTTTTCGTGAACAATTTGCACATGAATTTCATTTTCCCGACTCTTGACTAGCTTCCCTTCGCTCTCGCAGGTGACGCTCTTGAAATACGGCGTCCACGAGGCGATCTTCGCCATGCTGCCTTCGCTCATGAATAAGGACGGGCTGTTGGTGGCAAATGGGCGGGGCTTCGTGACGAGAGAGTTCCTCCGTAGTCTTCGCAAACCCTTCAGCGAGATCATGGAGCCGAAGTTTGAGTTTGCGGTGAAGTTTAATGCTCTCGAGCTCGACGACAGCGATCTCGCCCTGTTCGTGGCAGCCATTATCCTGTGTGGAGGTGAGGTTTTGTCGACCCCTAGTGGTTCATAATGGAACAATCCTTGAAAAGTATTAAATTGTCTTAAATTCAGTCAGTGTCATTATTTCTGTCACAAATATTCATCATAGAAAAACTGGGATAAACGTTTATAGTTTGAATATAAACACTGGTGTCTACAGTTGCAATCAAAATAGAGTCAGTTTGGCGCTTCAAATAACAATTCTATCAATAATATCGTTGTGCCACTAGGTGGCGGCAAGTGACTGTTAAAAAATGTATTGATCATTGAATCATTCATTCAAGAGATTTGTTCAAAAAGCACTGATTCATTCCGTAATGAAGTACTTATAAATGAGTCATTGAATCATTCATTCAAGAGATTTGTTCAAAAAGCACTGATTCATTCAGTAATGAAGTACTTATAAATGAGTCATTGAATCATTCATTCAAGAGATTTGTTCAAAAAGCACTGATTCATTCAGTAATGAAGTACTTATAAATGAGTCATTGAATCATTCATTCAAGAGATTTGTTCAAAAACCACTGATTCATTCAGTAATGAAGTACTTATAAATGAGTCATTGAATCATTCATTCAGATCGTTTCTTTTGAATTAATTCTTTCAGATTCATTAAACATTTTAAATACACTGCAATTTAACATTCGTCAGAACCTCTTGTAACTTACGTGTTATTTTGTTTAGTAGATTGTTCAGAATTGTTGGAGAATTGTAATCCTCAATTTATCCAGATAATATGCATCACAGGTTTGGTCTTAAATTTCATGTTAGGTGGTATTAAAAAGGTCTTTAATTTAACTCGTTTATATCTGTAGACACCCTGTGGAACTACAGAAGGACATGACGTGCAAATAAATTTGGTTTGTTTACTTTAATGTAGATCGTCCAGGACTCATGAACGTCCACCAGGTGGAGGAGATCCAGGACAGCATCCTCCAGGCCCTCAATCACCACCTGCAGCTCAATCATCCCGACGCCGGCTTCATCTTCCCCAAACTTCTGCAGAAGCTCGCGGACCTGCGGCAGCTGGTGACGGAGAACGCCCAGCTGGTGCAGAAGATCAAGAAGACGGAGTCGGAGACGTCGCTGCACCCGCTGCTGCAGGAGATCTACAGGGACATGTACTGACCCAAACCATTCCAGGCACGCGGACCAATCACTGTGACCTTTTTTATAAAACACTTTGGATTTTATGCGATTGGATGATTTGTTACTGGTGAAATGCGAAGTGAACTCTGAACCGGACCGGCCAATGAGGTTGTGCAGGTCGAAGAGACGCAATAAAGACCCTCATCTGCTGCTCAAATCTGCCTCACATATGCATCTTTAACCACCTCAAAGCGCAAATATTCTCAACTTTAAATCGCAGCAGTGCATTCCTATTATCAATGGGGACAAAAACGTCTTTGATGGCATGTTTTGAGTTGGTGGGGGTGAGAAAAAACACCTGCGAATGACACGACAGGCATTTTTGCCAACTTACGTTAAACATCAAAGGTTGTTACTACTAGTGAAATCTATTTTGGGTTGGTTCGCAGACTAGTAACATGTTCCTGTGTGCATGTAAACCTCACCCGTGATCTAAGAGGTGCTCCAACACTAGAGACTGAGGTCTTTAGCCTCCTTGTTAGAGTGTCCGCCTCACATGCCAGCGTACCCGGACTCGAGTCCCGTTTAGAGCGGGTGGGTCGAGCGGCAGGGATTACGTTTCTGCTTTTGTTAAGCTGCTGTTTGCAAACCTTGAAGGCCAAAAACACACTGCATAAGCAAACTAACGTTATTAAACAAGATGTGTTATTTACCTAGTAGCTACATATAAACATGTCAACTGTTTAACTAACTTAATCTAACCTGTTGAGGAGGATTTTTAAATGTTGCAGCGTCTTGACCGTAGTTTAGAAGATCGATTGCGCTCATGTCTGCTAGCGAAACTGAGAATGCAACACGTACTTGTATTGTTTTATTAATTGTGTTCTGATGCATTTTGTTACAAAACAATACGTGAACCTTTAAATAGAAGTGTTTGCATTCGCATACTTCATTCATTCAGGTCAAAAAACACATTTTTAAAAATGCGAAATATGAAAATCTGACTTTCCATCAGTTTAAACCTGATGTTCTGCTAGTTCTAGCTGCCAAAAAGTTCCCAAAAACCAGCTAGGAGACTAGCTAAGACCAGTTAACTAACGCAGGCTGGTTTTTCTAGCGGGAATCTTCCCTGGTCGCCGTCGCAACACCTGGACATCGTCCTTACAACTTTTAAAACCTCAAACTTTTCAGTTTTTTAATTGTTTCCGAGAAATGATACTGTGATCGCATTTATATCAGAGTTCAGATCGGTGATTGAATATCTGACTCCAGAGTTTATGTAAGTATTATTTAATTCCGCTTCATTAGTTAGTTTCCTGAATCGGACGCAACGCAACGTCCCAACGGGAGCATATCGATATGCAAAGCTCTTCCTGTATCCGCTGTGACCTTTGACCCTGTGCGCATTGTAGGCCTCAATCTGATGTCGTTTCCTGTATGTGTCATGGTCGTGCTGCTAACTGGTTCCTGTAGACATGACACGCTGTGGATCTGTGCGTTCTGGCCGGAGACAAGTGCCGGTGAAATGTGTCCGTGTCTTCCTGTCGGAGGGGCCATTTGTTTCCTGGTAATGTGAATGATGTGGACACATTCCTCCATCTGAACTGACTGAACTACAGGGGGATGTTTTCTACCGGCTTTTGTAAAACATCTGAATAAAACTACAGGGTAAAACCTCACAGATTGATCTGGGCTATTTCATGCATGTTTTTGTAAACCAAATGAACATCTCTTGCTCACACAGCGGCTCTGAATTATTGATGAGGTAAGTGGTCGTTTTAGAGGGTTTGTGGGTATTTTAGGGTGTCAATGGGGTGTTTTAGTTGGTCAGGTGGGCACTTCGAAGGTTAGTGTGTATTGAGGGTGTAGTTTGGGGTACTTTGGAGTCATTTGTGAGCCTAGTGTGTGTTTTGAGGGTCATTAAGTATTTAGGTAGTTATCTGGGTGTTCAGGAGTTTCTGGGCATATTTAGGGTGTTTTAGGGGATCATTATGTATTTAGAGAGTGTTTTTGAGTGTTAGTGGGCATTTGTGGAAGATCAGTGCATGTTTTAGGAGGTCATTGGTGTGTTTCGGGGGTCACTGTGTTTCATGGGATGTTTGGGGAGTCTTTAAGGGAGTAATCTGGGTGTTTTGGAGTTTATGGGATCGTTGGGGAGTTTTGAGGGTCGTTAAATATTTTGGGCGTAACAGGAATGTTTTGGAGATGTAGTGGGCATTTTGGGTGTTTTAGGGATCATTGGGGTGTTTTGGGGGATCGTTGGGAAGGTTTTGAGAGTCTATGTATTTAAGGAGTGATCGATGGGTGTATTTGAGGGTCACTGGGTGTCTTAGGGTATCGTTGGGATTTTTTGAGGGTCATTAAGTATTTAGGGAGAGACCTTAGCGTTTTTAAGGGTCACCTGGTGTTTTAAGGGATCATGGGGTCATTATGTATTTAGCGAGTAATGTAGGTGTTTCGGTGGGTGTTTTTGAGGGTCACTTGGGTCTTTCAGGGGATCATTTGGGTGTTTGAGGGTCATTGCGTATTTAGCGAGTAATCTGGGTGTTTGAGTTTGGTGGGCGTTTTTGAGGGTCACTTGGTGTTATAGGGGATCATTGGGGTGATTGGTGTCATTAAGCATTTAGAGAGAGTTTTTGGAGTTTTAGTGGGTGTTTTAGGAAATCATTGGGGTGTTTTTGATGGTCACTTTGAATTTTAGGGGATCATTGGGGGAGGTTTTGAAGGTCTTTGTGTATTTAGGGAGTAATCTAAGTGTTCTGGAGTTTTTTGTGGGTGTATTTGAGGGTCAGTGGGTGTCTTAGGGGATCGTTAGGATGTTTTGAGGGTCATTAAGTATTTAGGGAGTAATGTGAGTTTTTTAAAGTTTTTATAGGCATTTTTGAGGGTCATTGTGTGTTTTAGGGGTTCGTTGGGGAGGTTTTGAGAGTCGTGTATTTAGGTAGTAATCCAGGTGTTGGGGTTTCTGTGGGTGTATTTGAGGGTCACTTGGTGTTTTAGAGGATCATTGGTGTGATTTTGAGGGTCATTAAGTATTTACAGATTAACGTGAGTTTTTGGAATGGGCATTTTTGAAGATCCATTGGTGTTTTAAGGGCCCATTATTTTTGAGGGACACTTGGTGTTTGAGAGGATCATTGGGGTGTTTTTGAGTAATCTGAATTTGAGTTTCAATGAGTGTGTTGAGGGTCATTATGTATTTAAGGAGTGATCTAGCAGATTTGTGGGTGTATTTGAGGGTCAGTGGGTGTCTTAGGAGATCATTGGGGTGTTTTTGAGGGTCATTAAGTATTTAGGTTGTAACGTGACTTTATGTTTTCATAGGTGTTTTAAGGGTCACTTGGTGTTTTAGAGGATCATTGGGGTGTTTTGAGGGTCAGTGTGTGTCTTAGGAGATCATTGGGGTGTTTTGAGGGTCAATGTGTGTCTTAGGAGATCATTGGGGTGTTTTGAGGGTCAATGGGTGTCTTAGGAGATCATTGGGGTGTTTTGAGGGTCAATGTGTGTCTTAGGAGATCATTGGGTTGTTTTGAGGGTCATTAAGTATTTAGGTTGTGACATGACTTTAAGTTTTCATAGGTGTTTTAAGGGTCACTTGGTGTTTTAGAGGATCATTGGGGAGGTTTTGAGGGTCAATGGGTGTCTTAGGAGATCATTGGGGTGTTTTGAGGGTCAATGTGTGTCTTAGGAGATCATTGGGGTGTTTTGATGGTCATTATGTATTTGGGGAGAGATCTAGGTGTTTCTGGGTTTCAGTCGCTGGATGTTTTAGGGGATCATCTGTGTTTTCCAGGGTGAGTGGGGCACTTTCGATCTTCTCTGTGGTGTTCTTGAGGTTCAGATGGTCAGTGAGATGTTTTTGAGGCTCATTGTGTGATGAATCGCAGGGCGTGAGGGTCAGTGAGAGGTTTCCACAGGTGCGTGCTCTTCCTCGCTCGTCTGTAAGGTTGTTTCCCGTCTGTTATGTATATATTTCCTCCTCGGCTGAAGGTCGTGACCCTGCGTTCTTTTTGATTTGTTTCCTCTCTGTAAAGTCATTAATTAAATTCATGGGTAACAGAACAATCATGTGGGTCACAGGACAACACACGCCCATCTGACCCTGATTATTATTATGATCATGTGTGATTGTTTGCGTATGAGATTTGTTTTAAGGCTGTGTGTGTGTGTGAATGTGCTCGGCAGATGTTGTATGAACAATGTGGCCCCAGGGCGGCATAACTCGCCCTCTCTCCATTGTGTGTGTGTTCTGTGCTGGTTCCACGTCCCAGCAAGCGGTCCGATTCCAGTCCGGATTCTGCCGTTTCTCTGTCTGTTCGTCTCCCGCTGACTCCGAGCGCAAAACAAAAGGGTTTAAGGGTTTGGTCAGGATTTGGTCACACGAGATGCTGAAATCTGCCTAATACAGATTAGACGGATCAGCACTGAAATCATGCGGCCTTAGACGCGCCTGAGGAATGTTGAATGTGCTGTTACGAAACCAAACGGTTCGTTTATGAAACACATTCAGAAACATAATGAATTGTTCGCAGGATTACTTTTTTTATTATTAATATCATTTGTTTGCTTGATTGTTTGTAAATGTTTATCGAGTTTCGTATTTAATTCAGCTCTCAGTAATTCAGTTGTTGTCTGACTGAAATCTCACACACCGGTCACTGCACACGGTTCTGTGACGTCCTCTAGTGGTCAGATATGGAAATACATCCTGCATTTTACTTTCTTAACGTTTCATAACCTGGATATTAGTATTAGTGGTATTTTTAATAAATAAATTTGATAAAGATAAAAATATAAATTATTAATATTATTATTAATAATAAAATATTATGTGTTATTATTACATTTCCAGTAATAATTTTAATTATTTATTTATTTGTATTTGTTTATTGAAAGGTTAGCATTACTCAAAAAATGATATTTGTCATAAATGTAATAGTTAAAAATTTATTATTATTATTATTAATAATGTTTTATTTTGTTTAAAAATATTTATTTTAATTTGCTTATTTTTGTTAATTTATGTAATTAATTATTTAATGTTTATTACGGTACTATTATTATTATTATATTTCCATTAACAACTTTATTCCATTTAAAAATTTTATGTTTTTTTATTGATTTAATGTGTTATGAAATTACTCAAAAAAATTAGAAAATTACTTGAACAACTTTATATTAATTAATTAATTATTTAATTAATTAAATACATAAATTAAATAAAAATATAAACAAATAATAATAATAATAAATATTAACAAATCTATTATATCAATATTATAATTAATAATAAATATTTAATATAGTAATAACCAATTAATTACATTTTATATTTATTCATTATTTCCCTTTGCAGTGATTGGATGATGGTCTCTATATGACTCTGGTGACCTTTGACCCTCAGGTTTGTGTGTCTGGTCATTTAACCCTTGTTGTCTGTTCCGGTTCCTCCTGCAGCTCTTTCAAGTTGTTGGTTTGTTCAGTGTGTTTCGTTGCTGCTCTGGGATCAGTTGTGCTGTGCGTGTGTTGAGGCACTTCAGATCCTGACAGATGATCCCAGATCAGTGTTCAGTCCAGACGAGCGCTAAGAAGATTACGCTTGACTCTTTATCTCTGAACGGACAGAACACAGACACTACAGTAAGAAGAAACTGTAGATCACGTTGTGTTTCATTAGTTCCTGTCAGTGTGTTTGATCAGCAGATGAATGAATCCGGCCTGTGTGATTATACTGGAATACTGGGAGACAGTGACGACAGCGATGACGGTACGACACACTTACAGACATGTCATTGTTATTTTTTAACACTCTTTCATAATACCACGTTTTGGACTCTGACATATTGAGATGAACACTCACTGTAGTTGGTTCTGGTCACACTAAACAGATCCAAACTCCAAGAACCTGCTGGCGGCTTCCTGGGAGAACTTATCCATCATGGACAGACTGGGATTAAAGAGGTAAAGACCCACCGAAACACACTCACAGTATCAGGCTGCTAATGCTAATGCTAACGGGAAATGTTCCTCGCAGCAGTGTGGAGATGACGGAGGACGAGGTGGAGGTGAGTCTCTCTCTGAGTGTTTGTTAGGTGTGACATCTCCAGACGTCGCTAACATCTGTGAACTCGCTCACAGAGCGCCTTTACCCAGTTTGCACTGGGGTTTCACTGCGACCAGTACACGCTGACCCAGCGGCTGCAGGCGGAGCGACACGACCGCGTCGTCGCAGAGGAGAACCTGCAGAGAGAACTGCAACAGACCAGAGAGATGCTGCAGGTACGACAGACGTTGTGGGAACGTTGTGAGAGCGTTGTGAGGGCATTTTGGGTACATTGTGAGAAGGTTGTGAGGGTGTTGTAGAGGTTTATGGGAGACATAGTAAGTGCGTTGTGGGAACGTTGTGAGAGCGTTGTAGGGGCATTTTGGTAGCGTTGTGTGAAGGTTGTGAGGGAGTTAAGGGGGCATTGTCAGCGTTGTGGGAACGTTGTGAGAACATTGTCAGAGTGTTGTTAGGGCATTTTGGGCACATTGTGAGAAGGTTGTGAGGGTGTTGAGGGGACATTGTGACAGCGTTGTGGGAACATTGTCAGAGCGTTGTGGGAACATTGTCAGTGTTGTTAGGGCATTTTGGTAGCGTTGTGAGAAGGTTGTGAGGGAGTTAAGAGGCATTGTCAGAGCGTTGTGGGAACATTGTCAGAGCATTGTGGGAATATTGCCAGAGCGTTGTGGGAACATTGTCAGAGTGTTGTTAGGGCATTTTGGGCACATTGTGAGAAGGTTGTGAGGGTGTTGAGGGGACATTGTGACAGCGTTGTGGGAACATTGTCAGAGTGTTGTGGGAATATTGTCAGAGTGTTGTGGGAACATTGTCAGAGCATTGTGGGAATATTGCCAGAGCGTTGTGGGAACATTGTCAGAGTGTTGTTAGGGCATTTTGGGCACATTGTGAGAAGGTTGTGAGGGTGTTGAGGGGACATTGTGACAGCGTTGTGGGAACATTGTCAGAGTGTTGTGGGAATATTGTCAGAGTGTTGTGGGAATATTGTCAGAGTGTTGTGGGAACATTGTCAGAGCATTGTGGGAATATTGCCAGAGCGTTGTGGGAACATTGTCAGAGTGTTGTTAGGGCATTTTGGGCACATTGTGAGAAGGTTGTGAGGGTGTTGAGGGGACATTGTGACAGCGTTGTGGGAACATTGTCAGAGCATTGTGGGAACATTGTCAGAGCGTTGTGGGAACATTGTCAGAGTGTTGTTAGGGCATTTTGGTAGCGTTGTGAGAAGGTTGTGAGGGAGTTAAGGGGCATTGTCAGAGCGTTGTGGGAACATTGTCAGAGCATTGTGGGAACATTGTCAGAGTGTTGTGGGAACATTGTCAGAGCATTGTGGGAACATTGTCAGAGCGTTGTGGGAACATTGTCAGAGTGTTGTTAGGGCATTTTGGTAGCGTTGTGAGAAGGTTGTGAGGGATTTAAGGGGCATTGTCAGAGCATTGTGGGAACATTGTCAGAGCGTTGTGGGAACATTGTCAGAGCATTGTGGGAACATTGTCAGAGTGTTGTGGGAATATTGTCAGAGCGTTGTTAGGGCATTTTGGGTACATTGTGAGAAGGTTGTGAGGGTGTTGAGGGAGCATTGTGAGAGCATTGTGGGAACATTGTCAGAGTGATGTGGGAATATTGTCAGAGCGTTGTTAGGGCATTTTGGGTACATTGTGAGAAGATTGTGAGGGTGTTGAGGGAGCATTGTGAGAGCATTGTGGGAACATTGTCAGTGCGTTTTGAGTGTCAGAGTGTTGTTAGGGCATTTTGGGCACATTGTGAGAAGGTTGTGAGGGTGTTGAGGGGACATTGTGACAGCGTTGTGGGAACATTGTCAGAGCGTTGTGGGAACATTGTCAGTGTTGTTAGGGCATTTTGGTAGCGTTGTGAGAAGGTTGTGAGGGAGTTAAGAGGCATTGTCAGAGCGTTGTGGGAACATTGTCAGAGCATTGTGGGAATATTGTCAGAGTGTTGTGGGAACATTGTCAGAGCATTGTGGGAATATTGCCAGAGCGTTGTGGGAACATTGTCAGAGTGTTGTTAGGGCATTTTGGGCACATTGTGAGAAGGTTGTGAGGGTGTTGAGGGGACATTGTGACAGCGTTGTGGGAACATTGTCAGAGCATTGTGGGAACATTGTCAGAGCGTTGTGGGAACATTGTCAGAGTGTTGTTAGGGCATTTTGGTAGCGTTGTGAGAAGGTTGTGAGGGAGTTAAGGGGCATTGTCAGAGCGTTGTGGGAACATTGTCAGAGCATTGTGGGAACATTGTCAGAGTGTTGTGGGAACATTGTCAGAGCATTGTGGGAACATTGTCAGAGCGTTGTGGGAACATTGTCAGAGTGTTGTTAGGGCATTTTGGTAGCGTTGTGAGAAGGTTGTGAGGGAGTTAAGGGGCATTGTCAGAGCGTTGTGGGAACATTGTCAGAGCATTGTGGGAACATTGTCAGAGTGTTGTGGGAACATTGTCAGAGCATTGTGGGAACATTGCCAGAGCGTTGTGGGAACATTGTCAGAGTGTTGTTAGGGCATTTTGGGCACATTGTGAGAAGGTTGTGAGGGTGTTGAGGGGACATTGTGACAGCGTTGTGGGAACATTGTCAGAGCATTGTGGGAACATTGTCAGAGCGTTGTGGGAACATTGTCAGAGTGTTGTTAGGGCATTTTGGTAGCGTTGTGAGAAGGTTGTGAGGGAGTTAAGGGGCATTGTCAGAGCGTTGTGGGAACATTGTCAGAGCATTGTGGGAACATTGTCAGAGCATTGTGGGAATATTGTCAGAGCGTTGTGGGAACATTGTCAGAGTGTTGTGGGAACATTGTCAGAGCATTGTGGGAATATTGTCAGAGTGTTGTGGGAACATTGTCAGAGCGTTGTGGGAACATTGTCAGAGTGTTGTGGGAACATTGTCAGAGTGTTGTTAGGGCATTTTGGTAGCGTTGTGAGAAGGTTGTGAGGGATTTAAGGGGCATTGTCAGAGCATTGTGGGAACATTGTCAGAGCGTTGTGGGAACATTGTCAGAGCATTGTGGGAACATTGTCAGAGTGTTGTGGGAATATTGTCAGAGCGTTGTTAGGGCATTTTGGGTACATTGTGAGAAGGTTGTGAGGGTGTTGAGGGAGCATTGTGAGAGCATTGTGGGAACATTGTCAGAGTGATGTGGGAATATTGTCAGAGCGTTGTTAGGGCATTTTGGGTACATTGTGAGAAGGTTGTGAGGGTGTTGAGGGAGCATTGTGAGAGCATTGTGGGAACATTGTCAGTGCGTTTTGAGTGTCAGAGTGTTGTTAGGGCATTTTGGGCACATTGTGAGAAGGTTGTGAGGGTGTTTTAGGGATTTATGGCAACAGTGAGAGCATTGTGGGAACATTGAGTGTTGTGGGAATGTTGTGAGAAGGTTGTGAAACTGTTGTAGGGGTTTGTTGGAGACAGTGAGAGCGTTGTGGGAACATTGTGAGAGCGTTGTGAGGGCATTTTGGGTACATTGTGAGAAGGTTGTGAGAGTGTTGAAGAGATTTATGGGAACACAGTGAGAGCATTGTGGGAACGTTGTGAGAAGGTTGTGAGGGTGTTTTAGGGAATTATGAGAGCATAGTGAAAGCGTTTGTGGAAACGTGAGAGTGTTGTGAGGGCATTTTGTTTGCATTGTAAGATGGTTGTAAGCGTGTTGTGGAGACATTGTGAGAAGGTTGTGACAGTTGTGAGGGCGTTGTTGGGAGATTATGGGAGTGAAGGTTATTGTAGCGTTATGGGAGTGTTGTGAGAGGGTTCTGGGGACGTTGTGAGAGTATTTTGAATATATTGTGGGACTGTTGTTAGAGCGTTGTGAGGTCATTGGGTTGGGCATTATGGGAGCATTAAGTAAGGGCTTTGAGGACATTATGCAAGTGTTATGAAAGGGAATCAAGGAGAGTTGTGAGACTTTTTTTAGAGTGTTGTGGGAGGATTCATCCAGCATTGTGAGAAGGTTTTAAGCATTATGGGAGCATTGTCTGTGTTTTGAGGGGATTTTTAGAGGGTTATGAGACCTTTTCTAGAGTGTTGTGAGAGCATTGTTGGGAGCATTGCGAGACAGTTGTTAGAAGTTTGTGAGGAGATTGTGGGAGCGTCGTGAGAGTGTTGTAAGAGCGTTGTGAAGGGTTTGGGTTGTCCTGCAGGTGTTGTATGAGCGCCTACCAGATGTGGATGGCAGAGAGATGGTGCAACAGATGAAGAACAACCTGCAGATGGTGGAGAGCAATGTGGATGATGTTGTCAAAACAGCTGAGATGCTTGGAGCTGCACACCAGGTACGTCACATTACAAAACCCACATAAACCTTTCATAAACCTCTTTATAACCGTGCGTTGTCTCGTGCATCAGGAGGCGCGTGTCAGTCATGCCGTGGAGATGATGTCAGTACACGTGGAGCATCTCAAGAGCCGTTACACAACAGAGAGTGGGGAGTTGATGGAGGCCAGGAAGCTGCTGCACAGGAGAAGGGGCCGATTACACAGTGACTCCACAGGTCAGTGCTGCCCACTAGTGGCCTGGAGGACATCACATCCCAGTGTTAAAATAAATATGTAGTCTCATATAATCAGTTTTCCTCAAACAGATGACCGAGACCTGTTCAGACTTTTATCACAACAGGTAACTGACAATGATTTAACTGTTAGATTCACATCAGTACCTCTAGACCTTACTTTGTATATTTAAAGAGCTATGAAAACTCAAAGCTTCATGTCATTACAACCCCTTTTTATGCCATTATTTTCTGTAGAATATCAGTTCAGTGACCAGACTTCTCTTAAGTTGCTTTTTTTGGAGCTTTATAGATGTGGTGAATATGAACTGTCATTATTATTTATGTCGTAGCCAACACGCCGCAGGGTCAGCATCACATTACTCCCGACTCAATCCGAGGTACGTTTCTGGATCATATTCCGGCGTTTGATGTCTGGATGTTTTCACGACTCTTTATGGGTTTTTATCACTGCAGTTGAAGCATCTAGAAGCGTCGTTTCTGGAGAACTGCAAAACCAGTGCGAACACACAGAAAAAGCCTGACGGGAGGTAAAACTAGACATCGTTAAGTTGGAGAGTCGCTAAAACTTTATTTAACCAGAAAATATGATTGTTTCCTGTGTGCATCTCTCAGACAGGAAGTAGCTCCCTCGGATTCTCCTGTGAACAGTCTAAACCGTGATGATGACGGCGGCAGCAGCGTGTTTCAAAGGTAAAACGTGAGCAGTACTCCGACATATGAATTCCTACACGACATGAATGCATGTGACCAATCTTCATCTTCCCCAGTGCGCCGATGTGTCGTCGCCGTCGCTATTCTCCAATCAAACCCGAAGAAAGTTCATTCGAGGGGGAGGAGTTAGAACAAGGGGAGGAGTCCAACCCTGAGCTGTGCGTTAACATTCATGTATTCATCATAATTTATGCGCATAATTCAGACCACTGACAAGCTGTATGATGTTTGCAGGAGTCCCGCACCACACCAGCGCCCCCTGTTGTCCTGGAGGACTCCGTGCGGATGGACGGTCAGAATGATATCGCTCATGTTCGGTCTGATGATGCTGATGGCGGCTCTTTTATATGTAGTTGTGAGTGTTTGTATTAAACACTGATGGTTTGGTGTTGTTATTTGATGTTAAAGGACTAGTTTAGGTCTATATAACCACTGAATCGTGAATGAAAGGATGTTTCTGTTTAGAGTGTCGCTGATTGTGGGTTTCCACCAGGTGGCGGTAGTGAGTTACACTCGTTACTGAGCGCAGCAGATGAACATAACTGGATTATAGTGTTAAATTCACTTTAATCCTTGTGAATGTGGCTGCACGTCTGTCCTGAACACAATACAGATATTAAATATTCCTGTTTAATTCACATGAATGCCCTCCTTTCTCCTGAAACAGGTGCAAAGCCATGGCAACCGATTAATGACACTAATTAACAGTATTTAAATTCAGAGCTTCAGACTGAGGTGTTGCTCATTTTATTTGGATTGTTAGTAATGGTAATTAATGCATAATGAGAGAAGTTAATATTCATCAATGCAGTGGCCTGATCTGGATGAGATGAATCTTTCTTCTCAATTCTGCTGAAGTTACATAAACACGTACAGATGTTTGCTAATGTTCTGCTGTGCTATGAATTTTAGGGTATTTTAAGCCCGCCCACATCCTGCAGCGCAGCCAATCACCTCTCAGAATGAGAAACAAGATCAGGAAGTGCTCTTACTTTTCTGGTCAGGCCATTTTAACCGGATTAAATCAGCTCATGGGATCTGAAAAATGTTCTTAAACGAACATCTACCATTTTTTTTTGTAAAAGTGAATTCAAAATTAACTTTTTTGATTTTGAAAAACAAAGTGCATGACAGAAAATAATGCGAATAAACTGAGGGAAATTGATATCATATTTTTTTGTTTGTAAACAAAGTATTCAGAGAATTAAAATAAATTCACATGCAATTTTATTCATCAGTATAACACTTTAGGTTATGGAAGCCCGTTTCCGCCACTGGAAAAAAAAGAAGATTTTTGCGACTTTTTATCTCAGAATTCTGACTTTATAACTCAAAATTCTGAGATAAAATGTGAGAATTCTGAGATATAAAGTCAAAATTCTGAGATATAAAGTCAGAATTCTGAGATAAAATGTGAGAATTCTGAGATATAAAGTCAAAATTCTGAGATAAAATGTGAGAATTCTGAGATATAAAGTCAAAATTCTGAGATAAAATGTGAGAATTCTGAGATATAAAGTCAAAATTCTGAGATATAAAGTCAGAATTCTGAGATATAAAGTCAAAATTCTGAGATAAAATGTGAGAATTCTGAGATATAAAGTCAAAATTCTGAGATATAAAGTCAGAATTCTGAGATAAAATGTGAGAATTCTGAGATATAAAGTCAGAATTCTGAGATATAAAGTCAGAATTCTGAGATAAAATGTGAGAATTCTGAGATAAAATGTGAGAATTCTGAGATATAAAGTCAGAATTCTGAGATATAAAGTCAGAATTCTGAGATATAAAGTCAAAATTCTGAGATATAAAGTCAGAATTCTGAGATATAAAGTCAAAATTCTGAGATAAAATGTGAGAATTCTGAGATATAAAGTCAAAATTCTGAGATAAAATGTGAGAATTCTGAGATATAAAGTCAAAATTCTGAGATATAAAGTCAGAATTCTGAGATATAAAGTCAAAATTCTGAGATAAAATGTGAGAATTCTGAGATATAAAGTCAAAATTCTGAGATATAAAGTCAGAATTCTGAGATATAAAGTCAAAATTCTGAGATAAAATGTGAGAATTCTGAGATATAAAGTCAGAATTCTGAGATATAAAGTCAAAATTCTGAGATAAAATGTGAGAATTCTGAGATATAAAGTCAGAGAAAAAAAGCCAGAATTCTGAGATATAAAGTCAGAGAAAAAAAGCCAGAATTCTGAGAAAAAAAGTCGCAAAAATCATCTTTCAGTGGCAGAAACGAGCTTCCATATTAGGTTGTATTAATTGTTATAAATAAAAATTATATTTCATATAATCATTTCCATGTGTGGTTTGTATTTTATTTAAATGTCAAGTATGTTTTATTATTATGCAACTGTTATTATAATATTATGTAATGTAATCGCAGATGATTATGAGCACATTGAGCTGTATTATGATGTGATAATGTGAACGCTGGAGAATGATGTAATGTGACGTAACGCCCACAGACTGAACACGTGCTCGATCAGATTAAACACATGCGACACGACTGAGCGATTCATGTGCGTTCACTTCAGAGCATACACAGCTAATCACATTATCAACAGATATCATACATGTGATCGTGTAAACAATGAACTCAAGCATGATGCAAAACTATATGAGATTATTAAAACAATGATTCAGCGCGCACCTGCTCTCCCAGGTGAGTGCGCGCGCGCCCGTGCGTCACACATAGCGATCACTTGCGTTCTAAACCACAAACATGTCATAAAATCCCCTTGTTTTCATATTTTTTTAATTAAAATATACTCTTTTGATATAATTCACACTGATGTATGCTTCATTTCCGAGTTTTTTCCCGCCATATTAGCTAGAATTAATAAAAACAGGTTTGTATTTCTTCATTAATAAAAACAGGTTTGTATTTCTCCATAGCATATTTAACAGTCTCGACTGTATTTGTAATGCAGTATTTGCAGGGGAAGGTTTATTATGATCTGGCTTGCAGGTGATCGCGAATGACGTCACGCGCCTCGGCCCCGCCCGCCGCGCGAGCTCCTGAGGCTGCAGCGAGCGCGTGAGAGTTCAGGTAGATGCTCGACATCTCCTCATCATCACATCATCATCATCATCACTCCTGTCCGCTCGGGTAAGACTCGCACCTTCCTTCATCTCAACTAGCGTTTCTGTTTCAACTGCTGTATTAATATTTATATATGATCAATGATAATCATTCATTTAATTCTTAAAAAAGTTAGTTAGTTCTTCAGCCTTGAGTAGGAAAATGACTTAAAGTTGAATTTCTATTCAAGTGTGTGTTATGCAATTATCTGGGCAACATTATAATGTGTGAAAAGAATGATATCATTAGCTAAAATGAAATAAACAATATATTTTTAAAGCGCGAAAATGTAATCGTGTTTGTTCACGCTGCATTAGCTGATGATTGTAATAATGTATTAGTAAATGTTGAAATTAATATTAGTGAAGATGAATAAATGCTGAAGAAGCGTTTATAATCAGAACTGGGACGATGATGTTGGTCGTTTGAGTAAATGCAACAACCTACATAGAGAGATCAGAGGTCAGAGGTCAAACCTCTCCTCAGCTTCATTAGTGCGACCGACCGCGAACTTCACGTTTATATAAGAGAGAAGGATTATGAACAGACACGGTTTATGGTTTATGTAAGTACGATGGTGAGTTAACGCGACAGCTGTGCATTTATGTGTTCTGCAGGAGTCAGTTTCTGAAACTTGAGCCGCAATGGGTCGGAAGGAGATCAACTGCAGCTGGAAGAAAATCACCGACAACATCAAGGATGTTTTTGACTTCAAGGAAGCTCTGGGATCGTAAGTATCAAAAATTCGTTGTGATTTCATTGAACTCGCCTGCCGGTCAGAAATCAGTTCAGTGCTCATGAAGGTGTTTTTGCGATCCTGAGCGCTATTACGGGATTAGCAGCTTTATTTCTCAGAGGAGACACATGCGTTCGACAGCAGTGGTAATCTGAGCCTGAGACACAGATTAACGGATTGAGGGCCAGGGGACATTTTTATCAATGAAGCCGTTCATCCTCTTTCTCCTATTGAGAAATACCTGGAGGAAACGTTCAGCGCTCATGCAGAATGTTTTACGGTGTTGCGAAGCGTTATTCACCGCTGTGAAGTGTTCTGAAATGCTAAAAAGCTTTAAGAGGCACTGTTATCTCCTATGACTCTTTATGAAGCGTTATGAGGTGTGAACGAAGCTTCATGAAATATTATAAATCAGAATGGGACACTATAAGGTGTTAGGACGCTTTGTAAGGCTTTACTGTGCCATTATGAATCGTTGTAAAGTGTTATGAAGCTTTTTGTATCATCATGAGATGTTATGAAGGGTTATGAAATGTTATGAAGCTTTAAGAGTCAATGTATAGTGTAGTAATCTCTTACAACACCTTATGAAGGGGTATGAAGCATTATTAGGTGTTATGAAGCATTACAAAGCGTTACAAAATGTTAAAAAGCTTTAAGAGGCGCTATGACACTTAATGAAGGTTCATAAAGCATTATGAGGTGTTATGAAGCTTGATGAAATGTTAGATGTCAGAAAACTTTCTAAAATTTTACTGAACTATTAAATGAGGCATTGTGACATGTTATGAAGAATTATAAAGTGGGCAAAAATGCTATGAAGCTTTAAGAGTCAAAATACAGTAAGCTCTTATGACACTTTATGAAGAGTTAATAATAATAATAGATTAATTAATAATAGAGAAGTATTATGAGGCACTATAAGACGTGAGGAAGCTTTGTAAGGTTGTGCTGAAGTATTATAAGGCATTGTGTAAAAGTAAAAGGTTGTTATGGGTGGTTATGACGCTTTCTGAAGCATTATAAGATGTCATGAAGCTTTATGGGGCACATTTATAAAGTGTCATGAAGCTTTGTAAGACATAACGAGCCATTATGAGGCATTGCAAAGTTTTATGAAGCTTTATGAACTATTATAAACTGTTCCAAAATTTTTTAAAGCTTTAAGAGGCGTTATAAGCTCTTATGACACTTAATGAAGGTTCATGAAGCATTATGAGGTGCAATTAAGCTTTTTGAAGTGTTTGTGAGTTGTTATGAATCATTACGAAGCGTTCTGAAATGTTATGAAGCTTTAAGAGGCACTTCAAGCTCTTAAAACAGTTTATGATGGGTTATGAAGCATTATTTAGGTGTTATGAGGCTTTATGAAATATTATGAAACAGGAATCTATCAATATAAAGTGTTAGAAAGCTTTACTGCGCCATTATGAATCATTGTGTTATGAATATTTATGAATCATGATGAGTTGACACTTTATGAAGAGTTGTGACGTATTATTACATGTTATGAAGTATTATGAGGCACTTTACGACGTGAGGAAGCTTTGTAAGGCTGTACTGAACTATTTTAATGCATTGTGAAGTAAAAGGTCTCTCTGAGGGGTTATGAAGCTTTCTGAAGCATTATAAGCTCCTATGAAGGTTCATGAAGCATTGTGAGGTATTATGAAGCTTTATGAAATGTTATAAATCAGTATGAGGCACTATAAGATTTTAGAAAACTTTCTAAAGCTTTACTGAACTATGAAATGAGGCATTGTGACGTGTTATGAAGAATTATAAATTGGGCAAAAATGCTATGAAGCTTTAAGAGGCAATATAAGCTATTGTGAAGGGTTTTGAAGCATTAACAGGTTTAATTATAATCATCATTTCAGAGCATTCCGAAACGTTATGAGGCTTTTAGTGACACTCTTAAGTGTTATAAAGTGTTTCGAGCTGTTATCAAGTGTTATAATGCTTCATGAGGCACTCTAATGTGTTAGGAAGCGTCATACGGTAAACTGGACCGTTATGAGACAGTGTAAAGTAATATGGATCTTTATGACGTGTTATGAAGCTTTATGAGTTGTTATGGAGCATTAGAAAGTGTTCCAAAATGTTCCAAAGCTTTAATAACCACTATAAAAACTTTATGAAGTGTTATGAAACATTATGAGAATCTATAAGCTTTGTAAATTGTGCTGAGATATTGTGAAGTGAAATAACTGCGAAACATTATGAAATGTTGTGAAGCATTATGAAGTGCTAGAAAATAATATGCATAATATAAGCTATTATGAATTTAGCTTATATTTCAAATTAAGGGCTGAATCGTTATGAAGTGTTATTCAGCTTTATGAGACATTATAAAGCATGGATTTTTTTTAATATTTGTAAGTTGATAGAAATGTTTGTGAGGAGTTTGTTGGCCGTGTGAGCATCAGTGCGTTCTCTCTCTCTCTCTCTCTGGAGTTTTGACACATGTCAATCTTCATCTGCAGCTGAATGAGACATCAGAGAACATCCTGACACGAGTTAATTAAAGGATTACTGAAGCGGTGGATGTAAGTGGGTTTACTCAGCTGTACCACCACGGGGACAAACTTGACTCCAAAAGAGAGCTAGATCTAATGAGTCTTTGATAACTGGGCCAAATTTTCTTGTCAGTTCTTCTTCATTACGGATTATTCATAGCATCTAGAATGAGTGTCGTAATCGGCTGCTGCACACGTTCATGTGGATTGCGGTGCGTTTGGAGAACCGGAAAGATCTGATTGACTTTGAATTCAGTCATCAATGGGAAACAGCCAGACGGCGACTCAAACCGAAGTAGGGGTAAAGATTATTACCTTCTCAATCTCAATAAGCAGATGCTTTGAGAGTGTGCCGAGCGTGGCGAGGACAGGTGGTTGCTGTGTTGTTCTGAGTGTTCTGGATTAAAGGCATTGTGGGTAATGAGCCATGAGGGGCGGCACTGGGTCTGTTATGTAACGCACGGTAATCCTCGTTCTAGGACAGTTATTCGTGGGTGAGGTGGACTCAAGGTAGACCAGGTGGGATGAAGTATTTACTGGAACAAGATGGAGGCACACACACGGCCTTGTGCCGATAGATTAGCGCTGATCTCAAACTCACTCGCTGCCTTCAACAGTCCGATCTTCTGTTGAGTTCAAATGTTCACACCCTTATAACTGTGTTTCTGCAGGGGCTCATTTTCTGAGGTCTACCTGGTGAGAGAGAGAAAGACGGGGAATTTCTACGCCCTGAAGTGTGTGAAGAAAAAACAGCTGCACCACTCGAACCTTGAGAACGAGATCAAGGTGCTGAAGAGGTACGAGAAACGCAACCACCACAGACCGATGTCACCAACACCAATCATCTCCATCTTCTGGATTCTGAAGTCTCTCTCTCTCTCTGTTTCAGGATAAAGCATGACAATGTGGTGGGATTGGAAGATTTCTACGAAACGAGAACACACTATTACCTGGTCATGGAGCTGTACGTGTTTCATAATGCCTGAAATATACACTCAAACTCCCGCATGTCTTTTAGCAGGTGTATTAATTTGTTTTCGCATCTGTGAAGGGTTTCGGGCGGAGAGCTGTTTGACCGTATTCTGGATCGAGGTGTTTACACAGAAAAAGACGCCAGCCGTGTGATCAAACAGGTCCTGGAGGCCGTGTCCTACCTGCATCAGAACAGCATCGTGCACAGAGACCTGAAGGTGAGAGACGCTGATCTTCTGATCTTCTAAGCGAGAAAACCTATTCCGGTAGAGCCTAAAACATGTCATTACTGTCCGTCCGCAGCCTGAGAACCTGCTGTACTACAGTCCAGAGGAGAACGCCAAGATCATGATCAGTGACTTTGGTCTGTCGAAGATGGCCGATCACGGCGTGATGTCCACCGCCTGTGGAACACCGGGATATGTTGGTACGGACGGTTTTCACAACCGAACATCCGCTGTTGCCGAATGCCTGTAATGCTTATGATTCTCATTACTGTGGTGTTTCTCTTCAGCTCCGGAGGTTCTGGCTCAGAAACCGTACAGCAAAGCTGTGGACTGCTGGTCTATCGGCGTCATAACGTACATCCTGTGAGTCTGCCGTCGTACAGACACTCTTGAGAGCCGGTCAGTTGTGTTTTTCCTCAAACGCTGACCTCTTCATGTGTTTGTTTAGGTTGAGTGGCTACCCGCCATTTTACGAGGAGAATGAAACACGCCTTTTCTCCAAAATCATGAAGGCAGAATATGCGTTCCACTCGCCGTACTGGGACGACATCTCTGAGTCAGGTGGGTCAGAAACGCTTGTTCTGATGAAGTGTCTTTACTTTATTCAAGCATGGTCCCTTTATAAAACATGCCTATTAAAAACATATCTTTGTGAATAATTCCGGTTTGTCCTGGTTTCTGCAGCGAAGGACTTTATCAGGCACATGCTGGAGAAGAACCCTAATAAACGCTACACGACTGAACAAGCGCTCGCTCATCCATGGTGAGAATCTCCGCAAACGTTTCAAATGTGTCATGAATAAACATGAGTTAACATATTGAATCATGAAAAAACCCCAAACCTGCTGAGCCGTAGAGAAAAGTACAAATTCACAATTAAATAATAAACTTACTAGTTCATTACCATTCAATAAACATATGTAACGGAGGCCAGCTATTAGATGCTGTGCGAATAAACCTCACTCCTCTGACCTCAAGAGATGCTCTGGCGTTGATGATGACCCGGGTTCGAGGCCCGCTCAGAGCGGGATGAGTAGGACCCGGATTGAGGGGTTACGTTGGTGCCGTGACCCGGGTGGGAGTGAGGTTTAGGGGAGTGAGTGTAACGGAGGCCAGCTATTAGTTGCTGTGCAAGTAAACCTCACTCCTCTGACCTCAAGAGATGCTCTGGCGTTGATGATGACCCGGGTTCGAGGCCCGCTCAGAGCGGGATGAGTAGGACCCGGATTGAGGGGTTACGTTGGTGCCGTGACCCGGATGGGAGTGAGGTTTAGGGGGGTGAGTGTAACGGAGGCCAGCTATTAGTTGCTGTGCGAGTAAACCTCACTCCTCTGACCTCAAGAGATGCTCTGGCGACAGACGCTAGAGGTTGCAGCCTTTAGCCTCCTTGTTGGAGCATCCGACTCCCATGCCGAAAGCCCGGGGTTCGAGGCCTGCTCAGAGCGGGATGAGTAGGACCCGGATGGAGGGGTTACACATACTGCATCCTAATAAACTGACAAATGGTTATTTATGGAATACTTATTCAACAATAAACTAGTGAATAAAAGTATGCTGATTCATAAATAAATATACTGATTCACGAATACACATTCATTTTGAATCAAGCATGTTGATTCTTGAATAAACACTGATTCATGAAAACACGTTTGAGTCATACGTATTCATGAATGAATGTATAAATAAACATGCAGATTCGTAAACAAGTATACAGATTTATCAATAAATTAGTGCTGTCAAATCAATCAATCGCCATGAATTGCATCTAAACATAAAATTTGTAAATATATTTGTGTGGACTAGAATAAACATTGATTTTAAAATAAGCATGAATAAACACTGATTCGTGAAGAAGCACACTATGATGAATCAATATATGCATGAATAACAAACACAAAAAACATGCATATTCATAACGAAATATACTGATTCATGAATAAACATGAATTTTGAAACAAGCATGTTGATGCGTGAAAAAACATGATGAATAATCATTCTTATTCATGAATAGCAAAAGTATAAATAAACATTCATGAACGGATGAATAAATGAGCTGCTGTTGTCTTTCTGCAGGATAATTGGAGACACGGCGCACAATGACAATATTATTCAGTCCGTCTGTGAGCAGATGCAGAAGAATTTTGCCAAATCCAAGTGGAAGGTGAGAGAGAGAGATCACATGTACACTCACTCTGTGTCTGTGTGTAAATGACTCCGTGTCTATATGACCGTCTGCGTGTGTTTCAGCGCGCCATCAATGTGACGATGGCGGTCAGTCACATGCGACGGCTGCAGCTCTCCCACGCTGACCCTGCGCCCCCGGCCAAGACCATGAGCCCGACCCCGCTGATCGAGGTGCTGGACGTCTCGTCTCCCGGCCCGGCCCCCGAAGAGCTGGACACCAATGGGAACCCCTCGTGCAGTCACACGAACCTGTCGCCTCAAAGTGATGTCAGCAAGGGGCGGGGCCCGCTCAAGGCCTGCAACAGCGAGCCGATGCACGCGCTGGTCATCTCTGAGACCGGTCAACACGCGTATCACTCAGAGTCTGACCTGTGTGCGTCGGAGTGCGCCGCTAACAGGTAATTCTTATACCTTCTGCAGTCCAAAATGTTCAACCTAAATTTAAACCTAAACCTCTGATTCAGTGAGTCGATTCCTAACAGATTCAAATAGTCGCTTCACAAATTCAACTAAGTGAATAGACTCATTTGATTAACTGAACCGATTCATTCGAGTCACTGAAGCGATTCAGTGAGTCAATTGAATCGGTTCACTGATCCAAATGAGCAGATTCAGTGAACCAAATATGTCTATTCACTGATTCACAGCTCTGATTCAGTGATTCATTTGAATCACTCTAAGATGTCTCTGTGTGGCATTTATCATGTTTTTAAATAGTTTAATGCAACAAGAGTTGATAAATATTGCTGTTTATAACTGTTTGTGATTCATTTCTCAACTTTGTTCACCATCCTGGGCCATTTTCACTGAATTCGGAGCAGTGCATTCTGGGATAGCACGGTTCATAAAGAATTCAAGCAGTGCTGCCTTTGAATTTGATCCAAAAAAATGTGTTTTATTGAAATTGGTCAGTCCAGTTTGTTCAACTGAAATTTCATAACTGTGAATCGATTCCCAGTGGATTCAAAATAGTTGTTCCATAAACTCATCTAAGTGAATCGACTCATTTAATTCACTGAATCGACTCATTCGAGTCATTTATATTTGACCCATTTGAGTCACTGAATCGGCACATTGACTCAAATTCAATCGAATCGGTTCACTGATCAAAATGAACAGATTCAGTAAGCTAAATATGTCTATTCACTGATTCACAGCTCTGATTCTGTGATTCATTTGCATCATCACTCTAAAATATTTCCTCAAGTCTCCATGTGGCATTTCTTAAGTTGATAAATATCGCAGTTTATAAATATATTGCAGTTTATTGCTTTTAAAATGTATATAAATGCACACACAAATGTGCTTTTGAGTAGAAATATACTTATTGTGTTAACCATTTTGCATGTAATTGGCTGATTCATTAAATTCATGAGTTTCTTCTTTGTGTTTCAGATCAGACAAAGTGATTCACGGCACAGATGGGCGTGGTCAGTCCCTGCAGACCGGGGTTTGCTCTGTGATGTAATCGTCTGAATGACAGCTGTCAGTCAAATGAAGTGAGTATCCACTCAGGCCTCCGCTTTGACCGTCACATGACCGGGAAGGTGTTTGACCGCTCTTCTGTCCGTCTCTCTCTCAGATCCTGTGTGTTTATCTGCGCGTCGCACGTCGGACCCACAGACCGAACCACACGAGTGCCAATCGCACACACATCCGCTTCTCAAAGCTTCATCTCTGACTGGACAACGGGTCATTTTGAGGAGGCTGGGAACGTCATTCCTCTCAGGGATTCAGCCGTGAGATCGTCCATCGTATTATTCCGCCTACTGTCTGCATATCGATGTACAGTAGTCATATTTACACCCGTGGTGGGCTGATCAGGGTGCATCATGGGAAGGACGCATCACATGTGCCACTGTTTTAGTATGAATGGCTGCGTGTTTGAGTGTTTTTACTGTCAGAAGTACTAAAGGACTGTGTTTAAGTGTTATTTTCTTATTTAAAACTCATCCTTGCTGTTACAATCTCTATGTTTGTGTTTTATATGTGCTTATAAGAGCATTTTATCTGTTAAAAGCTCAGTTTAGGGGCTTATTAAGTGTGTATCATCACAGAGCCCTGCTGAAATCTGTAAACTTGCTGCTGTATGTCTGTATTAAAAACATTAAATAAAATGGTTCACACACCAACACCATGTGGAGAATATTTGTAATTTAAGATGATTCATTTTATATAAATGTTGTAAAATACATTTTAGGAAAAAATTCATCCTTTCATGCATCACTTGAATGTCGGTAAGTTTCATTAGAAAAGCAACTGAGCAAAAAGTGGAGAAAATCACATTTCTGCTTCCTCACCTGTGTTGTGATCGAGAGAATCTCTGCTCTTTCAGATCATGTGTAATAGCGCCCCCTACTGTATAACAGTGAAAACTCGGAGAGCAGGAAAATTCTGTTAATGGCGATTAAAAAGTTAATAGTTTTATTGATCACAACAGACTCATTTTAGTAAGCGTTCTGCAGTGTGCACTGTGTAGTATGCCAGTATTCCACTGTAAATATAACACACTCACAAACATCATTGAGACACAGTGTTAATGTTGTTTATTGTGTCATTTGTGCGTCATCAGCCCTGACACATGTTCAGTCTGGTGACTTTATAGCGAATATCGTCTCTGAGTTTCTCCACCTGAGCGTCCAGACCGGACAGTCGCGTGCTGTTCTGCTCGATCTCTGCCGCCCGCTGCCGTATGGACTCCTCTTTATCTGAGAGACACAAACAACACGAGTGGTTACTATGGGTAATGTGTGTGCATGACATTATGGGATGGATGTTTTGATTGTTTTAGAAATTGCATTTAAAATTTAACCTTCGGTAGCAAAAACAGTTTGAGTTGATCAGTTCAGTTCATTAACTGACTCTGTTTCAGTGGATCGATTCGTGATTCACTGAATCGACTCACTAAATAAATTGAATCAACTCACTGATTCAAATGAGCAGATTCGAGTCTATTTATTGATTCATAACTCTGATTCAATGATTTGTTCGCATCACTCGAACAATGTCTCACAATTACTCACAAACCATACGAGCGGTAATGTGAGCGCATGACATTATGGGATGGATTTTGGGTGGGCGTTACCTTTCAGAGCCTTCATGATGTCAGAGGTGTCCGTCATCAGAGACTCCGCCTTTTTCTGCAGTTTTTGTAGACGGGCAGCGTCTTCGCCTGCCTCAGTGTTTTCCGCCGCAGCTCGTTTCATCTTCTCAAACTCTTCTTTTAACTTCTCCAGGTCCTTCAAACACACGTAGGTTTAATAACCAAACCATTACTAACTAGAACAGATGTGAACAGAACAGGTGTGTTTCGGTACCTGTGCAGCCTCGTCGGCCTCGTCTTGAGCCAAATTTGCCTGATCTTGAGCATCGTTCGCCAGCGTCGTTCCCGTCGTAACATCCTTCCTCAACTCGTCCAGCAGGGGGCGAATCTCATCCAGCAGCCCTGAGACACCCACAATCCCCTCCTCGCCGGGGACCAGCGCGTCCTCTATCTGAGAGAGACAGGTGATAAATCCGTGTTAAGTTGAGTTTTGAGGTTGTTTCTGTTGTTTCCGCACACATGAATCGAACTGACCTGGCTCACGTCCTTCTTGACGTTGTTGGCGATGTCGACGCTCCGCCGGATTTTGTCCTCCAGGTCATCTAAAATGTCCTCGTTGTCGTCCATCGTCTTCAGAAGGCTCTCGCCATCCTGCTGGATGCCAAACGCAGCGTCTCTGCAGACGAGAACATCAGCCAAATGTATACAGATTCATAAATGTGAGTAAAAGTACAATAGTGATTGTTTATAGTTCATGACACAATGCATTGACTAATAGTGGAATTGTGAATGAACACTGAAATAAAATGTGAGGATCTATAAACAAAAGATTTCAAAACGCTACAGAAAACTCAGAACAAAATAATAGAATAGAAATTCTGCATGAAAGTCAGAGCTACTGTATGTTCTAAACGTGGTAAAGGCTGTTTGTGTACCGTGTGGCGCGGGCGGCGTCCAGCAGGCGTCTGGCGTCCTCCAGCTGCGGGCCGCTGGCCGTCAGGACGCTGCTGTTGTCGGGCAGAGAGGACGTCAGATCCTGCAGCTCCTTCAGCTTCTGCTTCAGCTGCTCCACCGTCAGGGGGAGTCGCGCCTCCAGAACGGCCTCGCACACCCGCTGGACCTGCTCCGGGTCCGAATGAGGCTCTGAGACGGGCGACAACACAGATCTTTACTAATCCACACTACATACTACAGCGCTGTACTGCACCTGCTCAATGCCACACTGCATACTGACCTGACAGGAAGTCCCTCAGTGTGTTGATGAAGTCTTTGGTGTCCTTCAGGTCTCCGTCCACGTCGGCTCGCACCTGCTTGATCTGATTGGCCAGCTTGTCAGTGGACAGTCGTACTCTATCGGCCGAATCTTCGGCGTCTTGTATCTGTATTTCAGAGAGTCAACGTCGTCAACGTAAAATCAAAACAGACTAGAGTTGTTAGTCTTACTAGCTGGTCTTGTGTGGTGATACCTGTGCCGCTGCTTGTGTGATCTTGTCGTTGAGCTCCTTTAGTTTGGCCTTGACCTCGTCGGCGTCCTGAAAGGCCTTGTTAGCGTTGGGCAGTGCTCCTTCGCAGGCTTCCTCCGCTCCACACGGGGGCGCTCCGTCAGGAGGACACAGGTCGCCTCTGCAGCTCTCCGGAGTGCAGGGCTCCATGCGATCACCGCCACACACCTGTCAAACACACCTTTACTGATCTGTTCAGCTGTAAACAAACTCTTTCTGTCAGCGGATATCTCACCTTGGCGGCGATGGGTGTCAGATTTGGCCGCGTCGCCATATCCTTCTTCAGCTTCTGCAGGTCTTTGGTGTTTCCGGGCTGCACGACGTTCAGGTCAGTCAGGGCGTTTTCTCGCAAACCCTCTGACTTCTTCAGGGAGTCTTTGGTGGAGTCGGCTCGCTTGACGGCGTCGGTCGACGTTTCGTACGACTTCTGAATGGCGTAGAAGGCACCTGAGAGCAAGAAGGTTTCCATTAGCAATCAAGCTAAAGACTCAAATGGTACAGACGGAGCACTGGATACACACTGGCGTTAGTGGATCCGGCGGCATTGGTGAAGGCGTCTCTCCGGGTGATGTAGACCAGACGCAGGGATAACAGGAGCGCCTGAAGCTCGTCCAGACTTCGCTCCAGCTCTCGGTCCTGCGGCTGCGACGGCAGATCGTCACTTAAGCCGTCCATCTGAGACCTGGAAGAGTGGCAGAAGACTTCACGTTTTTATGAACTCTGATGGAGCTTCAGTTTGAAGAAACTGTCAAACTCTGTCGTCATTTATAGATGCCCATTTACACCACCTGTTGACTTTTATTATTGTACCTTTATATCCCACAAAAAGAGCGAGTGTGTGAGTGTGTGTGTACCGGAGTGAGTCGAGTCTCTGTAGGGCTTCGGTCAGTCCGCGACTGGATTGCGGCGGGACGGACACAGACTCCTGGATCAGTGCGAGTGAGTCCCGGAGCATCTGGATCCTGCGGCTCGTATCGCTGGACGTTGGCCGGCCACTGGAGGACAGCAGGGTGTTGGTGAGACGCTCCAGGCTGAGTGTGAGCTCCTGCAGCTGGATGTTCATGGTGAAGAAGCAGGACGGGCACGCCGGGCATTCTGGGAAACTGGAGCAGTGGCCACGGGCGCAGGCATCACAGCGGGGGCCGGTAATGCCCGGTTTACAGAGGCACGCACCCGTGCGTTTATCACAGCCGCCCGACTCGGTGCCCGAACGCTCACAGTCACATGCTGACACGCAAAACAAAAATTTACATTACATTCTATTAAACACAAAAAATACATTAAATGAACACATAATTTATAAATAAAATACTAAAGATAAATATTAATATTAAATTGGATCACATTACATTAATAAAAAATAATTAATACATATTAAGTACATATAAAATTATTTAGTATAACATATTTATATTATAATATTACTATGACATTAAATAAATGATAAATGAGATTTATATTATCATCATCACATATAAACATTAAAAGAACTTAATATTTATCAAATATGAATATTAAATTGGCAATTTAACACAATGAATAAAGTTATTACATGTATTAATACATTAATAAATGTTAAGTAATATTAATTAAAATAAATATTAATTTGAATTTAATTCATAAATATAAAAATGGAAAACATAACATATAATATATTTCTAAAAATTAATACATATCAAATTGAGTTACATTATATTAATAAAAATTAATTGTTAAGTTGAATTAAATATTAATTTAGCTCAAATTAATATTTAATTTAATTTCACAATTATTGTTATTTAAATAAAAATATTAAATAAACAACCATTAAATTGCATAATAAAACATGTAAATTAAATGCTAAAGTGTTCAAATAAATTAAATCTGTTTTGTATTCTCAGTCTCTAGGTTGTTGATGTCTGTAGCCAAAAACAAATTTCTACCCTATGGACAATAAAACTAACTAACTAACTTACTCATTTACTAACTAACTAAATAACTTACTAACTAACTTACTAATGTATTAACTAACTAACTTACTCATTTACTAACTAACTACCTACTACCTATCTAACTTACTAACTTACTAACTATCTAACTTACTAAATAACTTCTATCTAACTAACTTACTATCTTACTATCTAACTTACTAAATAACTTCTATCTAACTAACCCACTGTCTAACTTACTAAATAACTTCTATCTAACTAACTTACTATCTAACTTACTAACTTACTAACTATCTAACTTACTATCTAACTTACTAAATAACTTCTATCTAACTAACTTACTATCTTACTATCTAACTTACTAAATAACTTCTATCTAACTAACTTACTATCTTACTATCTAACTTACTAAATTACTTCTATCTAACTAACTTACTGTCTAACTTACTAAATAACTTCTATCTAACTAACTTACTATCTAACTTACTAAATAATTTCTATCTAACTAACTTACTATCTAACTTACTAAATAACTTCTATCTAACTAACTTACTGTCTAACTTACTAAATAACTTCTATCTAACTAACTTACTAACTTACTATCTAACTTACTAATTAACTTCTATCTATCTAACTTACTATCTAACTTACTAAATAACTTCTATCTAACTAACTTACTAACTTACTATCTAACTTACTAAATAACTTCTATCTAACTAACTTACTATCTAACTTACTAAATAACTTCTATCTAACTAACTTACTAACTTACTATCTAACTTACTAAATAACTTCTATCTAACTAACTTACTAACTTACTATCTAACTTACTAAATAACTTCTATCTAACTAACTTACTATCTAACTTACTAAATAACTTCTATCTAACTAACTTACTAACTTACTATCTAACTTACTAAATAACTTCTATCTAACTAACTTACTAACTTACTATCTAACTTACTAAATAACTTCTATCTAACTAACTTACTATCTAACTTACTAAATAACTTCTATCTAACTAACTTACTAACTTACTATCTAACTTACTAAATAACTTCTATCTAACTAACTTACTATCTAACTTACTAAATAACCAACTAACTTACTATCTAACTTACTAACTTCTATCTAACTAACTTACAATCTAACTTACTAACTATCTAACTTACTAACTTACTATCTAACTTACTAAATAACTAACCTACTATCTAACTTACTATCTAACTTACTATATAACTAACTTACTATATAACTTACTATCTAACTTCTATCTAACTAACTTACTATCTAACTTACTAACTATCTAACTAACTAACTAACTTGCTAACTAATTAACCTGCTTACTAAGTAAGAAGTTAGCTATCTATATAGTGAGCTGTTGATGTGTGAAATGAGTGAATGTTGTGTTTGTGTCAGCAGGAAATACTCACCTCTGCAGCCAATCAGTGGATTTCCGTATGTGTTGTCAGGGCAACCGCTGCATGTCCGGCCCCCGATCCCAGGACGACACGGACACTGACCTGTGCGCTAATGAGGAAACACACGTAAGAACCTCCTGTGTGTAAGTGTGTGTGTGATGATGTGTGTGACTGAATGTACCTGATCACAGATGGCGCTGCGGGAGTTGACGAGGTCACAGTCACATGGTTGGCAGCCATTGGGTGACGACGGGTTCCAGTAACCCGCAGCACAGCGGTCACAGGCTAAACCCTCCACGTTAGCGCGACACATACACTGACCCGTCAGCTGGTCACACACACTGCTGACCGACCCGGCAGAACAAGAGCACTCTGAACACACACACGGGCAGATCATTAAACACAATTTCTTCATTAATTTTTTTTCATTTTATTTTATTTAATATAATTTCATATTTGTTTATTTCCAATTTAATAATTATTAATTATTTTTGTATGAATTTAATATCCTTGTGTTTTATAAGGCTTCTTGAATATGTGTTGAATGCTGCGACTCACTGGAGCAGCCCAGAGGATTGTTGGCGTTGAGGTTATAGTATCCGTCTTTACAGCGGTCGCAGCGTTCGCCCTCCACGTTAGCTTTACACACGCACACTCCCGTCTCGTCACACTGACCGCCGTTCTCAGAGCCCGCGGGGTCACACAGACAGCCTGAGGACAGACCTTCATCATCAGCATCATCCTCATGTGAAGATATATGAGTGTGAGAGTCAGTCAGTGAGTGATTCAGTGAGTGAGTAAGTGAGTGAGTCAGTGAGTGAGTGAATCATTGAGTGAGTGAGTCAGTGAGTGAGTGAGTCAGTGAGTGAGTGAGTGAGTCAGTGAGTGAATGAGTCAGTGAGTGAGTGATTCAGTGAGTGAGTGAGTCAGTGAGTGAGTGAGTGAGTGAGTGAGTGAGTGAGAGAGGGAGTGAGTCAGTGAGTGAGTGAGTGAGTGAGTCAGTGAGTGAATGAGTCAGTGAGTGAGTGAGTGATTCAGTGAGTGAGTGAGTTAGTGAGTGAGTGAGTGAGTGAGTGAGTGAGAGAGGGAGTGAGTCAGTGAGTGAGTGAGTCAGTGAGTGAGTGAGTGAGTGTGTGAGTGAGTCAGTGAGTTAGTGAGTGAGTGAGTGTTTCAGTGAGTGAGTGAGTGAGTCAGTGAGTGAGTGAGTGAGTGTGTGAGTGAGTGAGTGAGTGAGTGTTTCAGTGAGTGAGTGAGTGAGTCAGTGAGTGAGTGAGTGAGTGTGTGAGTGAGTCAGTGAGTTAGTGAGTGAGGGAGTGAGTGTTTCAGTGAGTGAGTGTGTGAGTGAGGGAGGGAGTGAGTGAATGTGTGAGTGAGTGAGTGTTTCAGTAAGTGAGTGATTCAGTGAGTGAGTGAGCGGGTGATTCAATGAGTCAGTGAATCAGTGATTGAGTCAGTGAGTGAGTGAGTCAGTGAGTGTGTGAGTGAGTGAGTGAGTGTTTCAGTGAGTGAGTGAGTGATTCAATGAGTCAGTGAGTGTGTGAGTGATTCAATGAGTCAGTGTGTGAGTGAGGGAGGGAGTGAGTGAGTGTTTCAGTGAGTGAGTGATTCAGTGAGTGAGTGAGTGTGTGAGTGTATGAGTGAGTGTTTCAGTGAGTGAGTGAGTGATTTAATGAGTCAGTGAGTGTGTGAGTAAGTGTTTCAGTGAGTGAGTGAGTGAGTGAGTGATTTAGAGAGTGAGTGAGTGATTCAATGAGTCAGTGAATCAGTGAGTGTGTGTGTTTGTGTGTGAGAGTGTGAGTGAGTGAGTGTGTGAGTGTGTGAGTGAGTCTTTCAGTGAGAGAGTGATTCAATGAGTCAGTGAATCAGTGAGTGAGTGTGTGAGTGAATGATTCAGTGAGTGATTGAGTGATTCAATGAGTCAGTGAATCAGTGAGTGAGTGTGTGTGTGTGTGTGTGTGTGAGAGTGTGTATCCTCACGCAGGCAGGCGTCAGGGCTCCTCATGTCGCTCAGAGGGTTTGGGTAGTAGTTTTGGACGCAGCGCTCACAGTTGGGTCCCGTGGTGTGATGTGAACAGCCGTCACACACTCCTCCAGTTCGCTGACCCGTCGCCTTGTACCGCAACTCGTCAAAGTGACAGCGATCGGCGTGATTATTACAGTCACAACCTGCGCAAAACACAAGACACACCAGCACATTACTTCTGCCATTTCATTGAAGTGATTTAATATTAAAATGTATTTAATATCTGTGCGTGCAGACGTACGTTTGCAGGAGTGTGTGTTTCCGCTCTCCGCTGGTCTCCAGGGAAGGTCGTTATGGAAGTCGTCACATCGCTCACAGTTCACACCGGCCGTGTTGTGCTGACAGTCACACACGCTTCCCACCTGCAGAACACAAACACACACGCATGAGCTGTGCGAGCTTTACAGTGTGTGTGAATGTGTGTGTGTGAGTGTGAGTGTGTGTGTGACCTGTGTGTTGGGCAGGCGGTTGCTGCTGGTGTCGTGGAGGCAGCGGTCAGCGTGTCCGTGGCAGAAGCAGGAGCCGATGACCCTCATCTCCCGCAGGGCGTAATACTGACTCAGACTGCGGCCCGGCATACTGGGCACCGAACCCAACTGGGTCAGATTGACCCGCAGAGCCGTGAAACCAGACGCCACTGAGGGTCAAACCAGCTGTCAATCATCCGATCGAGTAGATAATAATCAGTCAATCTCATAAAGCCAAACCAGCTCACCTTCAATCTTGTATTCGTTCGGGACATCGATGTTTTTGAACTGACGGAGAGGATAAAAGTGAACCTGAGGAGAAGATGAAAATGCTTTGGTAAGTCATAATTATGAAATAATAAATTATAATAATGACAGTCCTAATGATGACTTTAATAATAATGACTTTTTATTTCATAATTATGACTTATGCCACCAGTTTGACTTTTTGTCATAATTTTGACTTTTTATGTCAAAACTTACACTTTTTGACATAATTATAACTGAGAATGTCACAATTGTCACTTTTTGTTATCATTATGAATTAGTAAGTCATAGTTTTGAATTTTCTTTTTGTCATAATTTTGACTTTTCCTCTCATAATTAAAGCTAAGTATGTAATAATTTGGACTTTTCATATCATAATTTTGACTTTTTGTCATAGTTATAACTTTTTATGTCATAATTTTGACTTTTCCTCTCATAATTATACCTAAGAATGTAATAATTTGGACTTTTCATATCATAATTTTGACTTTTTGTCATAGTTATAACTTTTTATGTCATAATTTTGACTTTTCCTCTCATAATTATACCTAAGAATGTAATAATTTGGACTTTTCATATCATAATTTTGACTTTTTGTCATAATTATAACTTTTTATGTCATAATTTTGACTTTTCCTCTCATAATTATACCTAAGAATGTAATAATTTGGACTTTTCATATCATAATTTTTACTTTTTGTCATAATTATAACTTTTTATGTCATAATTTTGACTTTTCCTCTCATAATTATACCTAAGAATGTAATAATTTGGACTTTTCATATCATAATTTTGACTTTTTGTCATAATTATAACTTTTTATGTCATAATTTTGACTTTTCCTCTCATAATTATACCTAAGAATGTAATAATTTGGACTTTTCATATCATAATTTTGACTTTTTGTCATAATTATAACTTTTTATGTCATAATTTTGACTTTTCATCTCATAAATATGACTAAGTATGTCATAATTGTGGCTTTTTATATCATATTCATGCTGATTTTCATACCTTCTGGTCTCTGTAGGGATCGTCGGCGGTGGAGGGCAGCGTGTAGCAGTAAGTGTCCTGGAGGCTGCGAGGGAACGACGTGCCCACCTGAGGAAAGGTGGACGGACAGTCGGTGGCCATGTACAGGGCGGGCTGCCAAGAGCGCCCGAAATCCATGGACCTCTCGACGATCAGCGCGTCAGGCCTCGGGCCCTACGGACGAGAACACCGGCCGTCAGAAAGCTGCACTTTCACATAAAATAAAGACAATGAGGCGCATCAGATACCTTAAAAGACAGTGAGACAGTTTCCAGGTGATACATTCCATTCAAATCCAGCTGCAGCGTCACGGGACTCACATCTGGAATAAACACACTCAAACACATTAGTGACGTCCTACACACGTCAGCTAAATCGTTCAAATGCCTGACATTACAGTGATATTTAAGGAAGCACATGGCTAACAGAATGTTGTTTGGTTTTCTCAGCCGTGTTGATGTCGTACCTTTCTTGGACTGCCACCATCTGTTGGGTCCGGTGCTGGAGATCACGTTCTGGATCCTGTGAGCGTTATACGCCGCGGGGTTTCGCGAGTCACACGGACAACATTTCATCTTCCACTGAGACACAGACAGTTTGGTTTAGACATTTGACTTGGTTACAAGATTTAAATGAGCATTTCTCATTTTCGCCACATAAGAAAAAAGTTGGTAAACCTTAATGACATTAAAACTGACATAAACAGTCGAAATTGTGGGCATTTTAAGTCATTTAGAATTTTATGTCATTATTATGACATTGAAAGTCGACATGCAAAATCAAAACAATTTATTTATGTCATAAAGAGGAAAGACTTTCTATGTCATAATTATGACTTTTAAGTCAGATTTTCTATTTTTTAATGTCAAAATTTAAAAAAAATAGTTCATACTAGCTAATCTACTAACTCCCCTGACTGCTTTGTCGGACAAAATGGCGGATTTGGGATTATGATTGGTTAGATCACCTGTCAATCAAACTGCTGGCGAAGGGTCCATTGACTTTTGATGTTATAATTTCAATTTAGTAAGTAATTATTCAGATTTCAGAAGTTTTTATGCCATAATTATGCATTTTAAGCCATAATTTTGACTTTCCATCTCAGAATTATGAATTAGTATGTTATGATTTTGAATTTTTGTCATAATGACATTTAAAGTCGAAATTATGAGATAGTTGAAATTGTGACATAAATCATAATTACGACTAGTGATAACAATATGACCTAAAAAAACTTAAAACTTAAAAAATTAACAACTTAAAATTATGACTAAGTCATAAGTATTAAAAGATTAAAAAATCAATGTTAAAAAGCTGAAATTATGATTTTTTTTGTTATGTTGGAAAAATGGGCCTCCACACATTTAAGTATCAACTTCGTCTCTGATGTTTCCCCTCAAATAAACACGCATAAATGAGCCAGTGGTCATACAGTCAGATCATAGAGCTAAAATGTGTTTAATTATCATGAAAATGAAGTGTAAACAGTCTCATTTCTCTGTGTGATGAGCGTTGCCTCGGGCTGATGAATCTGAGTTTAATTATTACTGTGTTAATGAGAACAGAATGCCTGAGTGAAGATTTAATTTTAAAAACCATCAGCAATAACCTGAATAAACATGTTCGACTCGAAATGAATCCGCCTCAAAAACTGCTGCAAGCGAAGCATGAAAACCAGAAATGAGTGAACGTCACGAAAGCTCTCGGTATATTTCACCATAAAATCATAAGAAATACAAGAAGATTTTCAGGACCATTAAGATTTTTTTTGGTGTGTGTTTTAAATTATTTTCATGATAATTAAACACTTTTACCCTTTACATTCTCATTACTGTAATGTAAAATAAATATTAAATGATACATTATAATTTGAGGGGAAATTGTGTTTCATTGTCATGAAAATATTTATAATAAAAACGGTCAAATTTGGAAGAAAACTTGGTTAGACGTACGGCTTTGATTTTCACGTGATTTTAAAGTCCAAATGATTTTGTAAAATATATATTCAGTGTAAAATATAACGTTTAGTTCAGTACATTTGTTTTACAGTAAACTTGTAATCTGCTAAGTTTAAAAAGAACTCTGAATTACAATCATTTAAATTCAAATCTAAGCTGAAAAAGGGGGGCGATTGTTAAGGAGAAACATCTGATGAACCATCACAAAGATCTCATCTGAACATGTTCCTCTGGGTGTGGCTCCTTGGCACTCAACGACAGCAGAACCAAACCACATCTGACTGAAAGAAGCTTGTGTTTCCAGCATCTCACCTGTCCGTGTGGAGTGCAGACCACCTCAGACCCCATCAGGCCGCAGGTGGAGGAGGCGCGCAGGTTCTGCTCTCGGCCCAGCAGAAGGTCGCCCATGGCCGGGTAACACGCGCCGCGGCCGCAGTCGTGCTGCGCCCAGCACACCGCAGACAGAGCTGGAGACCAACATGTGTTACTGAGCACTTAAAAGCATGGTAAAACTGACGTATACCATCGTACTGAATTATTATAATCTTAATATATCATGGCAGTTCCATAATAAATGAACAATATGATTGATTTACTGTCCAAAAAACTTGACATTGTTATAAAACCATCATGATTAAAAACTTTTTTCACAACAAACCTGCTAATGAAAGAAAAATCCACGTCTTCATCCAGACAATATATGGATCTAAACGGATAAAACACAACTTTAGCTGAACGTTCTTCTAAACACAACTGAATCAGGGTTCATTTACCATGATAAAATGAAGAACTCACCGGTTTGAGTCGAAAAGTTGTAATTCCGTGTGTGTGAAGTGTTTAAATGCAGAATGGGCGGTGTGTGTTCGGCTTTTATTTCAAGAGCTGCTCACCTGTGTGTGTGTGTGTGTGTGTCACACCCTTCATAACATGAATCAACATGCGCACACACACACACACACACTATCACATCCTCACAGTAACAGGGATGGAATTTAATCGTGATTCATTAATTAGAGATTGATGAACACTATATTCATGTCCTGTGGTGGATCAGGTCACTAACCAGCCGTTTTAGAGCTTCTGTTTGCTAAGTGTTGATTAAAGTTCAGATTTACACAGTCACTGAATGAGATCTGAATCCGTAAACAAGCAGTCCAGCGTTTCCTGTGTGTTTGCTGAACAGTGAGTGTGTGTGATGAAGAGGTACGTGTGTGAGTGTTGTAAAACTCTCCGCCTGCAGGCACTGATTTCAGCTCTGTGTGTGTCGGGTGTGTCCCGTCTGAGGCGAGACGGTGAGTCAACACATGCAGACGGAGGTGCCACACCTGAACACCATGACGACCAGACTGGGGGGCACACAATGCAACACACATAAAGACATTCATAAATATTCATAAACTCACATATTGTAACGGGAAACCAGACTCGGAGACAGAGATTTGTGAACCGGACAGGTAATTTATTGCACAGAATGAAGATGAAAGTACGAAGTAGTGAAGTTATGGAGATACTGTAGATGAAAGTCAGTGACAAACAGAGGCTTTTCTGTTTTACGAGGTAGTTTGAGAGATGATCGGGAGGATGTTGGACTGACTGAAGTGGGATCGGTGGATTCCAGGTGCTGGTGTGACAGACGTAGCCCAGTAAGAGCTGTGCCTGTAAATCTCACTCCCCTGATCTCAAGAGGTGCTCTAGCGTCTGACGTCAGATTGTTAGAGCGCCTGCCTCACATGCCTGTGGACCTGGGTTCGAGTCCCTCTTAGAGTGGGCAGTTCTAACAGGAGGGGTTAATTGGTGCCGTGACCCAGATGGGAGTGAGGTTTAGGGGGATGTAGGCCGGAAAGAGCTGTGTGTGTTAACCTCACTCCCCTGATCTCAAGAGGTGCTCTAGCGTCTGACGTCAGATTGTTAGAGCGCCTGCCTCACATGCCCGTGTACCCGGGTTTGAATCCCTATTAGAGTGGGTGGTTCTAACACGAGGGGTTATTTGGTGCCGTGACCCGGATGGGAGTGAGGTTTAGGGGGATGTAGGCCGGAAAGAGCTGTGCATGTTAACCTCACTCCCCTGATCTCAAGAGGTGCTCTAGCATCTGACGTCAGATTGTTAGAGCGCCTGCCTCACATGCCCGTGTACCCGGGTTTGAATCCCTATTAGAGTGGGTGGTTCTAACACGAGGGGTTATTTGGTGCCGTGACCCGGATGGGAGTGAGGTTTAGGGGGATGTAGGCCGGAAAGAGCTGTGCGTGTTAACCTCACTCCCCTGATCTCAAGAGATACTGTAGTGCCTGACGTCAGATTGTTAAGGTGCCTGCCTCACATGCCTGCGGACATGGGTTCGAGTCCCTATTAGAGTGGGTGGTTCAAACAGGAGGGGTTAATTGATGTTGTGACCCGGATGGGAGTGAGGTTTAGGGGGATGTAGGCCGGAAAGAGCTGTGCGTGTTAACCTCACTCCCCTGATCTCAAGAGCTGCTCTAGCGTCTGACGTCAGATTGTTAGAGCGCCTGCCTCACATGCCCGTGTACCCGGGTTTGAGTCCCTATTAGAGTGGGCGGTTCAAACAGGAGGGGTTAAGGCCCTGATATACTCACGGCAAAGTTCTTTTTTGTTCTCCGTTTAGGGGTAAAACGAAGTTCAAAATACATGAGCAGCGATATACTGTTATCGAACATCTGACGCCGCCCTCTCTGTTGAAAGCGACGTTTAGATGAATGTAAAAATGTGATGCATGCTTTCCTCTCAGTAACAAAATAAACTCAACAAAAATTAGAAAGCAGCAGGATTTTTAAAGAAAAGCATCTGATCATAACAACATGGATATGTTAGGATGAGCTTTGCAAATTAGCACTCCAGTAAAGTCAGGTCAAGTTTATTTATATATGGCATTTTATTCAATAGATTGTTTAAAAGCAAGCAGTTTTACAGCATCAAACTTGAAAAACAGTGTCAGTGTCCCATTTCATCAGAAACACAACTTCAGTTTCTACAATAAAGCGTCTCTCCAGTGTGTTCATGTTTTCTCCAGCGGAGATTCGCCTCGACGGAGTCAACAGATGAAATGAGTCAGATTTGCATGAAAGAAGGCGGAGCCTCAGAACACACCTATTACGTTATCATCATGGACCAATTTAAGTACAAAGGTGTTTTGCTGCTGGAGCGCACTTTTCCCAAGAGTTTGCTTTGGCAAGTCGTTTAGAATGACTAAAACAAACACAAAACGAGCTTAGTTTTGGTCTGATTTTGTGTGAAATGACCTCACATCAGTTCATTCTTCAATTTCCTTTTAAGTATATCCTATATACCCCCCCCCCCTCTCGACAGCCACCTATGTGTAAGGGGATAGAACATACAGTTTGTACAGTACAAAAACCATTACGTCTATGGAGAGTACCTGTGTGTGTTGATGTTCCTGTGGTATGTTCCGAATGATTTTGTGGCAGGACATTCAGACCTTCTGCTCCGCCTGTGCTGCGTGTTCAAACACGTCTGAAACATCACAGCAGCTCACTGAGGTGATTTATGCATTATATGTCTAATCGGGTTTTGTTCGGTTTAGCTGGGCATGTAATAGGTAATTTTGTAACCAATCACAATAATACTACTGACTTGAATACAGATGTCCAGTCAGCAGTGAAAGGCAGGAAACTCCCGCCTCAGAATCACTAGAACAGCTTGTTTTCCTCTCCGTCGGGATCTAATCCGATTAATGTCGCCGTTCACTCTGGAATTTCCAGCCATTCATGCTCACATGCTCTGAGCGTCGCCATAGTATTCATGAGTTCAGACAGAACCTCTGTTCTGAACATCTGAACTTATAATCACTTATAATAACACTCGTTTCTCACCAGCATGAGAATAAAAAAGCCAAGCACACACTGAATTGTGATTGGACAGGCTGGCGTTCAGTGCTTCTTAACATGTTGCTATGTGGTTGCTAGGGTGTTCTGGGTGATTGGCACAGTGATGCTAGGGTACTGTGGGTGGTTGCAAGGATGTTTTAGGTGGTTTCCAAGGCATTTCTAGGGTGTTATGTGTGGTTGCTACGGTATTAAGGGTGGTTCCCAGGGTGTTTCTGGAGGATTGTGATTGGTTGCTTGGATGTCCTGTGGTTACCAAGGTGTTCCGGGTGATTGACAGGGCATTGCTAAGATATTGTAGGTGGTTGCTAGGGTGTTCTATGTGGTTGATAGGTTGTTCTGGTAGTTGCAGGGATGTTACTAGGCTCTTTTGTGTGGTTGCCAGGGTGTTGCTGGGGTATTATAAGTGGTTGTTAGAGTGTTGAGGGTGGTTACCAGGGAGTTCTTGCGATTACTAAAATGTTCTGTCGGTTTGCTAGGGAATTTCTAGGGTATTATGAGTGGTTGCTAGGGTGTTCTATGTTCTGTTAATATTGCATCTAAGATTAGAATAGAAAAGAATAGAATAGAATTGAGCTGAATATGTGACCCAATGGTCTCATTAAAGTGATCTGGGTGGTTGCCAGGGCGTTTCTAGGGTATTATGAGTGGTTGCTAGGGTGTTCTATGTTCTGTTAATATTGTATCTAAGAATAGAATAGAACAGAGTAGAATACAATAGAGCTGAATATGTGACCCAATGGTCTCATTAAATTAAAGTGATCTGGGTGGTTGCCAGGGCGTTTCTAGGGTATTATGAGTGGTTGCTAGGATGTTCTATGTGGTTACTATATGATTTTGGTTGGTTGTTAGGGTGATGGTTTCTGTGGTATGACGATTGGTTGCTAAGGTGTTCTATGGGGTTACTAAAGTGTTTTGAGTGGTTGGCAGGACATTTCTATGGTATTGAGTGGTTGCTAAGGTATTCTATGTGGTTACTAAGGTGTTCTGGATGGTTGTCAGGGCATTTTTAGGGTATTATGGATAGGTGTTAGGGTATTACATGTGGTTGCTAGGTTATTATGGGATGTTACCTTTCCTTCTTTAATATTGCTGCTCAAGTAAGAATAGAATAGAATAGAATATAATATGTGACGTAGTGATTTCATTAAACTAATATGATCTGGGTGGTTTCCAAGGCGTTTCTAGGGTATTATGAGTGGTTGCTTGGGGGCTCTGAATGATTAGTAGGATGTTCTATGACGTTACTAAAGTGTTTTGGGTGGTTGCCAGGGCATTTCTAGGTTATTATGGATAGGTGCTAGGGTATCATAGGTGGTTGCTAGTGTATTATTATGGGATGTTACCTTTCCTTCTTTAATATTGCTGCTCCACTAAATGTAGAAGAGAACGGAGCTGAATACGTGACCCAGTGGTCTCACTGAATCAGATAGAGCAGTCCTGTCCCAAACACAGTGAGTGTGTGGACGTGTGTGTGGTCAGCTGATCATGTTCCTCACGTCTCTGTGGGCGGATTCAGTCTGGATCGGCTGTATAAAGGACGGATAACAGAGTTCCAGTCTCACACAGCCGAGCACAGGGACTTCAGCAGGTGAGCAAACACTCATATTGATCAGCAGGTGTTTCATGTGCTCTGATGAGGAACTGAACTGTGTTCTCTGAACAGATCAGATCTGGACGTCATGGAGAACATGAGGGAACTTGTTCCTTTCATCAGAGAGATGTTCAGCCAGAAGCCGAGCCGTGGTTTGCTGAAGGTCTATCTGGTGGGGTCAGTCCTGGCTGTCCTGGGGTCAGTTTTATGGCTGCTGGATTTGATTTTTCAAACCTTCACCTCCGACGACCCGGAGCTGAGCTATCTGATGACCCGACAGGACAAACTCAAACTCTCTGAAGTCACGCTTAGAAGCTCTGCTAATCGGATACACGCCT
>CM076086.1:46715362-46752862 GCA_038088235.1 Zacco platypus | reverse complement strand
TTATATATTTTATTACATATATATAATATATATTTTATTACATGTATATTATATATATTTTATTACATATATATTTATTATATATTTTATTACATATATATATTATATATTTTATTACATATATTTATTATATATTTTATTACATATATATATATATATATATTTATGTATATATATATATATTTATATATGTAATAAAATATATATATATATAATAAATATATATAAATATCAATTTATGTTCATGAATGTTACATAATTATAATTATATACAGTATCAATATAATTTTTTTTAATATTTATAATTATTACGTGTATATAATTTGATATAAATATAATTCTTTTGAAAGATAAATAATTTAAAATGTGAATATTGTGTCTGTGTGTGTGTGTGTGTATATATATATATATGTTACTTTAGTTATTATTTTAATTATACATTAGTATTATATAAATTATAATGATTTATATAATGTGATATTGTGTTTCTCTGTGGTGTCGTCCGTGTTCAGTTTCAGGGACCGGCGGCACCAGGACTTCGTGCGCGGGGTGTGTTGGGTCCCGGGCAGCTCGGCCGTGTTGACCAGCGTGGGCTGGGACCATCAGGTGCTGCACCACAGCGTGGGCCAGCAAACGCCTGCGCCCTAGAGCATCATGGGAAACCACACGCTGCTGTGCAGTCTCCATCAAATACGCTCATTTGCGACGATTCTCGAGCTCCAGTAAGCAGAACGTATATTTTAAAAGCGGAAATGAGCGTAAATCCTGATTGTTTTGATTATGCGGCTCATATTTGAGCGAACATTTCACACCTTAGAAAAAACTGTTCAATAAAGTTTGTCATCTGTCTGTGTTTGTCGCATGTTTTTATTAAAGCATACTGCGGTTATATTTTTCCCTTCATGCGTAACATTGTGAAAATGTCAATCTCAGTCATACAAATCATTTCGTAGATTAATAAAGCACTTTTAAAAACGTCTTATTTACACAAGCTTATTTTCATCCAGTATCTTCAGACAAAGTCGGATTTTTCTTTGATTCAGGAAGGCCATCAGTGACGTGTTCGAGGCTTCACACGCATTATCCATAGCATTTACACATACATTCTAAGGCTTATTTTATACTTTAATAAAATACATCATGTTTTGACCTGGGAAAAAAATCCAGCACCACTGGAAGAAGCTCTCGTACTGAGAACTATAGAGAAATCTTGTGCATTAATGATTAAACGACATGAAGACGTCACAATTAAGAACTGGTGTTCTTCATTTTTAGCATGTCCAGTGAATCTGATTTAAAAAAAAAGGAAATCAAATGATTTGAATGGATTAAATTAAAAGCTGTGACATTTAAAATGTCAAATATTGTGAGTTTGCGTTCATGTTCAGGCACAGTTGGAGTGATTTTAGCAGCTGTAGGAAGTCCGTGATGGAGCTGCGGTCGAAACACTGTAGAAAGTTACAGTAATACTTCAGCAGCAGCAGTAATAATAAAGCTTCAGGTGAGGCACATCTCTGGAATAATGTTCTCTGGATCAGGGCGACCCATCTTTGATCACGGGTGTTATTGGCTGTTTGGTTCCTGGTCTCACGGTGAATGTCATTCCAAACTGCTGCTTGGTTGAAGGTCCGTTACTGAAGGATAAAGAAGAGTGACATTCATTCATCTAAACACTTCTTTAGTTAACATGTAGTTAGCATGTTTTAACACACAGAAAAATCCCTTTAAGACGAGTCATTTCACTCGTTGGCCATCTTAGAAATGCCTCTCCGTCATGCGAGAGCAGCTTCTACCTCAATGTTGAAACATCAAAGCTGTTCGCCAAGCTTGAGATTCAATTTCATGTTTGAAATCACCGATGAAAACTGTCTGTCTCGAATTTTGTTTCTAAATTACAAAAGATTTTTGTGGCCATCGGTTGGATTGTAATTTCATGTGTCAAGCATCTAAAAAATCAAACGTATTCCATTGATGAATGTTGATCTAGTATCGGAGAGAATGTTTTGGCACTGTTGATCAAACACACATCTCAGCTATGTGCACGTGTGAACTCTGATGACTGAACTTTTGTGCATGTAGTTCCAAAGAAAAATGTTACGTAATCTTTGTGAACATAAACTGACAGAAATCTCCTGTGGAAGCTTGTTTCCGCCTCAGAGTTTCTTGTAAGTCCAGTTTAATTCCTCCCACTTGTGACTTTAATCCTCAGTGTGAATTCACTACTTTAAAAGCTTTATCTTTCATTTCACTGCAGTGGAAACAGGCATCATTATCGTATTTTTCAATCACCTGTCATATTCAGACACTTTATCTACTTTTTAGAGCTGCAACTAACGATTATTTTTTTCGATTAGTCGACTACTTTAACGATTATTATTTTTTTCCCCCGATTAGTCGACTACTCTAACGATTATTATTTTTTTTTTCCCCCCGATTAGTCGACTACTCTAACGATTATTATTTTTTTTTTTTTCGGTTAGTCGACTGCTCTAACGATTAATTTTTCGGTTAGTCGGCTACTCTAACGATTATTTTTTTTTTCCCCCGATTAGTCGACTACTCTAACGATTATTATTTTTTTCCCCCGATTAGTCGACTACTCTAACGATTATTATTCCCCCCCCCCCCCCCGATTAGTCGACTACTCTAACGATTATTATCCCCCCCCCCCCCGATTAGTCGACTACTCTAACGATTATTATCCCCCCCTCCCCCGATTAGTCGACTACTCTAACGATTTTTTTTTTTTTCTCTGTTAGCCGACTGCTCTAACGATTAATTTTTCGGTTAGTCGACTACTCTAACGATTATTATTCCTCCCCCCCGATTAGTCGACTACTCTAACGATTATTATCCCCCCCCCCCGATTAGTCGACTACTCTAACGATTATTTTTAAGTTTTTTTTATTAATCTAGTGATCTTTTTTTACGTAAGAAGTTAGAACTAATTTAGCAGTTCATTGAGGTGTAGAAACACTGGGACACTCCATTACGTAATAATACGATTTGATTTTGATTAAAAATAAGCCACTCATGTGTGTTCGTCCAGTGGAAGACATTTGAACTTTAACATGAAGAGTGTCAAAGACTTTCTATACAGTCTTAAAGGAACTTTGATAGTGTTCGAGCCATTGAACAAACGTCTCCTATGATCTTGCGCGTGCAAAAATTTGGCAGAGATCCGATTCCATAGGTGGTACGCCATTTTGATTTTTTAAAGGGGACAAAGGACCGTTTTATTTGGCCTCTGTTTAAAGTATTCCCATACTTTTGATAGTCGTGGTCTGGGTTTTTGTGATAGAATGGAACTTTCTCCGTTCCCAGGAGCAGAAGCCGCCATTACGCCAGATGAATGTCAAGCGCGTCGTTGCAGCACTACTACTTTTTAACTTTTCCTGGTTGACATTTTTTCCTCTCAATGTCACGTTTTACTCAAAAAAAAAAGTCATCGCAGAAGTAAAACTTTGACTTCAGTTTACCTGTTCTTGGATTTAGCTGAAGTGGCTAAATCTTGAGCTTTTCTGGCCGCTTTGCTTTCCAGCTCCTTCATGTCCAGTCCACGCGATTGCACCGGCAGGGTTGCACTTCGGGTTTTCATAGCGGCAGGTGGCGACGTGGTTTCATCATCAGACAGCGGAGAGTTCCAGTCATCTCCGTTGGACTCCACCTCCTTGACAGTTGAGAACTTGGGGTCCATCTCCAGCATCTTCTTCTGCAGGATACTGAGAAGCGTTGCCTGGCTAGCGGAGACGGATGGAGGTGCCTGTACAGGGGGTTTGGTGGGTTTTGTTTGAATTGGTTTGGATTGGTGCTGGAGGTTTGGTGGAGGGCCTGGGGCCTTAGGAGGACAGGTGGGTGGTTTAGGTTTGGGAGATACGAGGGGGCCATTGGTTACAGGAGGAGGTGTAGCAGGTGGGGAGGGTTTGGCAGGTGGAGGAGCAGAGTGACTTGGTGGGCTGCCGTTGATTATTAGAGCAGGTATGAAGGGTTTAGCAGGTGGAGCAGCAGTTTTCACAGGGGCAGCAGGAGCAGGGTGACTTGGCGGGGGGCAGTTGGATATTGGAGCAGGTACGAAGGCTTTGGCAGGTGGAGCAGCAGTTTTCACAGGGGCAGCAGGAGCGGGATGACTTGGCGGGGGGCAGTTGACGATTTGAGTAGGTAAGAAGGGTTTAGCAGGTTGAGGAGTAGTTTTCACAGGGGCAGCAGGAGCAGGGTGACTTGGCGGGGGGCAGTTGGATATTGGAGCAGGTACGAAGGCTTTGGCAGGAGGAGGATGGCTTGGCAAGGAGCTGTTAATGATTGGAGCAGGTGTAGCAGGTAAGGTTTTGGAATGTTGAGAGGCAGTTTTCACAGGGGGAGCAGGAGGGAGTTGACTTGGTGGGGGAACATGAGGCTCGTCCTCAGGGTCAGAGTTGGCAAATTCAGGAGGTGGTGGAATGAAGGTCAAGTTTTCTCCACTTTCCACATCTCTAACCGGGACATTCAGACCACCAATGGAGCTGTTCATTGGGCTGCTTTGTTGAGGAGTTAAGCTTAGCTCTGGCTTTGAGTAGGACACCTCTGCTTTGGTAAATGGTTGAACATTTGTGGTTGACTTTAGTTGTGCATTGGGACTGTTTGGTGTTGGGTCTCGAGGCGTGACAGTGAAAGAGTTTGGTTTTTCTACACTAGGTTGGATCACAGAATTGACTGGCTCTGTGGACTTGCTGTTCTGTCGGGATAGAGCAGTTCTCTGCTTTTCTCTTTCCTTTGCAGCCAACAGCAGGGCAAACGGTGATGTCTCTTTCTTCACTGAGCCATCTACTCCCTGTGTGTTGAGGCGTCGGTGATTCATGATCGGGCTGTATCTGCGAGACCTGCCAGGGGACTCCATCATCTGCCTAACATCAGGTATTTTCTTCTCTACTTTAGGTGAGACTTTGATGGGTGTTGGAACCTCAGTGGGGATGTTTTGTACCGTGACAGGCTCAGGATTGATTTTGGCCTCAACCTTTGCTGGTTCAATAGGCACTTGTACCATGTCTGTCTGGTCATCCTTTAGCTGAGTGGCGGAGCTGTTCCGACGGGCTGGTTTGGTTGGCGGCACCACTGACTGGACTGGTTGGAGAGATCCACCATTTTTCCCACTATTCCCATTGACCACACCAACCGTGTTTCCAGCAGAATCCTCCAGAAGTAGAATGGACTGGGCTCCCTTTTCCCTGTCCGCCTCTCTGCCAAGTAATGCACTCTTCTGTATGTTGTAGAGTTTGGCTGTGTTCTGGGGGTTGAAGCTAGATGGTGTTGGGTTAGAAGCAACAGGTGGCGCTGGCGTTTGGGACTGTATGTCCAGATTAGATATGGAGGACAATCGGACGGGTTTTTGAGGCGCCGCTTTCGAAGATTTAGCAAGAACAGGTGGCACTTTCGCCCCAGGCGGTGGAGGTGGGGTGAATTTAGGGCATTCTGGGATGTCTTGGCCCTCCAGGCTTACGAGCGAACCTTTGAAACTGGACGTTTCAGATGGAGGCTTTGGAGGAGCCATTGGAGGAGGTTTGAGAAAGGCTAGGTCCAAATCTGAACTGTACTCAGACCCGGTAAGGGATGGCGGTTTTGGGGGCGCCATTGGAGGGGGCTGGAGGCTTGCATGGCCTACAGAAGGGTCTTTTTCACCAAAGAACTGTGATGATGGAGGAGGTGGGGCTGAAGAGGACGGAGGGGGTGGAGGGGCAGAGTTGGGCGGAGGAGGTATAAATATTTCTCCCTCAATAACGTCAGGGACGGAAAGCATTCTTCCATTTGGGAGGGTCGTGGTATTTCCTACAGAAAGACAAGTTGATTAGTTCCTTAAAGCGCCAAGTAAGTTGAGAGAAATATTTACTTGATCACATTCCCATGGTAACGTTTAAGTGTTCCCTGATCAAAGACACGGTTATCAAAGAAGTCATTGAGTTGAGAGCTGTTACCTCACCTGTACCGTTTAACTTGGGTTCAATGAAGGGTGGAAGAACTGGCACCTTGGGAGTTGGTACAGCAAAGCCTTGCACACTCTCAGACGACTGGGGATTAAAAAAAAACAAAACATTTGTCAGTGACATCCTGACCGAAGGAGACTGTTAGAAGGTAAGGGAGTCTACAGCAGCAACACACCTTTCATTGTAGGAGCCACTGAGTCAGTTTGAATTTATAGGCACTAAACCAACCAGTTTCCCACAAACTAAACTATTCAGAGCTTATGACGTTGAAGAACATGGGTCCTTTTTCTTTCCTTGTGTTTCTTTCTCATGCAGAAACAGTTGAGAAACTTCAGAACCCATCCCGATATCATACTCACGCTCCGGGTGAGATCATGCTCCAGATTCTTGGACACTCCTCACCAACACCCCATAATGTGAACGATTATGAAAACATTGTGGGAGTGTTTTGGGAATATTAAACGGAGTGCACTCAATGTGATTTCTCTATAAAATGGACCTGTATCCGAAAACGTAATGCAAAAATAGCATGATAGTCTTTCTCTACGTACACTATAAAAATACCTTTCATTCTAGTCCCTTCAGTTCATTGACATGCAAAAAGGGACACACCCCTTAAATGTGTACGTTTGTTTCAGGTTTTGCTTTTATGGGAGATTAACAAAAACAAACAACAACCAAACCAAAAAGACTAAGGCCTCAAATCAATCATCTAAAGCAACAGGCATGAAAAGTTGTCGGCACATGCATCGTTTGCATGTTTGAGATTTGATTAGAAAGAATGAGCCATAATCAAAGAGACGTTTGCAACTTGTGTGAATGTGTGTGTACGTCTGCCAGATCGCAGCCGAACACAAACAAAACCTGTGTATTCAAAACAGCACCTGCAGGTTTGGAAAACTCAGCCCGCGTCGGCACATGAAACTGACATGAGAGAGTCGGAACGGCTGAATCATCAGGATCCCGAATCGAGTCCCGACACGCTCGGATGATCAGTTACCGACACAATCTGAACGTGTTTACTGTGATTTGAACATCACCAGGGTGATACGAACACACAACTGCGGTGTGTGTTCGCTGTGTTCTGTCAGAGTGAAAGTGTGTTTATATACTGAAGGGTGTGTTTGTCCTGAAGCTCAAGGTGTGTCTTTGACAATGTGTGTACCAGACGATCTCAGCACATTTCTCTCAATGAAAGAGAACGCCAAAATGTTTAAAAGACATTTAGATTGTGTGACAGTAATTGATATATACCCACAGTATAATTGATTACCATTTTCATATACCATAGAAATGACATGGTACTTTAAAAGAAATACTATGTTATTACCATGCTATATTTTCAAAAAATACCACTACAAAAATATAATGCCATAATATCACTATGGTGCCATGTGTAAAAACACCGTATTATCATGGAAAATGTCCTAGTTATGGTTCTTCTAGGGTACAGTGATAATTTACAAAAGTGTAACATGGTTTTACCCTGTTTTTTGGACATATACTATCATTTAACCTGTGTTTGAGACATGTAACATGGTTTTACCCTGTTTTTTATTTTACATGTACCATGGTTTTACCCTGTTTTTTGGACATACCATGGTTTAAGCCTCTTTTTGGACATATACTATCATTTAACCTGTGTTTGGGACATGTACCATGGTTTTACCCTGTTTTTTTTTTTACATGTACCATGATTTTAGCCTTTTTTTGGACATTTACTCAAAAAAAAACCTTGGTGTTACCATAACGCATGTCCAAAAAACACAGGGTAATACTATAATACTTTTTGCAAATCTGGTTAAATACCATTTTCTGTCTAATCTTTGATGCTAAAAGTGTTTTGGGACGTACCGGGAAGTGTTTGACGGTCGGACGTGAGCGCACTTTGGCGGTTCCAGACTCCGGGATGGCAGCCGAGTCCAACACCAGCTCCACGTTAGCTGAAAAACAAAGTTATTTACCTGTTTAACATGGTTAAACTAGCAGCCTGCGTGGTTCAAAGTCGCCGCTCAAGACCATGTGACCACCAAAATAGTAGAACAACTACTTCACATGCATGGCTTAATGACAGGTCAAAGGTCAGAATTTGGTTCTTCGCATCACACATTCTTGAAAGGCCGACAATACCTTTTACTCTCATCATTATAAATCAAAACAAACACTGATAAATATCACTTTCCTCTTTGATGTTTCTTAAATAATCTGATTGTGTTCCATCGAGCGTCAGGATTGGAGAACTGTTCCTGTTATATGATCAGCACACAGTCGCGTAATCTGTGTTCGGATATCTGTGTTTGCTCATTAAGGACTTTAAAAGTGTTAATGATGCAATTACCATAGATTTTGCTGTCCTGACTGTCGATAATTACTACAAACAGGAAGTTTGACCTGCTTTACGACGTCGGTGTTTTTAAGATATCTGATCTTCCTTCTTTGAAACAAATGTGCCGTGACAAATGAGTCTTTTTTTTTATTTAATCGAATGTTAAACGAAGAATAAAAATGTGCATTGAGGCCGATTTAAAATAAAAAGACACTAAAGTGTGAAAAAAATGTAGTAATACTATGGTACTTTGAAATATAACATCGGTACTAAAACTCATGTACAACTGGTTTTCCCAGGATACTCCATAAACTACCAAAATACAATGGTACTAACATGGTATTACCATTGTACACATCCAAAACTACTATAGTACAAAGTTAAATGACCGACAACATAGATCTAGATATAAACAAACACGGTTAGTACTATAATATGTCCAAAAACATGGTAAACTACGCGTCCAAAAAACATGACATTACCATGATATATGTCCAAAAACGCTATAATACTATAGTATATGTCTAAAAACACTATAATAATATGGTATAAGTCCAAAAACACTATAATACTATGGTATAAGTCCAAAAACGCTACAATAATATGGTATAAGTCCAAAAACGCTATTAGTTTCCGTCAGTGTAATCGGACACGGGTTTGTCCGGTCACAGACCTCCGAAAAAAACCCAAAACAGTATATTTGAATGAGGTTATTCTGTCAGAATAAAAAACGAACTAACCCAGAGCCATTTCAAAAGTTATTCGTGTCTTCGAGAAGTTGTTTTGGGAGCGATCGCGCGCGCGCGCTCTTCGACAGGTGCAAAGGTCTCGTGAAGAGCACTTTAAAACTGATATCGGATCTATTTATACTTTAGTGTGAGTGTGAATCTCTCTTACCCATGTCCTTGAATTCCACATTGGTGCCGAATAGACTTTGATTCTTCCGACTCAGGAAATTGAGCGGTCCTTTCTTCATGATTGTAGCGAGAGTGATTTTATCCGCATTGATTTACATCAGCCTGATTTCATGATTTCATGATTTCAGTGTTTCAGCAGCAGCGGCCTGAGTTTTAGTCTGATCTCTGATTCTGAGGAACTGAGAAGAAAATGGCCACGCAGTTGAATCTCTCCGTCACCCCGCCCACTGAGAGACAGGTAAACACACACACACACACACACACACACACCTTGAAACTGCTATACGAACACACACCCTCAGTATTACTCAATATTATATTCTTTCCATTAAGGTGAATGAAACCCAAATATTTGTTGTCATGGAGAATTCGGTCTCTTTCAGCCGTCAAATGTTCTGGTTAATGATCTGAGCTGAGGAGGACCATCAGCCACATAATAAAAACATGCTTTGGTAAATCTTAATTATGACAAATAATTATGACAGAAAATATGTAAAAGGGTTTGTGTAAAATGTTAAAATTATGACAATTATTACATACAAGTCTTTTTTTTACATACTTTTATAAGTATGAGATAAAAGTCGAAATCAAACGAAAACGAAATAGTCATCATCGAGAAATTTAAATTGAATTTCCATGTTATAATTATGACACAAAAAGTCGAAAATGGTATTAAAGGTCATAATTATTACTGTCTTTTACATACTTCGGTCATAAATATGAGATAAAGGTCAAAATTGTGAGAAAGTCGAAATCAACACAAGCTAAGTCATAATCGAAAAATCTGAAAAGTCATAATTATGACATAAAATTTCGAAAATATAATGTAAAATGTCATAATTATGACTTTTATATCATAGTTACAAGATAGAAAGTTGAAATTATGAGATAATCAAAATTATTGGTCATAATCGAAAAATCTGAAATAAAGTCTTTCCATTTCAGAAATATGACATAAATTTTTGAAAATATGGTGTAAAATGTCATAATTATGATAAAAAGTTATAATTATGAAATAATCGAAATTATTACAAACTAAATCATCATCAAAATCCCATCATCATAAATATACCATAAAATGTCATAATTATTAAGTCATTATTACAACTTTTATGTAACGACATGTAAAGCTTTTTTTTTTTTTTAAGTTTTTTCTATTTAAAGTTATGTTATTATCCATGTAAAAATATTAAATTGAATTTTGTAAATTTATAATAATTTTATACAATTTTTAGTGTGACATAAATAATAAAAATTATATAGCAGATATCATCTATAAAGCTCTATAATTACATTTTGGTACTCGTTACTTTATAAATGATACAATGTATGTAAAGAATGCGTTCTGAAGCTTGAGATTATTGAAATAGATTTCTAAATAAAACTTGGCATGTGATTATATATTGTGGCGTTTAGAGTGTGAATGAGCTGCATTAATGAGTTTAGTTTTATTGTGGTTCAGTGATCAGGTCAGTGTAACAGAGATCAGCAGTTAAATGAGGATTCCTTCGGTTTAAGAGGGTCAAAGGTCACATCAGGACATGAACTGAGCGTACGAGGAGAGTAGATAATAGTAGATCTTTTTCTTGTGCAGAAATGACATTTGCAAATGACTTGTTGCTGGTAGAGAGTAAATCTGAAATGAATAAAGAGTATCTTATTGCACTGAGGATACTGAGTTACACTGTTGACTTGTCATGAAACAGTCATGGATCTAAAAGTGTCGTCTTGACCCCAATGTCTAACTATAGACCGATTAAACAAGTCAGAGAATAGACACCAGAGTCCATTAAAGGCAGCTAATGTCTGTCAGAATAACCTGATGGGGCTCAGAAAACCCCTGACTGACATGCTTGAGCTGAAGAGTAAACATCTGAATCTCAATTACTGAGTCCAGTTAGAACGATGGGAAATAAATCCCCGGATGGAAGATGGACAGAGAGAGTGGGGCGTATCCCATCATTCCCAGTAAGCATGGGAACAGAATTCAAACTGGTCGGTCCTGTTCCTCGAGCGGTTGACATGCCGATCTCAGTTCAGAGAATGTTCAGAATGCGTCTTACGCTCGGAGTTCCTGTGTTTCCCAGGAGCGTCAGCAGCGCTTCACATGATCCATGAAACCTGGAGACACTCGGTTCCCATGATTCCTCACGGCCTGAGAGGAGACCAACACAAACATCACTGTCTAGACATAGAATGAAAGAACGATAGATAGATAGATAGATAGAAAGAGAAAGAAAAAAAAAGAAAAAGAATGAACGAACGAAAGAAAGATAGAAAAAGAAAGACAAAAGAATGAGAAAAGAATGAACAACCGAAAGAACAATAGATAGAATAATCGATCGATCGAAAGATAGAAAGAAAAAGAGAAATAAAGAGAAAAAGAATGAATGAACAAAAGAATGAAAGATAGAAAAAGAGAAAGAAAGAAAAAGAATGAACGAACAAAAGAAAGATAGATAGATAGATAGATAGAAAGAGAAAGAAAAAAGAAAGACAAAAGAATGAACAACCGAAAGAACAATAGATAGATAATTAGATAGATAGATAGATAGAATAATCGATCGATCGAAAGATAGAAAGAAAAAGAGAAATAAAAAGAAAAAGAATGAATCAACAAAAGAACAATAGATAGATGAAAAGAGAAAAAAAAAGAGAAAGAATGAATGAACGAAAGAGATAGATAGTATCATAGTGATAGATAGAAAAGAGAAAAATAGAGAAAAAGATAGATAGATAGATAGATAGATAGATAGATAGATAAAGTGATAGATAGATCGATCGATAGAGTGATTGATAGATAGATAGAGTGATAGATAGATAGATAGATAGATAGAGTGATAGATAGATGATATAGATCAATCGATAGAGTGATTGATAGATAGATAGATAGATAGATAGATAGATAAGTAGATAGATAGATAGATAGATAGATAAAGTGATAGATAGATCGATCGATAGAGTGATTGATAGATAGATAGAGTGATAGATAGATAGATAGATAGATAGAGTGATAGATAGATAGATATAGATCAATCGATAGAGTGATTGATAGATAGATAGAGTGATAGATAGATAGATAGATAGATAGATAGAGTGATAGATATATAGATAGATATATATATAGATCAATCGATAGAGTGATTGATAGATAGATAGAGTGATAGATAGATAGATAGAATAATCGATCGATCGAAAGATAGAAAGAAAAAGAGAAATAAAAAGAAAAAGAATGAATCAACAAAAGAACAATAGATAGATGAAAAGAGAAAAAAAAAAGAGAAAGAATGAATGAACGAAAGAGATAGATAGTATCATAGTGATAGATAGAAAAGAGAAAAATAGAGAAAAAGAATGATAGATAGATAGATAGATAGATAGATAGATAGATAAGTAGATAGATAGATAGATAGATGGATAGATAAAGTGATAGATAGATAGATAGATAGATAGATAGATAGATAGATAGATAGATAGATAGATATAGATCGATCGATAGAGTGATTGATAGATAGATAGATAGATAGATAGAGTGATAGATATATAGATAGATATATATAGATCGATCGATAGAGTGATTGATAGATAGATAGAGTGATAGATAGATAGATAGATAGATAGATAGATAGATAGATAGATAGATAGATAGATAGATAGATAGAGTGAAGCTCAGCACCGCATTCACACAAATCAGTCATAGTGATTTTATTTGAGTTGTTCACTCCTCATCTGTTCATAGACTCCATCAGCAGCTCCAGAGCTCCACCGGCGCAAACACAACGACCTGCGGGCCAGTGGAGGATCATCACTGAACCTCCATAAAGCTGCACTCGTTCATCGCACATCTGTGTCACTTCACTTCAGATATAATCGATAGATAGCTGTGAACAGGTGAGCGCTAATTCGCGCTAATACTCTAAAAACAACAGCCAAGTGAGTGACGTCAGCGGGGAGTCGCGCGGGGATTGGTCGAGTCGCACTCACCCTGTCCCGCGCGCGCTCAGCTGGTGTTTCAGTTGTGCTCGTGAGGGGAATCTCTCCCGGACCTGCTCCGGTACAGCAGCGGCATCATGGGGAACGCGCCCGGGACGTCTCTGGAGGAGCTGAGCGCGTGCGAATCTCACCAGTGGTACCGGAAATTCATGACCGAGTGTCCGTCCGGTCAGCTCACCTTCTACGAGTTCAAGAAGTTCTTCGGGCTGAAGAATCTGTCGGAGTCCTCGAACGAGTACGTCACGACCATGTTCAAGACGTTCGACATGAACGACGTAAGAAACGCTTTTATTGTTTACTATATCATTAAAACTACATTATCCTCATATACAGTGCTATTATAAATGTATTTATATTTCCATCATTAAGACATTCCATTTCTTTGTTTCCTCCTTTAAAAATAATACTAATAATAATAATAATAATTATTAATGACAATAATAATGATAATTTTTGGTTATTTAGATCATTAAAACGTTATTGATATTTATTTTTAAGTCACATATACATAATATAAGAGCTATAATATAATAAATAATGTAATATAGCATTAGAAAGGGTAAACTTAGTGTAGAAATAAAATTACATGAATATAAAAACTATACATAACATGAGGCATGAATATATTTTCATTAATATATTTTAAACACATCAATTTTTAAGCTTTTTATGTTCTGTGCATTTTTAAAATTATATTTTCCAAATATATTTTAACACGTGTTTAACGTATATGTGAATGTATTACATTTATGCATGGGTTGTGAGTCATTTATTTTATGTGTGAAGCGTGTTATCAGGTTGCGAGGGTTAATCGAGCGCGTTGCCTCACGTCCCTTCTGCTTTGGTTCAGCTGAGGATTGTGGGTAATGAGATATATATGCGTTAATACAGTAAAGTCAGATAAACTGCAGCGCTGCACAGGTCAGAGGTCCTCAACGAATCCCATCAGAGCCTGTAATCTAGTTAACGGAGGGGTTTGTGTCCTCAGCGATGGATGATTTATTTATAACACGGCTTTCATGTCACCAGATTTTACCTGAATATTTTATATGCAGTATATTTATCTTATGTTAAAATTTAAGCGCACTATATTAACATAAAAATTAATATAGAATTATGATTTGAATAGAATAATTAATATTTATTAGATACATTTATAAATTAATTTTTATTAATTAAATAAAAATCATATGTTAGTATATTAATAACCATTATTAGCCAGTCGGAATTATTGCCTACGGTGTGGAGGTTAATATAGTCATCTTCATAGTTATTGATACCGGTGTGAACGTAATCATGTTTAAACACTTTCTAATCTCTGCTGCTCTATTTCTGTAAATTGGATTTGTGTGGATCAGCTTCATGGGAATACACCAACAAACAAAAATAAATAAACAAACAAGCAATATCAGCTGAGCACATTCCATTCATCTGTGATCCAGTATTATATTTTGATCATGTGTGTTTGTGTGTGTTGATGTTGTCAGGACGGCTGTATAGACTTCATGGAGTACGTCGCTGCTCTGAGTTTGGTTCTGAAGGGCGGCGTCCAGCAGAAGCTGCGCTGGTACTTCAAACTCTACGACATGGACGGCAGCGGATGCATCGACCGCGACGAACTGCTGCTGATCTTCAAGGTGTCGTGTTTAATTCAGTCGGTGTGATGTTGTGATTCTCTTCAGCGCCTCCTGCTGGTGTCACCACACTCTCACAGATTAAACCATTAACAGCCTCCATCTGCTGACAGTGTGTTGAACATATTGATGAAAATCATCTTATTCTTTGAGTCTGTCTAAGAGGATCTTGACGTCAGATGAAACAGAACTTACTTTCATCTGTTAATGTTTTTCTGCTTCAGGCCATTCGAGCCATCAGCGGCACAGAGCAGGAGGTTTCAGCAGAAGAATTCACCGATATGGTGTTTGAGAAGATTGATCTTAACGGAGATGGTATCTATCTATCTATCTATCTATCTATCTATCTAATCTGTCTTATCTGCCTGTCTGTCGGTCGGAAAATTTGACCAAGAGGTAAAATACCAATAAAAGCGGACCCAACACCGTGATTCACTGAGACTGAGCATTCTTAATCTGTAATTTATCTGTAAGTAATTATTGAACTATCTATCTATCATAAGATAGAAAAATATGACCAGGTGGTAAAATATAAATAATAAATAATACCGGACCCAAGACTGAGCCCTGAGGAACACCGTGATTCACTGAGACTGAGCATTCTTAATCTGTACGAACTGTTTTCTATCACTTAAATAGATGAAAACCAAAGAAGTGCTTTATCAGCTACTCCAATACAAGCCAATCGATCTAATAAAACTGAATGGTGTCAAAGGCGGCACTAATATCTAATATAAAAGGAAGATTGGAAATAGGCTATTATTTAAATCATTAGAATTCGCACTATATTTTTAAGAATTTGAGTGATAGAATCTATCTATTTATGTCAGTCTGTCTGTTGGCCTGTTGGTCGGTCGGTCGTCTGTTGATTGATCGAAAAATATGACCAAGAGGTAAAATACAAAAAAAGTGGACCCAACACTGAGCCCTGTGGAACACTGTGATTAACTGAGACTGAGCATTCTTAATCTGTAATTAATCTGTAAGTAATTATTGATGTATTCTATCTATCTATCTATCTATTGTTCTATCTATCTTAAGTTCGAAAAATATGACCAAGAAGGAAAATATAAAATACAAATAAAAGCGGACCCAACACTGAGCCCTGGGGAACACCGTGATTAACTGAGACTGAGCATTCTTAATTTGTAATTAATCTGTAAGTAATCATTGATGTATTCTATCTATCTATCTATTGTTCTATCTATCATAAGTTCGAAAAATATGACCAAGAGGTAAAATATAAAATACAAATAAAAGCGGACCCAACACTGAGCCCTGGGGAACACCGTGATTAACTGAGACTGAGCATTCTTAATCTGTAATTAATCTGTAAGTAATTATTGAACTATCTATCTATCATAAGACAGAAAAATATGACCAGGTGGTTAAATATAAATAATAAATAATACCGGACCCAAGACTGAGCCCTGGGGAACACCGTGATTAACTGAGACTGAGCATTCTTAATCTGTAATTAATCTGTAAGTAATTATTGATGTATTCTATCTATCTATCTATCTATTGTTCTATCTATCTTAAGTTCGAAAAATATGACCAAGAAGGAAAATATAAAATACAAATAAAAGCGGACCCAACACTGAGCCCTGGGGAACACCGTGATTAACTGAGACTGAGCATTCTTAATTTGTAATTAATCTGTAAGTAATTATTGATGTATTCTATCTATCTCTCTATCTATTGTTCTATCTATCATAAGTTCGAAAAATATGACCAAGAGGTAAAATATAAAATACCAATAAAAGCGGACCCAACACTGAGCCCTGGGGAACACCGTGATTAACTGAGACTGAGCATTCTTAATCTGTAATTAATCTGTAAGTAATTATTGAACTATCTATCTATCATAAGACAGAAAAATATGACCAGGTGGTTAAATATAAATAATAAATAATACCGGACCCAAGACTGAGCCCTGGGGAACACCGTGATTTACTGAGACTGAGCATTCTTAATCTGTAATTAATCTGTAAGTAATTATTGATGTATTCTATCTATCTCTCTATCTATTGTTCTATCTATCATAAGTTCGAAAAATATGACCAAGAGGTAAAATATAAAATACCAATAAAAGCGGACCCAAGACTGAGCCCTGGGGAACACCGTGATTTACTGAGACTGAGCATTCTTAATCTGTAATTTATCTGTAAGTAATTATTGAACTATCTATCTATCATAAGACAGAAAAATATGACCAGGTGTTAATAATACTGGCTAATAATACTGAATGACTAATGGAGTCAAAGACGGCACTAATATCTAATATAAACAGAAGATTGGAAATGGGCTATTATTTAAATCATTAGAACTATAGCACGATACTGTTAAGAATCGGAGTGATAGAATCTATCTATCGTCTGTCTACAATCTAAATGTGTGTGTTTGTTTAGGTGTGTTGTCTATGGATGAATTCATGGAGGGAATCCAGGCAGACGAGGGGCTCTTGAAGATGTTGACGCAGACATTAGACCTGTCTCATATCGTCAAAAAAATCTACACTGAGATCAACTCTGAGCAGCAGGTCACCTGACCCCAGACCAGCCTGAGATCAGGGTGCCAAACATGATGATGGACGGGCGGTTTGCGGCTGGTTTCTCCTGCTGTACTTCTCACGTTAAAAGCTGAACTTTACTGTTGAGTGAAAAAGTTTAAACCCGCAACACAGCAGATATTATCAGTATTAACTCTGTTGCACTGAGTTTCCAAAGCCAGCAGCTGATTATTCTCTTATAATCTCACAGAATAATGTTAGCGACTAAACGTTACTGAATCTAGAGCAAACCCTTTAAGTGCACTTATACGTTTATTTTGACATTAAAACCTTGAATCATTCCTGTGAAATACATTTCTCCAGTCCTGTGATGTATATCAGAGAAATTTCACGTTGTAAAATGATGTAAAAAAAACAAAACTTGCAGTATTATATTTTGTAGGGTACATTTGTAATGTTATTACACTTGAATTCCCTTTTCAAAATAAAACATGAAATGTGATTTTGCATTCATAGTAACACAGACTCAAAATATGTGACCTGATATACTGAATTGACAATCAATGCACTTTTTGTATTTATGTCCTAAATATTTGTAATAAAATTATAACTTCATGTAAAATAACACTAATAATAAGTGTTATTTTAGTGTTATTTATATACTATTATAGTAGATTTTTATATTTTCAGTGTTCATTTTAGTTTTAATAACTGCTTTTGTCAATAATAATAATAGTAATTATTATTACTTAAATATTTATACCTTTAGTTTTTAGTTTTAGTATTTTTTTAAATTAATTTACACTTATTTATTTCAGTTATATGCCATGTCAACATTTCTATTTTTTCTTTTTTTTTTTTTCAGTTTTTCATCTAATTTTTATATTTTTTCTGCTTTATTTTAAAGACCAAAAACGAGTTAGCTCGGGGTAGGCGGGGCCGAAAGACATTGAATTATCCATCATTTGCTTAAAATCCCGAGTTTGTGGTGATCCACCGATCCTGAAGGAAACCGGAAGTAGACAATGATCGCTGGTGTAAAACAGCTCTATGCGGTGGATATAGGGCGCCGCACGAGAGGGCGCCATTTTGCAGAAAACGTTCTATGAAATTCTTTAATAAAACGTTATACATAATAAAGATTATTTGTTAAACACTAACAAAAGAAAAAGAAAACTTCTTAACTTTTTTTAGCATTTTAAATGAGTAAAAAAATAAAGGTATTTTATTATCAAGTGAGTAGTCGCAGTCACATGACCAAAAAGAATGCAGGAGGGTTCTGGGGCGCGAAACAGAAAAAGGAACGGAGAGATAGGTAAGATTAATCTGTCAGTTTTTCATTGTAAATCATGAAGTTAATCAACATTTAACATTGTTATCTGAGTGGGCAAAGAGATTAACGATCATATCCGTTCATTTCAGAGTATTTGTTGTTAAAAAAAGAGTCGTGATATGTTTGTGAACGGCTGTTTATTCGAGAGAAACTGAGGAGATCAAGTTAACGGGTAAAACTAGGTGATTTCATGTAGATAAGATGTTTTCCAACTCAACTACTTCATACATCCGTATAAAACAGTGCTGAACTTTGACAAAGGGTTACTTTTAAATGTTAGACTACTGATTTTAAATATCTAATGGAAAAAACGTGAAATTATGGGGTGGAGGTGAGCCCTTGAGTCTCCTCTAGTGGTCAATAGTGGTAATGTCGTGCCATTTTCAGTTTAAAAGTGTTTTCCAGCAGGTGGCAGAAGTCTTCCACATTGCACATTTTCCATTAATTGAAATGCAGATCCTCTTTCAAGTAAATATTACATATAATGTTCCCATTTTATATAAAAATATACAAAAAATATGAATAATTTTCAGGTGTGCAATATTGTGTGTTGTACTGACTGGGGTCAAACAGCTATCTGGGTGTTTTACAGCACATTTGTTTTGTTTCCTATGGTATCGAAAATGGAGAAGTGTTTGTCGCATCTTTGTCACTTTTTTCACTCTGATGACTTTGCATCCCTAAAATATCAGAAATTAACATTTTTACTAGTAGAAATTCAATTGTTGATATCAAGAATAGACATTTGCACTAGTAACAATGTAATTCTTGATATCAGACATTTGCATTTTTACTAGTAAGAATTGTATTCCTGATATGTGAAACTGGAATTTCAACTAGTAAGAAATGAATTCTTGATATCAACAATTGAATTTGAATGGCAGCCTATGGTGAGATTTCACCAGTAAAAATACAATTACAGATATCAAGAATGAACTTTGTTACTAGTGAAAATCTAATTCCTGTTATCAAAAATTGTTATTGTTACTAGTGGAAATCTAATTCCTGATATCAAGAATGAACATTTTAACTAGTGAAAATGCAATTGTTGATATCACAAGTTCATATCCTGAAAATTAATAAAAGTCAAAACGGCTTGCCATAGAACACAGCGTTGTTTTGAATGTTCGGTAAGCGAGCTCCGTCACCAAATATACGTCATAAAAGCCGACCAATCAGTGACCGTATCCCTATGTCTTTGGTTCGGTAACTTTAGGTTCGCTGTTAAAAATGCCAGTGTGAACGCTAAGCGGACCAGGACTATATGTTTTGTTTTTGTGTTTTGGTCCGGACCAAACCAACCAAACCAACCGAACTACAAGCGTGAACGCAGCCTAATTTAGGGCAAAACACAGCGGTAACAAACCGGGCTTAATGAGTGGAGTCTGAAGACTGGCGCCATCTGCTGATCTGGAGGATTTGTGAGTGTTAGTGCTTAGATGTATAGGGTTGATCAGAAGCGCCTCCTGCTGGCCAGGAGTGGACTAGTAGTTCAGTCATGAGTCTATACAAGCAAGTTCTTTTACAGGTTTTATTTAATAAAAATTACATTTTGATTGGACAGAAGTGCACTTAAATAAAGCATTTGCTCTAGTCTCAGTTATTCTGTGAGATTACAGGGAAATGATCATTTTTGCTGGCTTTTGAAATGCAGTGCAGCTAAGATGAGCACTATTCTGTTAATAATACTGTTAATATCTGAAGTGTTGAGGGTTCTTCAGTCAGAGCTGAATCAGCAGGTTTAGTTCAGAGTTCAGAAACGGTCCTCTCGTCGTCATGTTTGGCACCCTGATCTCAGGCTGGTCTGGGGTCAGTCGACCTGCTGCTCAGAGTCAGTCTCGCTGTAGATGTTACTGACGATGTGAGTCAGATCCAAGCTCTGGGTCAACATCACCGTGAGAACCTCGTCCGCCTCGATGCCCTCCATGAACTCATCCAGAGACAGCTCGCCTAAACACACACGGTTACAAACGTAAATCATATGGTTTCATTTACATATGTAAATAGCATAGATGAATAGAGAGATTACCGTCTCCATTAACATCAATCTTGTTGAACACCATGTCTGCCAAGTCCTCGGGAGAAGACTGCTGCTCTACTCCGTTGATGGCTTGAACGGCCTGGAGCAGAAAACAGTAAGAGATGAAAGTGAGCAGACATTCGGTGACACCAGCAGGAGGTGCTGAAGAGAAACTGAATAAATAAATGGCACCTTGAAGATCAGCAGCAGTTCGTCGCGGTCGATGCATCCGCTGCCGTCCATGTCGAACAGTTTGAAGTACCAGCGCAGCTTCTGCTGAACGCCGCCCTTCAGAACCAAACTCAGAGCAGCGACGTACTCCATGAAGTCTATACAGCCGTCCTGACAACATCAACACACACAAACACACTTCAGCAACACTGCACCATTCACACATCAAATCATAACAGTTGTGATACATGTTGTTTCACTTGTATTGTACACTCAGTTGTTCTCGCTTGCATAATATTATCGGTTTGATTATTTATGAGACCAGATGAGTGAAGTTTGACGACAAACTTTGATGTTGGCTTGAGAAAGCCTTGTGTGAAAGTTTGAAATAACACTGAAAATATTTAAGTTTGAAGATTTTACTCAAAGAAGTCAATAAAATTTTATTAACATGTTCTCAGCAAGAGTTCATGTCTGAAAGTTTTGACCCCCTCAATGACAGTCTATGGGATTTTTCATAGTTTTGATCGTCAGATCAGTCCAAGAAGATAAATCAACCCAAGTCAGAACGGTCTGAAGGTCTGATCCAATTTTGGTGGTCACAGCTAGAGCTTAATTAACATAATTAGACCGTTTTGAGTTCAGTGTCTTTAATATGATTAGAGGGATCTACAACACCTTGCCATCTCACTCACAATGCCCTGCCTACTCAGACACAAGACCCCACCCTCACTCACAATGCCCCGCCCACTCAGACACAAGATCCCACCCTCACCCATGATGCCCTGCCCACTCAGACACAAAACCCCACCCCTCACTCACAATGCCCTGCCTACTCAGACACAAGGCCCCACCCTCACTCACAATTCCCCACCCACTCAGACACAAGACCCCACCCTCACCCATGATGCCCCACCCACTCAGACACAAGACCCCACCCCTCATCCATGACGCCCCCCCACCCAGGCACAAGACCCCACCCTCACCCATGATGCCCTGGCCACTCAGACACAAGACCCCACCCCTCACTCACAATGCCCCGCCCACTCAGCCACAAGACCCCACCCCTCAATCACAATACCCCGCCCACTCAGACACAAGACCCCACCCTCACCCATGATGCCCTGGCCACTCAGACACAAGACCCCACCCCTCACTCACAATGCCCCGCCCACTCAGCCACAAGACCCCACCCCTCAATCACAATGCCCCGCCCACTCAGACACAAGACCCCACCCTCACGCATGATGCCCTGCCCACTCAGACACAAGACCCCACCCCTCATCCATGACGTCCCGCCCACCCAGGCACAAGACCCCACCCTCATCCATGATGCCCCGCCCACTCAGACACAAGACCCCACCCTCATCCATGATGCCCCGCCCACTCAGACACAAGACCCCACCCTCATCCATGATGCCCCGCCCACTCAGACACAAGACCCCACCCTCATCCATGATGCCCTGCCCACTCAGACTCAAAACCCCACCCTTCACTCACAATGCCCCGCCCACTCAGACACAAGACCCCACCCCTCATTCACAATGCCCCGCCCACCCAGGCACAATACCCCTCTGAAATACTGATTTATGATATATTCATATTAATTTATTTTACAGGTATTTGGAATGTAAGCAGAAATAATGCATGATTTGATCTTATAGTGTGCATAAGCTAAAATCCAAATTTTTGTGCAAATGCTCGTTTTCTCAAAATCACTCGTACGCACATTTGTAAAATGATCTAAGTTCAAATGTAGGACGATTTCATAGCACCATTTTATAAATGAGGCCCCAGGTCTTCTGGTCTTTGGATGACCGTGTGAAGGTGGGTTATGAGCTGCCTAAATCGAGCTGTGATAGAGATATTAATTCATGACGCAATATTACAGACGTTCATGGAAAGTGTGGTGACGTGAATGAATGCCGTGATCAGATCTAAAGTAGAGCAGTCAGTGAGGAGTGTACACACTCCTCTGTTAACCAGATTACGGGCTTTGATATGTCTTAGTGAAGATCTCTAACCTTGTGCAGCGCTGCTGTTTGATCTGAGTATACCGTATTAACACAGATCCAATTACCCACAATCCTCAGCTGAAATGAAGCAGAAGCGACGCAAGGCCATCGCTGAGCCATGAGTTCCTTAAACCCTCATATCTCTGTATATCATGTTTATACTTAAAGAAATCCTTTAATTTCATTTCTTCAACCTGATGACACACTTCAGAGAAAAGAATGATGTAATTTCAATAACGATGAGAACATTTATCAGAACAGTAAATAATACAGAGAATCATAACAGACGGTCTTACGTCGTTTATGTCGAACGTCTTGAACATGGTCTCGACGTACTCGTTCGAGGACTCCGACAGATTCTTCAGCCCGAAGAACTTCTTGAACTCGTAGAAGGTGAGCTGACCGGACGGACACTCGGTCATGAATTTGCGGTACCACTTGTGAGAGTGGCAGGCGGTCAGCTCCTCCACAGTCATGCCGTGCGAGTTTCCCATGATGCCGCTGCGGTGCCGGAGCTTCAGGAGAGATCGCTCATCAGATTCCCACAGGAACACACACTGAGACAGGAGCTCGGCGTGCAGGACGGGGAGAGTGTCCCGACCAATTAATACTGACGTCACTCCCGGGGTTGTTCTTTTCCGCTTTGGAAAATACCGTGAATTACAACCTGATTACAGGGAATCCGTGCTGAGTGTGTCAGCACGACCCAGTGACCTGAGATCATGACCTTTACTTATCTGTCTGTCTGTCTGTCTGTCGAACATTATTTGATTATTTTTTGTGAACCAATTCCTAACGTTCTAGGGAATAAAAAGATTATTTTTCTAACCACAAGTCTGTCTATCTTGTCTGCCATAGATAAGTTGAAATAATAAAATGACTAAAAATTTATTTAAAAAAGTGACAAAAGCACAAAAAATTATCAAAAATGAAAATATCAAAATGAAATATAAATAGTAGCTTTTCTTAATCGATTCGGCATATTTCTCCACAGTATTGTAGCTGATCTCAAAACAGTTAATGCGACGATCTAAACACACACTCTTACTTTAGACGAACAGCACTGTATTTTTTTCAAGTACTGCATTGATTAAAAGTAAATACTAGCATCAAAACTACAAGCGTATTCTCTAATGATTTTAGAACACTTTCAGCAAAATACACATTTATTGTAATGTTTTTTCAACAGGTTTTGTTATATCACTAACCTTCAAAAAAGGTATTTAAAAAAAATAAATCTTAAACTGATATTTGATAAAACGCATATTTTGGGGTTTAAACAAGTTTCAATTGACTCTTCGCAAAACCCGCCCCCTGTTGCTATGCAGCTCTCACGCCACACATCATGTTCTCACGCAGTTAAAAATACATTGCGGAGCAAAGAGGACACTGACAATGTATGAAACAGTTTCATATTTAAAATATTGTGATTTTTTTTTAAAGAAATTTAATCAATAAATAGCGTCTAGTGTGTGTTTAATGTGTGGTGACAGATCGCTGTAGCTCCTCGTGAACCGATCATCTCTTCATACTAGTTCATTTATAGCATCAAATAAACATGAATGAACATCAGAAGGAATGTTGTTTCAAGACGTGAGGACACACAATTTTTCAGGCACATCTTTCCATGTGTTGGACCAGTTCGAAGGAAGAGACAGAAGCCTGAGGTGGAGAATATCAATGTTCTTTATTGTCAATCAGTGGAGAGAACAGAGTAGAAGAAGAAAAGGAGAAGCTGTGAGAGCGTAAGTCTCTCGATCTTTACGGGTGTTTGGCAAGAAGAAAGTTCTTGTTTCCAGTTCTTCGTCTCTGACAGCAAAACAGGAAACAGGTTTTGCAAATTGCATTGTCTGAAAACAGACCCCGGCCCTTTAGTAAGATACAGAAAGATAAAATAGAGAGATTAAAGAATAGTACAATCCCACACGAGTCGACTCCGCTCTGATTGGTCAGACGGCCCAGTCTGTCCTGATACACCAGTGGATCTCAACCGTCACGAATGCAAATTCAGCCCACATATGTCGACCACCTTTAAAAAATAACTTCCAGTTTTACAATTTATTAGTTTTAAAATTAAATTAAAATGGATTAAATGAATATATAAATGAATATACTATAATGTTTTTTGTCATATAAAATCATTTTGGTGATCATATTATTTTCAGACACGTGCAGAATTCCAGTAGTAGCCATTATTTTTCTAAATTTAGGGATCATAGTGCGGCCCACTGGGAAAAAAGGTTGAGAAGCACAGTAATACACATAGACAGGTGTTACTGTACCGACGCAAAAAAGCTGTAGGAAATTCCTGTGACGTTAAAACCCTTGAAATGGAGACGTTCTCTGATCTCTTACTCATGAAGACCAGCATCCCTCAAAATCACACAATCATTAGATTAAACAATAGGAAGCACTGCAAGAGCAAGAAAAATAGTAATATGATAAATAATTAAAATTTTTAAGTCATTGTATGATTAGATGAATAACAAAAACAAAGAAAGTTTAAGCTGTAAGCAGCGTTGCAAAGGCCCTCACACCACCTTAGGAAAACACTGAATAATGACCGACATGCATTTAAGTGAGTAAATATAGGAGAAAAATAAACGTCATTTTGGCGTGCCACACTTCCTGGCGCTATGACTGTAACTGAATATTGTCATGAAGATGTGTTCCGGGCAGAAGTTTGGGGCAGATCTGACATTGTATGCCTGAGTTACAACAACTTCCTGTTTCATGGCATTCGTGTGTGTGTGTGTGTGTGTGTGAGTGTGTGTGTGAGTGGTGCGTGTGTGTGTGTGTGTGAGTGTGTGTGTGTGTGTGCGTGGGTGTGTGTGTGTGTGTGTGTGTGTGTGTAAAGCGTGTTCTCCATAGTGACTGTGTGATGGTGTCAGCTCTACATTTTGGGTCAATTCATTACCCATGACTTAAAACGAGTGTACCAGGGTAATTCATTAATTTTTTGTTCATATAGTTCTTCAAGTTTCCACTTGAACTCCTGATCTTGCTGCTCTTTTATCTCTCTGAATTTATTCAATTCTTTTTCTTGTTTTCTGGCTTCATCTTCATGTTTATTCTTCATCTTCCTTATTTCATCTTCATGTTTCTGTTTCATTTTTTCACACTGTTTTTCTTCTGTTTCTGTTCTTTCTCTCTCCTCTCTTTCTCTTCTCTTCATCTCTTCTTCTTGCTCTTTTTTCAGATCTTCCATCATTTTCTCCCATCTCTTTCTCTTCTCTCTTCTTCTCTTTTCATCCTCCAGTTTTCTTCTCTCCCACTCCACTTTTCTCTCTCGCTCCTGCTGCTCATAACGTCTTTTTGTTTCCTTTGTCTCTTCTTCATATTTTTTGTCTTTTTCTTCTCTCTCTCTTGCCTGTTGGTGTTTCTCCTCCTCTATCATCTGTCTTTCTTCTTCTCTGTCTCTTTCAAATTTCTTTCTAATATTCTCCAGTTCTTCTTGTTTTTCTCTCAGTTCTTCCTCGTGTCTCTCTTTTATCCCTCTTTCCTCTTCCTCTCGTTCTCTCATCTGTCTGTTCTTCTCTTCCTCCCATTCTCTCTGCTGTCGTTTAATTCTCTCTTGAATCTCTTTGTCATTTTCAGCCTCTTTTATTTTTCTCTTCCATTCTTCTCTCTCTTTCTCTTCTCGTTTCTTCCTCATTTGTTCCTCTGAATCTCTCTTTTGTATTTCCTCTTCCTGTTTTTTTCTCAACTCTATCATGGTGTTTTCCTGCTCATTTTTCATCTCTTCTTGATGTTGTCTATAATCTTCTCCTCTCTTTCTATCTTCCTCTTCTCTTTCTTCTTGCTGTTTTTCATACTCTGATCTCTGATTTTCAATCTCTCTCTCCATCTCATCCATTCTTTGATCATGTTCATCTCTTCTCTGTTTCTCCTCTTCTGATTGTTTCTGATGTTCCTCCTTCAGTTTCTTCTGCTCTGATTTTTCTTTCTTCTCAAACTCTCTCCTCAGTGTTTCCTCTGATTCTCTGAACTTATTCTCCAGCGTCACTCTTTCTTCATCTGTCTTTTGTTTCTTCTCCTCTAGTCTCTTTCTCATGATTTGGTCTTCCATGTCATATCTGGCTTTTAATTCTTCAACTTTAGTCTGATTTTTTCTTTTATTCTCCTTTAGCTTGTTCCTTCTGTTTTCAATGGAGACCGCTGCCTCCTCAAACATCTCATTAGTGAAGTATCGGCCCTCATTAGATTTCTTCAGCTCTTCTATCATGTTTAACAGCTCAGTAACTTGTGCTCGATCTTGTGTTTCTGTGTTGTTAAACGCCAGGAATCTGTTTCCACATTCTCTGATCATAACATTGAGTTCAGTATTGTTTCTCTTCTCTATATATTGATCTATTGATTGTTTTTTCAGATCATCTGCTCTAGTGAAGAGAACAATGCTGAATTCTGCTGCTTTTGGTCCAAATATCTTCTTGATCATCTCTAAAGTGTTTCTATCCTCTTGGTTGATTCTTCTCAAACTCAACACAATGATGAACACATGAGGTCCAGGTTCTGACAGTGAAATACACTTCATCATTTCTTTCACCACTTGTTCTTTTGACAGTGTCGTGTCAAAGAGTCCTGGAGTATCAACAACAGATACTGATTTACCATCAAATCGCTTCTGACAAATAGTGGTCACCAAACGTTTACTGGCTTTACTGTGAAACTCATTGTTTCCGAGGATAGTGTTTCCTGTGGCACTCTTTCCATTTCCTGTCCTCCCAAACAGCAGAATTCTCAAACATCCTGAATCCAATGGTGAATCTTCATCATCTGAAAATGACAATAATAGAGTTTAAGATTAACAACATTTTATTAAATCTCAGACCCTGAGCAAGAAGTGTTAAACTCAAACCTAAAATTTAACCTGTTTGTGACTGTCCATCTCTGTGTCTCAAGTATCTTACCCCATTCAAAAAATGTAGGCTAATTCTCTTCCCTGAATATTCTCTGTGTTTAATAATGATAAAACAAGATGGCGCTGTGGACGGCTGCCTCCTTGTGTCGCTGCACAGTTTTACTGTTTTTGTTAGTTTGTCCTGTCTGTAGTTTTATACCTACAATCAGTTTTACCAGGATCCAATTTCTGAACATTCAACAAAACACACCACTCAATATTTCACCGGTTTTCGACTAGTCTGGTGTTTTTCTGGACATTTTAGTTGGAGGGACAGCGGCGCTGTGAGCCGGAGTGCTAGTCAAGCTCAGACAGTGCAGCTTTAGAACCGCGCTGTCTATCATTTCTTACACTCCTCTGCAAGCGTGTGTGAGCGCTGTGCTGCAACAACTGGCTGATCAAATCAGACACAGAGCAACAACCAGCATAACTTGGATTCCATGCTGGTCCAGGCTGGTTTATGCTGGTCTAGCTGGTGGACCAACATATTCATGCTGTTCTCAATCTAAACGAAGCCAGTGAAGCTGGTACACCAGCTTGGTCTTATGGAGTTAAGTGTGAGTAGGCCAGCTGTCTGTATGCAAGGAGTGTTTTGGGGACAAGAATTGTTCCCTTTCGAAAGGGAACTCGCGCTGCGTCAGAGCACTAGGGGAACTGCCTGCGTGAGAACTGGTGTCTAAAACAAATATCCAATTTCAGCAATATCATATTGACCAGCAACAGCCAATGACATCATAATGCGACTGGAAAGTATATAAGGACTATGCACTGTGACAATTCTGAAATGCACAAGGAAACTATAAGGTTTACTAAGTGTGTGGATCCGTGTCACTCATTATCTGACACCAGATGATACACATGAGCTGTGCGTTCTCTGTCTGGGGCAAGAGCGCACATGGGAAGTTCTCGAGGGAGCTGCCTGTGCAAACTGTAGCATTTTCCTTTAAAAATGTTCTGTTTTTGTCTGGGTCTCTTCCCGAGGAAAGAGAGTTCAGCATCTGGGCCTGGTGGTTCAGGTCCCGCTCGCGCTGAGGCAGAGTGGAGACTCAGATCATGGGACGTTCAGATGGAGCTTGCCGAACAGTTGAGAGTGGTGTGACCGTTCGCGGGAGTGAGCTGCTGGGAGAGGATGTGTTGTCATCTGCAACTGCGTCTGCAAGTCCAGCGCCGACTCTTCCAGCCGAGCAGGAGATGACTGAGGAGGGTGAGTAAATGACTGAATTCTCTCAGCCACCCTGTACCGCGTGTACTGAGCTGTTGGAGTTTATGGAATGCGCTGCAGGCAGATTACAGTTGCCATGGCAGCACATTAGGAGAGAGGATACATGCATTCAAAAAGAATGACAATCAGTTTCTCTCTGGCCATAATCCTACAGCTATAGTGATCCTTCCACACCTTCCTGACCTGCATACTGAGGTTAAAGGACCATGGAAAAACCCATATTCTGAAAAAAGAATGAACGGTTTTAGGTCCTGGTTATTATTTAAATACTAAAGTATTTCTTTATAGACAACTTTTCCATGTGTAAGGTTTGTGGAAGGAATATGGGTATGTGTCGATGCCACCATAACAGCATAAATGGCAGGGCGTACGCGACAGCGGGTCAGGCTGGTGCTGCTCTGCACACGATTGCACACCTGCTGAGCGACTTAGACCAGCGACATTCAGATGTGCATGCCACTGAGGTCTGAGTCCTCAATCAGACAGGTTGGGCCTGGCCCGTGGACAGGGCCAGAAGGCTTGTGTTGCCTCTGGTGCGCTCCCTCCATGGAGGAATAGGACACAGAGAAGGTGAGATTCTAGAAAGAATAAGGATCTGAGTGAGGTGGTTCTTCAAAAACGCAGTCCGCATCATTGATGGATCTCCATGGCTGTGCGTCTGATGCCAGGCCTACACTCGTATGCATTGTGGAACCTGTGTTAGGCTGGGTGTCCATTTGTAGTGATCCCTGCTGCGATCCCATGTAGGAACACAAATGAACACGGCTTCACACTCCAAATACACCATCACTATGCTGTGACAATTAACTCAGAAATGAGACGGCTGTAAGGAGACGGCCCCCCCATGTCTGCTTGATTGGAAGACGTTTATTGCAAGAAATTTGGTGAATCAACAAAGGGGTCTTCCCTTTGTTCCACAATCACAAACCCAGACCAGACGGAATTGAGGTGTAAATCCTAAAACCTTATAAGGAAGACCAACACTTTGGTAAGGCGTTGCAAGGCCCTAAACTCACAGCAGGGCCCAGACACGCTGGCACAGGACACCTTCTCCGCATTTCAAAGACATTGCAGAGTTCTCTTTGATAACTCAAGAACCTCCAGGTTATGAATTCACTCTCTCTAACAAAACAGTCTAAAATTGCCAATGATATGATTTAGTTACTAGCAAGTAGCCTTAGACATCATGAATGTACTATGTGTGTTTTTATATAGCCTGTGAATTTCTTTTCGTGTTCTTAAACAGTTAGTACAGGAAAGTCTACCTCAATTATAGGAAGTATGTGCTATTTGGTATCTGTGTGATGGATGAATGATTTCCTGTAATTTGATGCAAGTATATTGTTTGTAAAATGCACCACATTTGGACTGTGCAAGTTGATTTTCTTTGAGTTTAACCAAGCCCTAAGAAGTTTGGGTACACCCGGTAAAATGGACATTATGCTAATCACATGCAGGAACCGCCCAAAGTGATACCTGGTTGGTGGAAACACCCGGAGGGAGTGGTCAGTGGAACATGCTTAAAACTCAACGACACGCATTTCCATGTGCTTGCCTTTTCTGCTTTTGCTTTGGTTTTTGTCTTGGCTTTTGCCTTGACTTTCGCGGTGATTCGTGCGGACATCGTCTCGCCAGCACGACACCCCTTTTCAAGAACTCTCCAAGACTCATCAACTTCCCTGTACGAGCCGTCGTCGCACTTGCCGAAGGAAACCCTCTCAAAGTCCGTTTGCCTCAGCAACTTCACCAGAGACGCAGAGGAACTTGGTCACGCAGCAACGCATAACCCGGCAACCAACCCACGCGGCTCTCCCTCCGGCAAAGCCAACCATCCTTCATCGGTCCCGAACGCAACAAAGACTGACCTCCAGCCAATCAGCGCGCAGAGATCCACGTGCAAATTCCTCACGAAATGCAAGTATCACAATCTCCTCAATCTCGCTGAAGCTGGTGCAATTTTTATTAAGCAAATGAACTTAGGTTGAATTGCTAGTATTAATTCTCGCAGGTTGCGGTTAAAGAAATAGTATTGAACGCTAGATACGTGGGACTCCAATCACCCTCCGTAACAATAACTCCATTTCCCTGTCACTGTATGAATGAGTGTGTGTGTGCGTTTTCGTTAGATTAGTTTGTGTGTATTAGAGTAGTTTAATAAAGTCTTGTTTTAACTTTTCACCTAATTTGATCAAATTTAAGAATTTGATAGAATTTAATTTGATAATTAATGATTTTTTAATAAATGCCCTTTATAAAGATTAAAAATAAAAGATATTTATATATATATAATTTTTTTTTTTACATCTTTTTTAATCAATTTTAAAGAAGAGTTTTATGTTTTCATATGCAAGGCTGTGTCTGAGTGTCCTCCACTAATATTGGCAGCCTTGGTAAATATGAGCAAAGGTGACTGTGAACATAAATTGTTTATCCTTTCATTAAAAAATTCACACAATTCTAACCTTTTATTTAAGTAAAACAATTGAAAATGGAGGGAAAAGCTCATTATGAAATAAATGTTTTTCTCTAGTTCATGTTGGCCACAGTTTTTGGCACCCAATTATTGCAACTTCCTTTCCCCAAGATAACAGCTCTGAGTCTTCAGCTATAATGCCTGATGAGTTTGGAGATCAGAGATCATTTCATCAGAATCTCTCCAGATCCTTCAGACTCCCAGCTCCATGATGGTGCTGCTTCTCTTCAGGTCACTCCACCCATCTTCTCTAGGGTTCAGGTCAGGACTGGGATGGCCATGACAGAAGCTTCGTTTTGTGCTCAGTGACATATTTTTGTGGTGGTGTTGATGTTTGTCACGGCCCATTATAGGATTTCTAGCAGAAGCGTCAGGTTTTGATTTTTTTATCTGTTGGTATTTGATAGAATCCATGATTCCATGTATCTGAACAAGATGTCCAGGACCTCCAGCAGAAAAATAGGCCCACAACATTTAAGATTCAGCAGTATATTTAACTCTGTGCATGGGGAACTTTTTATCCCTGTGTGCACCAAACCCATCTGGTGTGTTTGCTGCCAAAAATCTCATCTCTGACCACAGAAGCCGGTCCTGTTTGAAGATCCAGTTGTGTCTGAAAACTGAATATGCTGAAGTTCAGTTTTGGATGAGCAAGGAGGATTTTTCTTGAATGAATGAAGGATATTTTTACAGCTGCCTTTGTTCATATTTACTAAGGGTGCCAATAGTTGTGGAGTGCACTGCATGTTTATAAGCAACTGAAAAAAGCACAAATGTCAGGGTATGTCAAAACTTCTCCAGAGCCCCAAAAACCCTCAGACCCTTGAGGGTTCATCTCTGACTTCAGTATCAAGGCTATGAGCCTGAGTCAGCTTTTACAAACGTTAACTGATTTATCTGTGGTTTCAGCTGGTGGCTACACTGTAAAATAACCTGATCTAGACACCTAAATACTGCCTAAACACTGACTCTGATTCTAAACCAGTCAAATATTTCCTCAGCAATACTGTTGAAAAGCAAAGTACAGTGAAATTAAAGCAAGGTATTGTTTACACACAAATATTTTTTTTTTTAGCAAATTAATTTCAAACTTAGCTGGTTATTGTTTTGACTTACTGTTTGTGAGCTGACCCTCAGGAGGTCCCATATGAAGGTTAAAAGAACGAGTTTCTTCTCTCTGTCTTTCCCGTTGTTTCTGTTTGTCCCATTCCTCTCGTTCTCTCTTCATCTCCTCTCGTATCTCTCTCTCTTGATCCTCTATGACTTTAATGTCTCGTCTATATTGTTCTTCTATATATTCTTCTTCTCTTCTCTTTCTCTCTTCATCATGATTCTGTCTTTCTTCCTCCATCTTCATCTTCAGTCTGGCTCTCTCCTCTTCATGTTTGGACTGAAGATCTTTTTTCTCTCTCTCTCTTCTTTCTCTCTCTCGTTTCAGTTTCTGATAATATTCATCCCATGTTTCCTTGTCTATTTTTCTCTTTCTCTCATCCTCTTCTTCTCTTCTTTGTCTTGCTTCTTGTTTCTGTCTCTGCCGTTCCTCTCGTTCACTTTTCATCTCTGTTTTATATCGTTCTTCTCTCTCTCTAAATTCCTCTTCTCTTCTCTTTCTCTGTTTATCATGATTCTGTCTTTCTTCCTCCATCATCATCTTCCTTCTCTCTTCCTCTTGTTTATGTTTCTGATTATATTCATCCCTCATTTCCTGTTCTTTCTTTCTCCTTCTCTCATCCTCTTCATCCCTTCTTTGTTTTTCTTCTTGTTTCTCTCTCTTCCATTCCTCTCGTTCTCTCTTCATCTCCTCTTGCATCTCTCTCTTTTGTTCCTCTCTTTCTTTAATGTCTCTTTTATATCGTTCTTCACTCTTTCTAAACTCTTCATCCCTTCTTTGTTTTTCTTCTTGTTTCTGTTTCTCCCATTCCTCTAGTTCTCTCTTCATCTCCTCTTGCATCTCTCTCTTTTGTTCCTCTATTTCTTTAATCTCTCTTTTATATCGTTCTTCACTGTTTCTAAACTCTTCATCCCTTTTTTGTTTTTCTTGTTTTTCTCTCTTCCATTCCTCTCGTTCTCTCTTCATCTCCTCTTGCATCTCTCTCTTTTGTTCGTCTCTTTCTTTAATGTCTCTTTTATATCGTTCTTCACTCTTTCTAAACTCTTCATCCCTTCTTTGTTTTTCTTCTTGTTTCTGTTTCTCCCATTCCTCTCGTTCTCTCTTCATCTCCTCTTGCATCTCTCTCTTTTGTTCCTCTATTTCCTTAATCTCTCTTTTATATCGTTCTTCTCTCTCACTGAATTCTTCTTCTCTTCTCTTTCTCTCTTTATCATGATTTTGTCTTTCTTCCTCCATCATCTTCTTTTTCTCTTCTTTGTGTTTGTTCATCAGTTCTTCTTTCTCTTTCTTCAGTTGCTCCACTTTCTCCATCTGAATCATCATCTGTTGTTCTTGTATTTCTCTCTCCATCTCTCTGAACATCTTACATGAGTAGTAACTGTCTCCGTTTTCCTTCACCATGTCATCTATCTTCTTCAGTAGATCAGACACCTGTGTTCGGTCTCCAGTCTGATTATTATTGAACACATGGAATCTGTTTCCACATGTTTCAATCAGGTTTCTGGTCACAGATCCAGATGTTCCCAAACACTGATCAATGGTTTTGTTCTTCAGATCATCTCCTCTGGTGAAGAGCACTATGGTGAACATTAAAGATTTCTCACCAAACGACTTTTGGATGATCTTCACTGATGTTTCTTCTTCTTGAGTGAATCGTTGTGCTAAACTAAGAACAATGATGAACACATGTGGTCCAGGCAGGATCATGGAGATGCAGTTGCTGATTTCTCTCTGGATCTCTTCATTAGTCAGTTTAGTATCAAACAGTCCTGGAGTGTCGATCACAGTAATGTTTCTGCCATCGATTTCAGCTGATTCTCTCTGACACTCTGTAGTAACTGACTCTTGAGATGTTTCTGCTGTAAACTTTTGTGTTCCTAAGATGGTGTTTCCTGTTGCACTCTTCCCAACTCCAGTTTTTCCCAGCAGCACAATCCTCAGATCATCTGCTTTTTCTTTTGAATCTAAAGATAGATCAAATAAAAAAAATGTATTAAATTTTAAGTGATGATTGTCTATCATCCAGGAAACCAAAATATTGTGTATAATTTACACTCAAGCATAACATGCTAATCATATAATTTCTTCAGAACTTTTGTAAGCAAATCCACTGGAGGCGAGTTTAAAGTGAGAACCCATGTGCAGCTTTATTGTCCATTAAACATAAATCCAACATGGTCTTCATATGGCTTGACTTGGCATGACTTGACTTGACTTGGCTTGGCATAAACAAAACATGAACAACAAGAAACTCATCACAGTGACTACAGGGATAACAATCCACAAACATCGACCAGGTACATTGGAAACGTGAGGGTTTAAATAGACAGACTAACTACAATCGATGAACACCTGTGAAACAATGATTAACCCAAGAACCAATCAGAACAAGACACAACACAGGGGAATCACATGACACGGAGCACATGGATAAACAAGAAACATGACACATGACAATGAAACATGAACAATGAATAATAAAACAAGAAACATGAACATGAACTTTGAAACATAAACAACGACAATGAACCAGAACATGAACAAAACCAAAACAAGACCTTACAACTTTGCATTTTATTGTTTTATCTCACAAATCTCTAAACTTTTACAATCATAAAGTGTTTAATCCATTCAGATTTTCTGATCTTTACCTTTTGACTGAAACCATGTCTCTAATGAATGGATTCTCCTCTTCATTTCTTCTAATGTCTGCAGTTTTTCCATCTGTGCCTCCATGAAAGTCTCTGTGGAGAAAAAATCACTGCTATTTTCCTCAACCATCTGCTTCAGTTTCTCCATCAACTCGGACGCTTGTGTGTTTAGACCAATGGAATGATGTCGTCCTCCAAAACTCTCGATGACAGACTGAGTTTCTTCATCCAGTTCTTCTGTCTGATGCTCTGGATTCTGGTACATGAGGATCATGATGTGTTTGTTGATTCTTGAGCTGAATATCTTCTGGATCTTCTCCATTTCTGCTTTGTCTTCATTATTAAGTGGAGCGTCAGGAATAATGAGGATGAACACATGAACTCCAGGATCACAGAGAGACACACAGCGGAGAGTCTGACGCATCACTTCCTCCTCTGAGATCTGAGTGAGAACTGGAAGCTCTATTACAGTGATCTGACGTCCATCTATCTTCTCCTCTCTCTTCACACACACATTACCTCTCTCGTTCTGATGTGAAAATAGATTCATTTGTTTATTCATTGTCCCTCTAATCATTTTAGACACTGAGGTCTTGAGTGTTGTATTATATCCACACAGCACAATGTTCAGCTTTGATTTCCCAGAAGTCCCTGAAACAATAATTAGAGACAGAAGACTCAGTTCAGCTTTGGTACCAAATCTAAACTTCCTTAAATGGATCTGTGACACGTACAGACTGAGAGCACTCACACTACAGCCTTCAGAGGAATAATTAAACATTCTATAATCATATTCCCACATGTTGATACAAACACATACGATTGTTTTTTTCCACTGAATACAGCAGAATGTCCAAGCTGCCTTTGAAGAAGACACACTCGTGTATCATAAAAGTAATCCACATTTTTGTGAATTTTCGAAAGACATACATATAGCTTTGTTTAAAAATTGTAGTCATATTAATAATAAAACAGATGAAGAAAAAAAAATGTTGCCTTATGTTTTCAAATCTCTTTAATTCTTTAGAGATGAAGCTAAGGGGTCATGATACATGCAAGAACCAGATTAGTTTTGCTCAGTTTCTTTCTGTGTGTCAGTGTCCTGTCACTTTCATTGGTCTTGTTCTTAGCTTGGTGACAGGATCCTGACGCTCATGGGGTGTATTGTCTCATGCTGCTCTCCTGTCCATGTGGCTGGTGTTGTGTGTTCAGGGTGTGGTGTCTGGGCAATGACACGCTTGACTGTTTCGGTTTCACTGTTGGGATTCAGTTGCTCATGCTCCATGTTTTGTCATATGTTGAGAACACACAGTAGTCGTTCTTTGTCCCTGTTCAATGTGCTCAAACAAAACACAACACCCCAAGCACATGGAATGACCTTTTTCATTGGTCATGTGCTCTTGAGTTGTCATGTTTGGTGTGAGCACACAACTTCTCCTATGTTTGTTTTATGTGCCGTGTGCTCTCCTGTCTATTGTCTTGACCTCACCCTGTCCTTATGTCATTTGTTCATTAGCCACAACTGCTCTCCCTCGTTACCCTTCTCGTTTTTCTTTATTCTCCCTGTGTTCTCTGTCCTCTCTGTGATGTTCCAGTGTGTCAAGCCTTGCAGTGCCATGCTTGTATTTTTCACCTGTAGTGTAAAGTAGTTGTATAGAATGACTGTAGTATGCGCTGGATTCTAGAACGGTTCTAAATCCTCCTCTGGTCCTGAGAGGCTTAATGTGATGTGGTATTCAGAATGTGTATGGGTGATGGGTGTGTGTGATATGCGCAGTGCGCGGTCAGCTGGATAAATGTGGATGAACGTGGTTCTATAACAAAACAATTAAACTCAATTAGTTTTCCGATACAATCTGTACAACAAAGCGCTGCGTCATTATCGTTTCACGTGAGACGTCACAAATGTGTGTTAGGTGCAAAATATCACAGCTAATTATCTACAAGTGAATACATTTCTTATTAATATATATCTAACGGCATATCAACAATGATTACAAAACTGAACCATGAAACAAACACTTACAATCTGCAATGACGCACGTGATAATATTCACCATACAGTTCCACTGATCTCCAGAGTGATCACACAACATCGGCCGCCCATCATATTTGGAAATGCGAAACAGTCTACAATCTGGGTACTCTATGGTTGATCTGTAACTGGATGGTCTTAATTCACCTCAGCTCGTTCATTAAAGTAATAACCCACACCGTATTTCTTCCTTCTTTTCCTCCATTGCCGTGTATCTAATCTCGCGCTATTTT